>BSBK01009870.1:0-75000 GCA_027943335.1 Chamaecyparis obtusa | reverse complement strand
AGTATCACTTCTATAAAATCTGGGGCATAGGGAGTGGTACCGTGAACGTCATCCCTAATGCTAATCAAGCTAGTAAGTATGGATTGGCATGTGCTCTTATAGATACTAGAACTAGTTGGATTATTTATGGATTCTTGCAACCATTCAATTTCTTTATTAGTGTGTGCAAATAGTTCCACTGGGGGAATCAATGCATCTTCCATGTTTGATGTGCAATAATATGTATGATAGATAGAATATGTATACCTGAAAGATTTTATTTATAGTCAAATGAAGTCTACATATATATATTTTTCTAATTTAATTGAAAATAAAATTAAAGTATGCACATTTCACTATATTATTTTAAAGTAAAATCAATTACATAAATTATGTTTAAATGTAAATAAACATGTATAGTACATATGTACACACACATGTACATGCATATATACATGTACACATATGTACGTGCATATATTTACACACACACACATATACACGTGTATATATATGGCAAGTATATGTACATATATACATACACATGTATGTATATGTATGACATGTATATATACACATGCATGACATATATATATATATATATATATATATATATATATATATATATATATATATATGTATGTATGTATGTATATGACATGTATACATGTCATACATATGTACATGTGTATGTACATATGTATGTATGTATACATGTCATGTATATATATGTATGTGTATATGTATATATATGACATATACATGTCATACTTGCATATGTGTGTGTGTGTGTGTGTGTGTGCACATACATATATATGACATGCATGTACATGTATATGTGTACATAACATACACATGACATGTACATATGTACATGTATGTGTATATATATGTATATACATATATATATATATATGTCATGTACACACACACACACACACACACATATATATCTATGACACATGTACATATGTATATACACACATGTACACACACATATGTAGATATGTATGTATACATGTCATATATATGTGTGTGTGTGTGTGTGTGTGTGTGTGTGTATGTATATATATGCACATGGGTATGTGCAAGATCATGGTATGCCGAAAAGTAGTGATGTGAAAAAGAAGTCCTGATTGATAGAGTCTTTGAAAAATAACTATTAATTTCAAACAATATAATATTTTTGAAATTTGAAATATACATCACATTCTATGCTTCACCTAATACAATAATAATAAACAATTCTTTCAATTTGATGAAGTTTAGACTAAGTTAAGGTGGTCAGACATGAGAGTTTTAATATTCAGAAAAATTTGTAGTAGAAAAATCATAATTAATTATTTACTTATAAAAAAAAAATACAAAAAAATATACATCACATCCGAACATGAGTCTACTAATTTTATCTAGAATCTTATAAAAACATATTACAATTTTATTTTGGTTAATTTGGTAAGACATACACCTACTTGTTATTTTTCTTTTCTTAATTGATAGACTTATTGAAAAATAACTATAACTTTCAAACTGTATAACATTTTTGAAATCCAAAACATGTGTCACATTCTATGCTTTTCCTACTACAAGAAAAGTAAAAATAAATTCATTTTGATAAAGTTTAGACTAAGTTAACATGGTCAGACATGAGAGTTTTTGTATTCTAGAAAAGTTATAGAAAAAAAATCATAATTAATTATTTACCTAGAAAAAAGATACAAAAAAAAATGTACACACACACACACATATACATACATGTGTGTGTGTGTGTGTGTGTGTGTGTGTGTGTGTACACATACACATATATACAAATGTACACACACAGACGCACACACACACACATATACACATGTGTACGCATGTATATGTAGACACATATGTACATGTATATATATACACATGTAATATACATGTACACATATATACATGTATATATATACACATGTAATATACATGCATATATACACACATATATATGCACATATATACATGCATATATACACATATACATGCATATATATATACATATATATGCACATATACATACATATATACATGCATATATATACATATATATGGATATATACATGTATATATACATATATATACATGCATATATACATATACATATACATATACATACACACACACACACACACACACACACACACACACATATATACACACACACATACATGCATATATACATATATATATATCTATATATATATACACACACATATACATGCACACACATGCACACACACACACACACACACATAACTTTAAATAATGAAAAATGAAAATTAAAAAACCTGAAAGCAATGCTCGAAGAATCAAAAGCCAAGCCAAAACTTTCAATCCTGCCAAAAGTGATAGTGAAAGTCACTTTCGGTGGGTTAAAAACCCCACCGAAAAAATCACTAATTTATTACTTTCGATTGAAAGTTCCATGCTAGGAAATTTCGATCGAAATTACTCACTTACTTTCAATCGAAAGTAAGTAAAGTACTTTCGATTGAAAGTAACTTCCAATTGAAAGTATGGATTTTTCATACTTTTGATTAGAAGTTACTCACGATCGAAAGTACAGGTTACTTTCTATCGAATGTATTAAGGGATTTTTAATTAGATCACACTTTTTAGGACATTTTCCTTCCTCCGAAAAAGTGTAACCCACTATTGTGGGTTCACCCATGTATATATTTTGATTGATGAAATGAGATTCATTGGTCAGAAATTGCTAAAAAATATAGATTATCGATTCACACAAGCCTTCCCACAAAGTGCTGACATTAGCTTTGCAAGTATACCTTTCCTTATTGTCAATGATTCTATTGGCATCTTTTAATACTTATTAATGCAACACAAATACAATATCATGTTATGATATTACTAGGTGGTCTAAAGTTATTTTTTTCCAACTCTCTTTCATGTGTATCTATTAATTTGGTTGGTGATTTGGGGAAGTTACCTCCTTTCAATGATAGACAAACATATGATAGAAATATGCAGGCAAAGTTACTGTGATAGAAATTCAAGATAGTGGTTAGACTAGATAAAGTATTCAGGAAAGATCAAGAAAAAATCCACCAACAAAGATTTCATCATCTTCTCACAAATCAAAGAGATGCAAATCCAAAAATAGATGACTAGAACTTTCTTATGACAAGAACTCTTATAAGGTTAGATGCTACAAGAAATGATGAGTTTGATAAGACAATGGATTTTTTCTCTACAAATGACAATGTTGATAACCAGAACATGAGGATGTTGAATTCTTTAAAGCATCTTGTTGCACATAGTCTTGCAACTAAGTCAAGGAATAGTAATACAAATGAAGATTTTTCAACTAAAGAACTTGATACAAAGTTATTGTTTAGTAACAATTCAAGGGTAATGTTGAGTAAAAATCTATGGATAGAAACCAGTCTTGTCAATAGAGTGTTGGGATATATCCAAAATATTGTCTACAAACTTAGAACTACTCCACCTAAAACACTAACATATGTCACAATTTAATTTGATAATTACTCTAGAATACCATATGATGAACACCATCCAAAAATAGTACTAGTAGCACCATTACGAAGGGGTAGGACCTTCCAATTACCATTAAGGTTGGCATGAGTATTGACAATTCACAAATCTCAAGGACTAACTCTCTTAAAAGCTACAATTGATATAGGTACAAGAGAAAGAGAAGGATTTACATTTGTGGTTGTATCTCGTGTAAAGTCTCTAGAAAGCTTAAGAATAATCTCACCCTTCACATATGATCGCTATGAAAAAATGAAAAGTGGGAAATAACTTTTAAAGAGAAAAGAAGAAGAAATCAGACTTAGATGTCTTCAAAATCAATTATGTACTCTAATGATGTATTTACATCTTCCTATCAAAAAATATAGAATTAATTCTTCTCCTACATTATGCGATAATTATCTTAAATTATTATATCATTAATCTTATTGCACAAATTCATAAATGTTATTCCATGAGCTAAGTGACAAGTAAAATCACATATGCTCAATCTAATATGATTACCTCATTATTTTAAGTTTTTTTTTATAGTTTTTTAATTCATTTGGATGACATTTCATGATAATTAATTGTGCCCTCAAATAATGGTTGTAGTACCCTCTTCATTGTTGAAGATTATGTGATCATTGCTCAAATAAATGTCACATTACCCTCTTCATTGTTACAGACATGTATTTTACATGCATCTAAACATTAATATATATCATAAGTGTATCCAATAAGATTAACATAAATTATCAACTTCAACTTAAATTAAACCTTAATACTAATATTAACTAAGTCTACATGAAATTCTTCACCATAACCATAATAACCATTATCGAATACTCTAATACTAACCCTAACTTTACCCAGGCTGACTGTATTACCTACACAACATCATTAACATATAATAATACTCAATGTATCAATATCCAATAAGATCAATGCAAATCCTAGACTTCATCTTAACTTAAACCTTAATACTAATATTAACTAAGCCAAGATGCAATCCTTCACCATAACCATAATGAGCGTTATCGAATACTCTATATTAAACTTTTGATAGTATTTGTATGTTTAATCAACACACCCTAATTGTAACCTTGATCGTATTAATAAAATGAACACTAAGATAATTCTAAAATGTAACCCAAACCCTAATTGCAACATATAACCTAACAGTTACCCTAACACTAACCTTAACTGTAACAATAACACTAACCATGTAATTGTAATAGGAACACTAACCCTAACAATTTTTATTAACCTTAATAATATCACTAACCTTAACCATAATAATATCATGAATCTTAACAAAATCATTAATTTAACCAAAACACAACCATAACCTTAATAATATCCTTAACACTAACCCCAATTACAACATATAACCCAATAGTTACCATACCACTAACCTTAATTATAACAATAACACTAATCTTGATTGTAATAGGAGCACTAACCCTAACCATAACCTTCACCTTAACAATATCATTAACACTAACACTAACTGTAGGTGTCAAAATACCACTAAACCACATATAAATAATAACCTAACAGTTACCCTAACATTAACCTTAAGTGTGATAATAACACTAACCTTAATCGTAATATGAGCACTAACCCTAACAATAAACTTAAGCTTAACAATATCAATAACCTTAACCATAATAATAACATGAAACTTAACAAAAATCTTAATTGTAACAAAAAACAAACTAAAAACTTAATAATTTATCATTAATAATAACCCTATTTACAACATATAACTTAACCATTACACTAACACTAACCTTAACTTTAACAATGACACTAACCTTAATCGTAATTGGAGCAGTAACCCTAACAAATTTCCTAAATGTAACCTAACAATTCCCCTAGTACTAACCTTAACTCTAGCAATAGCAGTAACCTTAACCATAATAGATATACTATCCCTAATAATAACCTAAACCTTAACAAAATGACTAACCTTAACTGTAATAGAAGCAGTATCCCTAACACATTTCTTAAATGTAACCTAATAGTTCCCCTAACACTAACCCCACCATTATCTTAATACTAATTGTAAATGTAATCCAACAACCATTATTGTAACAATAACGCTCACACCATTTATTTTTAAACAAATATAAAATGTTAAATATCTTTTGTGTTGTGTTGTGGCTGCTACTAGCTTATATATATATATATATATATATATATATATATATATATATATATATATATATATATATATATATAAAATTCTTTTTGATGCGTTTATTTTCATCAAATTATAAAGTTTGTGTGGATTAGAGTCGATGAAAATAGGCACCTCAAAAAGCATTACTCTCAGTATATTAAATATATATAAGTATATATAAACTAGTACTTTTTATATTAGAGGATGTAATTCAAAACGTATCAATATCATTAAAATGATAAAAACAGTAATACAATGATCATTTTGCTTTCTTGTATATCTGGCAGTGCAGGTAACATACAAAGGCGATGATATCATTTTATATATTATACGAAGCAGTGCATAAAACATACATAGGAAACGGGAAACACATTATATTGGAAGTTGGAAGAAAATGACCACAGGAGGAAGAGGAGGAAGTCGCAGAGACAGACGAAGACAAAAGAGAAGATTATTGAAAGAGAATCACATTTAGTGGGCATGAAGTTCGAGAGTATCAACGATATCATATCATTAAAATGATAAAAGCAGTAGCACAATGACCATTTTGCTTTCTTGAATATCAGGAAGAGCAATGTTCTGAGAATCACATTTACCGGGCATAAAGGAGAGAGTGTTCTGAGCATTATCGTAAAGGATATGGAAGTTCTGCTGTTGTGTGTTTCCGAAGATGGAAAGTGATCCCCTCGACCCACCCATGGCGAGGCACAACAGACCAGATTCCCGAACGAAAAGATTGTCGCCTGGAAGCTCGTAATCCACGCCGCCTTCGAAATTGAAGATTACAGTTGGCAAGCTGACGTCACTCGATGTCTGGTAACACAGATCCAGCCCCACCGAAGAGCCGTTTACAGGAATAAGATCAATGGTCGACTGAATCGCTTCCTTCATAGGATTGTAAGCAGCCTCGACTAGAATGGTCACGGTGGTTCCCGAGTCGATGATCATGCCTCCGCTACCGTCGGATTGCAGATCAAAAGTTCCAGCAGGAATATCGACGGGGTTGCCATTGACGGTGATTCCTGTAACAGGAATATACCAGAAAGAAGGCATCGCACTGTTCTTAATGAATGGGATCGTCTTTGCTCCGCTGAAGGAAGCACTCTCACCGAAAATGAGAGGGCTGGTTTGTGAAGAGGAGTCAGTGATGGGCAAAAGACAGTAAGAGAATTTGTTATCCACCATGGAGCCCAACTGTGAGATGAGTGAGAGAGGACCTCGTCCCAGGCCAACAACACCGCCTCCTTGAGATAAACTTTGTCCTTCGTTGTCATGGCCGCATCCGAAAGCAATGTCTGAGAACATGCCGTCGCTGCCGCTCCCAATGCTGAATGACTCCTTAGCCAGCTCACCGCTTGTTCGAGAACGATCGCCATAGCTATAACTAAAAGTACAGCTTGGATTGCATGCAGTTTTAGAACTGTCCAAAGCATCACAAAGAGAGTCAATGCAGGAAAGTGTGTAGTAGGACGACAATTTGGAAGGGTCGAAGATTGGCGTAGACTGAGAGAAGCAGTTCTGGCAAGGCGTGCACTGAGTCCAAATCAGATCACTCCCCGTGTCAACAATCGCTTTGAAGCTCACAGAGGGCGTTCCCACTGCAATGCTCATCAGAAATTCTCCATTCCCAACTCGAACGGGCGTTTCAGCGTCTAATTGCCCACTGATCTGCTTCTTTACCAACGCCTCTATCGTATTCAATCGTTTCTTACTTCGATCCACCGCCGCAGTCAATCGCTCCTTAGAATTGAATCCTTCCTCTGATCTGCGCGTCAAATTTACCCTCAATTTGAACTGTCCATTCGAAGAAGATGCGATGATGGGCATACTATAACATATGAAGGCCACAACGCCCAACAGCTTAGAACACTCCATTTCTATCTTCTACTTATATGGTAGAGGAATTAGAGGAAGAAATAAACAAAGATGACCTTGATCTCTATCCAATTGATGGAAACAACTTCTTTGAGCTATATTGGTAATCATCTTAGGAAATAAACTATGATGAACAACTTCATTGAGTTGTAGTGGTCATCTAAGCACAAGTTCTTTGCCACCTCTTTACCACATAATTTGACAAATTCATACAATGAATTGAAGTCATATGATAATTAATTACAAATCAATTAAAGGAAAAGAAAGAAAGCATCATAAAACATGCATGTGATTGAAGAGTGGAAAAGAAGCAAATATTGGCCTTGTATATTCATATGTTATATTTCAAAAATAATATTTAATAATCATTACTAATAGAATGTAAAACAAAGATTTAAATGTTTTCTACAACACTTAGATCTCTATCTATTTTGGATGAAAAAAAATAATCTAGTAGTTAGGTATATGATAAAATAGAGGCATGTAGAAAAGAATTCATGGTTCACTTTTCTTGACTTGTGAAAATCACAAACTTAAATAAGAAGAAATATATTTTAATTTGTATTAAAGTGAATAAAAGGTTAGAGATGCACATACTTATATCTTATTATAGTTTTTGTCCACTTCACACTAGGTCAGTTACTTCTTTAAAGAACTATCCAATTAATAATAATCAAATATCATAATAGCACATTTATCTTAATTGCATTGTACGTATAATTGAATATGTTCAATTGATAAAGAAATCAAAATTTACAAAATAATTGTGCAATCTAAATGTAATACTTCAGTTCTTAAGTAAAATTTTCCATTTTCCATCATCTTTCTTCTATTAATGCCATTGCCACCATCTTCTTTCCTGTAGCCTCTTAAAAATGATGAGATAATAAAATGTGAACACTATAAGACTTTTTTTCAATAGTTGGAACAATCATTCAAATATGACAACCACTTTTCTTTAGTAATTTGGCTACAAATATTTTTCTTTCATAAAACTTTCTGATGATGGATGGTGGTTTCATGCATCTCTGACTCCTCATTGTCCAACCAATTTATGAAATACATACAAACTGATTTCATACAATGACAATCTTCAAGAAAATCATAAAATAGTATAAAAATTCCTCATGATAAGGTTCATATGATGTTAAGAAGTGATGCCTATCTACCCTACGCTTATAGAATAGTAAATCATCCAAGTTTGGTGAAGGAAGTAAATATCATACTTTCTCAGCTACACGGGAGAAGATACCAAGACTATTCTCAAGAATTAATGGGTAGACTTGCATGTCAACTACCAAATTTAATAATAAGTAGAAATCCTTTGTATATCTAACATAAATTTATGTACTTAAAACTGACATGAATTTGGACTTATTGTGAGGAAGACATCATCCTCACACCATGTCCCTTCTTTATTACCATTCTTAATATTTACTACTGCATATGTCAACATTCTCAACCATTATTAATGAAAACAATACCTTCTTTGTTCATATCCTCACACACACACACACACAGAGATCTTCTCCTTTTACATTAAAATATATTTCAACTAATTAATGTTATTAGATGTTTCTATTTTTTTTACAATCTTTCTCTTTAAAAAAATTCTAAATGTTTATGAGTTTAAAATATTCAATTCTTTTTACATAAAAAAAAAATGAATTATGTTTCTAAGTTAGCAATTCAATAATATAAAATTTGGCATCTTATTTTGAATTCTAAATTTTTTACATTGATAATATTATTTAATAATTATTTTAAAATAACCAAGTTAAATCATTTGCTACTTACATACATAAAGTTATATATATTTAATAAAAAAATATGTGTATTATTTAAGATATTCCTTTTGGAGAATAAGTTGACTTAATTATTTGCTTTTGAAAATGATAAATAACCAAAAATTATATAGAATATGTAATTTTTGAATAGAGGGAAATGTTTATATATAGTAAGAGAATTAAGTGTATTAATAGAAATACTTATATGTGTTGAAGGATAGGAAACTAAGTTCTTAGGTCAACATTTTATTAATAATCTTAATACTCAAGTAATATAAATATTAATAATTATGTCAATAAGATTATTAGTAGAAATTATAACATGGATAAATTAATATTGTGAGGAATGTAATCTAGGGTATAGTGCAATAATGGAGAGCTAGTAATTATTTATAATGTTTTTGAATATTGGTAAAAATAGGTTATGGTAGGACCAGAAACCCCTTACAAGGCTATTACAAAAGATAACAC
This sequence comes from Chamaecyparis obtusa, assembly GCA_027943335.1. Taxonomy (NCBI): domain Eukaryota; kingdom Viridiplantae; phylum Streptophyta; class Pinopsida; order Cupressales; family Cupressaceae; genus Chamaecyparis; species Chamaecyparis obtusa. Next base: position 65,181 of record BSBK01009870.1, on the reverse strand, counting down.
ATTAAACCCACCAAATAAGACACATGGCCAAAAAACTAGCCCACTAGAAGACCAGAACCCCAATGACAAAACTAGCCTAAAACTAGTAGACAAAAAATGACACCCAACAATAGAAATAAAAATAAAATAGGAAACACAAAACAACAAAGAGCTAGGCAAACTCTAATAGAGTTGCATCAATATATTTTTTAGCATTGGACATCTTACTAATGACTGCATTGAGATTTGTTAGCTACAAAATCCTTTGCCGAATCTAGTTCTTCTTGGAGGATCGGGTATGCTTTCCTGGCCTAGTTTGATCCTCATCATCATCTTTGATATCCTCAATCTTGACAGGGAACCCAGTGTTCAACTCCTGCTTGATGTTATTAATGCACTCCACCGTGGTACCCATAAACTGGTTGCTATCCATCAGAATCTTCTTGAGGGTAGACTCCATTTTGTCAACCTTATCCTACAAAAAACCCATCTTCAAATTATCCTTGTTCTCCCTAGCTTTGTTCATCCCATCAGCACCAGAATCCAACCTCTCCTAAATATTATCCACTTTAGCAGCAAGGGATTTGAAATTAAGACTCATAGTCTTGATTTCATGGAAAATCCAGGTGGAAGGAGTACATAGACATAGCTTTGGGTGTTTACAAAATGCCAAAAGGGGGATCAATTTTGTCCTCCAGGTCTTCCTTAAGGAGCTGGACATTTCTCTCTTGCATATCGACAGTTTTTAGAAACTTGGAATAGTTCTGGAGGAGGACAGAATATCCTTGTCTAGAATGGTCACATCACATCTCACATCTTTATCCTTTTTATCTGACAACACCTTAGTGGTGGCTTCATTGTGGGGAGAAATAGGGACATCATGGTCCACCGAACTAGCATAGTCAACCAAGATAGGACTTTTTGACCACCAAGATCATTCTGATCACCCATATCCAAAATAATATCAATGTTTTTAACCCCCTTCGCTTTCGTGTCACTACAACTACCAGACAAAGAATCCTTGCTATTATCCTTAGGGTTTTTTGGAGAGTTCCCTTTTAAATCCGAGGAACCCCCAACACTATTCCCCTCTAAATTAGTCTCCATGCCACTTTTCTTCTCAATTTTTAATCTTTCAGAGGATGAGCCCTCCTTAACCTCTTCCTCCCTACCTCTTTTACCCAAGCTCTTGGCAGACCCACCACCTAGAATTCGGGGAGGAGAGGGGCTAAGAGCCACATTATTCTTAATATGCTCAACAATGAGTCGAATGAGCCCTTCATGAAGGACTGACTTATTCTCTTTACATTTATGCCCAACAATACTATGACAAAGTGAAGTAAGTAAATAGTAGGGGAAAGAAACCCTAACCTTATGTCTGAAGTGACGGAGAAGAAAAAAATGATAGGAATGGAAAAATTTATACCTCCCATCAAGGGTTATGTACTCCATAATAGCCACCATCACCTTGGACCAGATTTCCTTAAAGTTCTCAACATCATAGCATCCCCCAACATCCTTGACCAAATTGCTCACTTCCTCTTCATCCTTGGGGAAATGGTCAATGGCATTGTAGGAGACCTTCTTGTCCCTGTAAAATTTCATCCCATTCATGCTAAGACTTGAGACCTTAGTAATGAGATCCTTGGTAATCTTATCATCCATTCCCTTGATGTTAACCATGTCATCCTTCCAACTATCAACGAACCCCTTGGTAACCCCTTCATCAAAGCCATGCAATCTCTCCATGTAAGGAATAAGACCACCTTTTTCGTAACTTATCTGAGACCTCTTCTTCCTTCAATCTCTTACAATTCTTGGGTTCATGATGATTCAACTCCCCACCCATACTATCGACATCAATAACATACCAGAGAGGAATCACAGAAAGAGACTTGTCCAAGATTAAAAAACTAAACAAAGCACAACCTATCACCACTCTAATAAACTCGTGTCTTCTCCTCTTGTTCTTGAGAAAGCCAAAACTTTCCATAATGATATAGAAACCCTTAAAAAAAATATGTCTTGTCATTATTGCTACAGAGATATGCCAAATTAGCCCTCCTACTATGAATCTTATCATACTCCACCTTAGCTTTCAAATCAGCATTAAGTTTGTTGTCACCTTTCCATGTCATGATAGCCTTTGATTTGACAGCCAGGTTGGCCAAAGTGTCAGCCATCCCATTGGCCTCACGATACACATGAGAAACTAGTACTTCTTGCAGAGTATTAATAATTTCAAGAGAATCTTTGATAAAAGCTCTTATTGTCCATGATGGTTTGGATTTACCCTTGATGCAATCTAAGATATTCATAAAATCACCCTTGATCCAAACTTTATTACACTTAGCTAAATCAATAATTTTTAAAGTTTGAAGAAGTCCCACTAATTCTGCCACGTGGTTAGACTAGATACCAATGGGAAAGGACACAACAAAAACACAATTAGCATCATTATCCCTAATCATCCCGCTACATCTAGCAGGACCCAGGTTTCCCTTAAAAGCCCCATCAAAATTGACTTTGATCCATCCTTTGGGGGATAAAGCTAGATAGAATTGTCCCTCGAAAACTTAGAAGCTTTAAAATCCTTGATGGGGTTGTTACCAACAAAAAAATCTAGCTTCCTTCCCATTGAGGCCACACAATTCTCCTGGATACTTCTTTTGATTTTCTTAGCCACCACAAAGGAGGGTAAAGAAGTGTTTCAAAAAACCCTATTATTGTGCTCCCTCCAAATTTTCCAAATGAAATGTAGAGCAATAATATTCCAAAAGTTTCTATCAATACCCATATCCACATTTCTCCATTGGATAAAAACATCCCGCAAGCAGCTAGGGAAAATCCAGTGTTGATTCCAAGTACTTAAAACAATATTCTAAACTTCCCATGAGAAAGGATAGCATATAGCAAGATGAAAGGTGGTTTCCTCCTCCAAAAAAAGGAAATAATGATTAACCAACATCATCCCCCTCTTTTGGAGATTATCCATTGTAAGGATCTTATCCTGCAAAACCAACCAATAAAATAGTTAATTTTAGGTATCAACCTCTTATTCCAAACGTTAGCCTAGAAAGGGGGAGGATCTAAGTGGTCCAAAAGAAGAGCCATAGCTGATGCCATAAAATAGGACCTAGAGGGATGAGCAGCCCAGATCAAAGCATCCTCCACCATCATCTTGGGTTTCACACATTGAGATCCAACATCAAAGGTTTAAGGCTATCATCCACATGCACCAAATCAACCCACACCTGATTATGCAAATAGTTGCAAACCCAAGGGCCAAATCTCCAGATACAATCATCAATGAGAGGATGAGAATTAAGGATAGAAGAGAGCAGAGAGTTCTAAAGCTTGGTATCCTCCCAAAACTTAATATTGCAGTTATTTCGTAGCAACCACTTCACCCCCAGGAGAGAAGTACTTTTAGCATTCTAGATACTATTCTGAATGGCAGAACCATTAACCCTAATATTTGATTTTAGAAAATCCACAATGTGGGTCAAAGGGAAGAGGTACTTCTGACAGATGATTTGGATCCATTCCTTCTTCTCACCATAGATCCACCAGATTTGTTTAGCCAGTAAAGCATTATTAACCACCCTGATGGGATGAATCCCCAACCCCCCACTTTATGGGTTGGCAAATAGTGTCCCAGGCCACCAAAGCCAATCTTTTTCTATCCTCAACACCAGACCAGAGGAAGTTCCTCTGGATTTTCTCAATCAAATCATAAAATTTAGAGGGGATTTTGAAAAGACTCAAAATATAGATAGGAAGACTTTGTAAAGAGGCTTTGAGGAGGAGTGTACCAGCTTGACTCAAGAGAGCACCTTTCCACCCTGCTAGCTTTCTATTGAACTTTTCCACAATATTTAACCAAAAGGAATTAGTGAGCTTAAAACCCATAGGGAGACCAAGATAAGTAGCAGGAAAAAACCCAATGGAACAACCAATCAACTTGGCTATATAGTGTTGTCTATCCACAAGCGTGTTAATAAAGAACAAAGAACTCTTCTCCTGATTGATAGATTTCCCCATGGTAGATGAATAAAGGGAGAGGGATTTCTTTACATTCCTAGCTTTAGAGATAGAAGAAGAGTCCATAATCACCATATCATCGATAAACTTCTCATGGAAGCAAGTAATCGAAGACAAAGAAGGCTTAATGCCTTTAATAATGCCTTTCCTAACCAAACTCTAAAAAAAATGACCAAGGCATTCAACCATAATAGAAAAGTGGATGGGAGATAATGAATCACCTTTACAAAGCCCTCTGGTAGGTTTGAATAATCTGGAAGAAGACCTTTTAACAATCATAGCTATCATAGTAGTACTAATGAGTTGGTTGACTAGTAGGATGAATTTATTACAAAAGCCAAACGCCTTGAAAATTTTTTAAAGCAGAGACCAATGCACCCTATCATAGGCCTTGGATAGATCTAATTTCAAAATAAAACTAGGATTTTGAGAAGCAAGAGAAGAATGAATCACTTCATGAACTTTGATGATAGAATCCAAAATTTGCCGACCCGAGATAAATCTGCTCTATTGGGGAGAGATGATATTAGGCAGTAGAGAAAGTAATCTCAGCATAATCACCTTGGATAAGATATTATAAATCAGGTTTCAGAGACTGATTGATCTAAAATAATCTATAGTATCTGCACCAAGTTTCTTAGGAATGAAAATAATGAACGTGGCATTCAATTCTTTTAGAAGGGATCTAGAACCAAAAACTCCTTGACCGCATTACTAATATCCATACCAACAATACCCCAAAAATTTTAAAACAATAAAAGGGGAAAACCATATAGACCCAGAGATTTCTCACCTTCAAAAGAAAAAATGGCTCTTTTAATCTCATCCCCCAAAGGGATGGAAACCAAAGACTTATTATCTCCCTCGTCCAATAGGGAGGGAATGGAATCAAGAATGAGATCTCGATCTTCAAGAGATAAATAGAACTCTTTAGTTAGAAGAGAAGAAAAAAAACCAACTATAGCATTAGAAATATCCTTATCATTGTTCACAACACTAGACAACAGATGAATGTTGGAGATTCTACTAGAGACCCTATGCTTAGAAGTAGTCATATGGAAGAAATGAGTATTATTATCTCCATATTTCAGCCACAAAGATCTAGATCTTTGTCTCTAGTAAACTTCCTCCTTAGAGATGATATTATGAATTTTAGCCAACATAATCTCTTCTTTGTCCTTAGTAACTTGGGAAAGACCAACCTGTTGAATAGAGTTTTGAATAGAATCTAGCTCAACCTTAAGAGAGTTCTTAGACTTAAAGATATCCCCAAAAATATGTTTACTTCAATATTTGATGTTGACCTTAATGTGATTGATTTTTTTGGCCACTTTGAACATCGCAGAACCCTGGATATGGACATCCCATCAATCTTTAATCTTGATCTAAATATCCAGATGGTCCAACCAAAACTTTTCAAAATGAAAGGGAGCTCTTCTAGCTGCAGTCAAAGGATCCACCAGAAAGGAGATGGGAAAATGATCAGACCCATCCTTAGTAAAAGAGGATAAGGAACAACAAAAGCTATCAAACCAATCACTAGAAATGAGGGCTCTATCCATTATTTATATTGTTACTATCATAGTAAGAGTAATTTTTATAATGGTTCTATTAATAATATTAATTAAATCATGAACATTAGAATAACAACATTATTAGTGATGAGTATAGTTAATTCATTTTTATTTAAAAAAAAATCCAAATTTTCATGTCATAAAAATTGGGCATGACATATTAACACATGTGATTCAATAATAGTTTACATTAGCAAAAATAATAATGGTTGGATTTTCTTGGTAAAAAATTTAGGCATTGTACAACTAGTATCATAATAGTATGTTGCAATGCTAGGGCATCATTTGGGTCCAACTCACGTGTAGAAAATATGCAAGTCATTGTGTAGAAATGGGTTAATTACTACAAGTTATTTTTAATAATAGAGAGGTTCTTGTTATACCAAATTTTGATAGAAAGTACTCATGAACTATTTTTCACAACGTATAACTTTTAAAAGTAAACTATATTAAGAGCTTCATCTTCAAGGTAAATAATTAGTTGGTTGATGGTAATGGATTTATCTTGTATGAATCATTTTCAAAATGATAGAATAGGGTGACCGATTAGAGGAAATGTTAGCTCAACTAGGAAATTTAACATGTTCTCTCAAAGTCTACTTATAATATTAAAACCTTGTAACCTTAGGTAAAAGTGACTTATATAAAGTCTTTGATGATGCTATTAGATCAAAGGAATATTACAAGATCTCCCAGGATTATTAAATGAAAACTATTGAAATTTTATCAATGACAATTCTAGACTAAGATGGCAATATATGGGAGTTTATGAATATGAGAGAATCTTAGAATTGATTGTATTAGAGACAAGTAATTAAATAAATAATAATATTGCTACTAAAGAGTGTCTTATTGAGGAAAAACCTTCATAGCTTCTCTCATAACCATAAGACCAAAAAGGACACAATTATGTGACTCATTAAATAGTAACTAGAAAATTTAAGCCTTAGATACATAGAGTATATCCTTATTTAATTTCAATATAAGGTATACTTGTGTACAACATTGCAACCCTAATAACCTCCATCCTTTTTTGAGCTGATGCAAACATATTTAGTTCAAAGTTAATTTTTATAAAGAGTGACAATGAAACCTTTCAAGTTATAATATCTTATCCTAATTCCAAAGATGCATCCATAAATAGCTATGGTATGAAACATATTAATGCACTTATATCTTAAGATTTTATAAGATATCAATATTTCATTTCTTTTTCCACAATAATTTCAAAATGAAGTCATGCTAACAAAACTTTCTCTTTCAATGTATATTGTTTCTTTAACTATTTGGTAGAAGAGGTACATAGATAATAAGGCTAATTAGAAAGTGAAGCCCTCCCTTGCATAGATATCTAAATTTAGTTTTGTGAGTAAACTTCATCACACCTTGATATAGTAATGAACCTAGAAGTTGTGAAAATTGTTGAACAAATAATTTACTCCTAAGAGTACAAGATTTTTGAGGTCCTAACAAAGCATAATTGATTTAATATCTAAAATCTAAATAAAAGTTGTAGATTATGGCAGTAAAGAGTCAAATTATAGAAAAATTTATTAGGAGGAAATAACTTTAACCCAATGATGAAATGAACAACTAATGTAATGTGCAAGAAAATTTATTTTTGTAAACAAAATATGGACAATACTTGAGATGATGCATCATTGAATTAGGAAATTATTAGTTAAACTTCTTTTCAATACTATTTGGGTATTACTATGTTATAAGTTTAGGTATATAAAAGGATTAATATAATGGCTATGAACTATTGACCTTATTCACTAATAGTGTTGTCTTCAAGGCATTCAATTTCTCATTAAGATCTATGATTGAGAGTAAGAAGGTATGGTGAGATAAGAGACTAAAATTGAATTCATGTACTCTGATACTGGTTTTTAAATTGATATATTATTATATTGTTAGTTTTGATTAGAAGAACTTTGTTCATGAGATATAATAGGAACATTAATAATAGGTTAACTTTCTAAGGAAATTGTGCTTTGGTATAGCTCTTATGTTTTGTGAAGTTAAATTTTGATTATAATATATAAGTTTCATTTATATGACATAAGGATGCGAAATCATGTGTTTTTAAAAGTCAACGAGCTGCAAAATATTTATGTTATAAAGTGTGTATACATTAATTAAGTTTTCCTATGTTAGAAATATATAACTTCTTATACCATGATACAAAAAATGTAGAGTGAAAATGCATATCTTTATGTAAATGTAAACATATCAAACCTAGTTGATTGAAGAACACAATATTGATCATGTACAAAATGGTGAGTATTTATCTAGAGAACAAAAGATAGAATTGTGAGTAAGATACATAAATATATAAATTCTAGTGAGTTGATACTCAAAAACTATAAAACTTCATTTCATAGAACAAAAGGGAAAACATGGACACACATGAGTAATGAAATAAATCATGTTCGAGAAAGAGAAATGCATATGCAAAACTTAATCTCATACTTGTTTGCGTTTGAACCTTGTGAAAATTTGTAAACACCCCATTTGGTGATGTAATGCGGGATGCTTGTAGAGGTGTTGTATGTATCGAAATGATTGTGAAAACCATGAAAACATATGTGTAGTGACATTTGAAATAAGCCAGTAAATGTGGTGGATCTTAAGTTCGCGACCTATTTCCACCTAATTTGGATAAGGCTGAGATGGATGTCATATGTGATCCGTCAAGGAAGACCCTTCGTGAGAACATTATGTATGAATGTGGTAGTTGATGTGTTTTGTGTGAGTCTTATATAGTGTTGTGTTGGTAGTGCTCCACGATAAGTCCTTTCTACCATACGAGATGCCCACCATGATGTTGTGTTTGCAGTGTTCCATGGAAAGTCTTTTCTTCCATATGAGAACTCGTATTAGATTCGATTTAACATTTATTGCCCTTTGAAAAAATCAAAATCTATTCATTATATTATTTGGGTTAGAGCGGACGGTGTAAAAATGGACCGTATCAACGATATCATATCTTTCAAATGCTAAAAGCAGTAGAACAAAGACCATTTTGCTTTCTTGTATATCAGGCAGTGGAGGAAACATTCAAAGGCGATGATGTCATATTATATATTATACGAGGCAATGCAGAAAACGTACATAGGAGACCGCACAATGCATTATATTTGAAGTTGGAAGAAAAAGACGAGAGGAAGAAGAAGAGGAGGAGGTGGTAGAGACATGCAAAAGAGGGTGATGATTCTTAAAGAGAATCACATTTAGTGGGCATAAAGGAGAGTGTGTTCTGAGCATTATCGTAAAGGATGTGGAAGTTCTGCTGTTGTGTGTTTCCGAAGATGGATAGTGATCCGCTCGACCCACCCATGGCGAGGCACAACAGATCAGATTCCTCAACAAAAAGATTGTCACCTGGAAGCTCGTAATCCACGCCCCCTTCGAAATTGAAGACTAGGGTTGGCAAGGTGATGTCACCTGACGTCTGGTAACACAGATCGTAAGAGCCGTCTGCAGGAATAAGATCAATGGCCGACTGAATCGCTTCCTTCACAGGATTGTAGGCAGCCTCGACTAGAATAGTAATGGTGGTTCCCGAGTCGATGACCATGCCTCCGCTACCGTCGTATTGCAGATCAAAAGTTCCAGCAGGAATATCGACGGGGTTGCCATTGACGGTGATTCCTGTAACGGGAATATACCAGAAAGGAGACATCACACTGTTCTTAACGAATGGGATAGTCTTGGCTCCGCTGAACAAAGCAGTGTCACCAAAAATGAGAGGGCTGGTTTGTGAAGCGGAGTCGGTGATTGGCAAAAGACAGTAAGAGAATTTGTTATCCACCATGGAGCCCAACTGTGAGATTAGTGAAAGAGGACCTCTTCCAAGCCCCACAAGACCGCCTCCTTGAGAGAAACCTTGTCCTTCGTTATCATGGCCGCATCCGAAAGCAATGTCTGAGAACATGCCGTCGCTGCCGCTCCCAATGCTGAATGACTCCTTAGCCAGCTCACCGCTTGTTCGAGAACGATCTAGATAGCTATAACTAAAAGTACAGCTTGGATTGCATTCACTTTTAGAACTGTCCAAAGCATCACAAAGAGAGTCAGCGCAAGAAACTGTGGAGTAGGAGGAAGATTGGGTGGGATCGAAGATTGGCGTAGTTTGAGAGAAGCAGTTCTCGCAAGGCTCGCACTGAGTCCAAATCAGATCGCTCCCTGTGTCCACAATCGCTTCGAAGCTCACAGGGGGTGTTCCCACTGCAACGCTCATCAGAAATTCTCCGTTGCCAACTTGAACGGGCGTTTCAGCATCTAATTCCCCACTGATCTGCTGCTTTACAAACGCCTCTATCATATCCAGTCGTTTCATACTTCGATCCACCGCCGCACTCAATCGCTCGCTAGAATTGAATCCTTCCTCTGATCTCCTTGTCAAATTCACCCTTACTTTGAACTGGCCGTTCAAAGAAGATGCCATGATGGGCATACTAAAACATATGAAGGCCACAACGCCCAACAACTTAGAACACTCCATTTCTAGCTTCTAATAATATGCTGTGTCTCCTCTAGATAGAGCAAGGTGACTTTATATAGGCAGCTTCCAACCCTAACGAAATCCGCCCATGGAAATTTGGACGAGTCTTACACGATGCGCGCGTGAACAGTATAAAAACGCGTAATAGCAAGACCAGCGGAATATCGCGAATAATTGGCCTGATTAACGATTTACACATATGAGGCCACAAATAGTTTCAAAGTACACATATGCGCATTCGCCGGGCATAATTTTTGTTTAGCTCCATTGTTGATTTACGCTGATGCTTAGACAAGTCCATGTTGTTCAACTTAAACGTCACGTAATTGTTAAGACAAGCTGAGTATCTGACAAAAAACAGCTATGTAAACACGGGGATTAGAATTATGTGCCCACGATTTTTTCGCATCTACAATTATTCGCCTTCCTTATGGCATAAAATTATTATTATGCCATAATAATTTTATTATTATGGCATAATAATAAAATTATTATTTTTAATTTTTTTAATAAAAAATTATTGCTTTCTATTATTGATAATCTTTTATGAGGTCTTTAAAAGTCAACCTATATGATTAGCACAAAATAGAGAATTATATCTTATATCTTTGCATGAACAAAACCACTTTGAAACTTAAATCAATATAAAATTGAACCCTAACCTTACCACTAAACCAATTATAACTATAACACTAAGCCAAGTGGAATTATAAGCCTAATTGTAATCTAAATTCTACTCCAAACTTAACAACGTATACCAAATTGAGCCCAAACCCTAAATCGAATTAGACCTAAATCTTTAGGTTATGGAGAAACCTAGTGAAGAAATAGAAACATCCAAAGTTTACCAGCTTGACTCAAGAGATCACCTTTCCACCCCACCAGCTTTCTATTGAACCTCTCCACAATATTTAACCAGAAGGAATCAGTCGGCTTAAAACCCGAAGGGAGACCAAGATAAGTAGCATGAAAAAATCCAATGGAACAGCCAATCAACCTGGCTATATAATGTTATCTATCCACATGCGTGTTAATAAAGAACAAAGAAATCTTCTCCCAGTTGATAGATTTCCCCATGGCAGATGAATAAAGGGAGAGGGATTTCTTCACATTCCTATCTTTAGAGATAGAAGAAGAGCCCATAATCACTATATCATCGATAAACTACTCATGAGAGCAAGTAATCAAAGACAAAGAAGGCTTAATGCCTTTAATCATGCCTTTCCCAACCAAAATATTAAAAAAATGACCAAGGCATTCAACCATAATAGAAAAGAGGATGGGAGATAACAGATCACCTTGATGAAGCCCTTTGGTAGGTTTGAAGAATCCAGAAGAAGACCTAGTTAACAATCATAGCCATCATAGTAGTACTAATGAGTTGGTTGACTAGCTGGATGAATTTATCATAGAAGCCAAATGCCTTGAGAACTTTCAAAAGCAGAGACCAATCCACCCTATCATAGGCCTTGGAGAGATCTAATTTCAAAATAAAACCAGGATTCTGAGAAGCAAGAGAAGAATGAATCACTTCATGAACTTTGATGATAAAATCCAAAATTTTCTGAGTCAGAAAAAAATTGCTTTGCGGGGGAGAGATGATATTAGGCAAAAGAGAAAGAAATCTCAGCAAAATCACCTTGGAGAAGATCTTATAAATCAAGTTGCGGAGACTGATTGGTCTAAAAGCATCCACAGTATCTTCACCAGGTTTTTAGGAATGAGAACAATGAACATGGCATTCATTTCCTTCAGAAGGGATCTAGAACCAAAGAACTCCTTGACCGCATTACTAATATCCACAAAAACAATACCCCAAAACTTCTGAAAGAAGAAAAGGGGAAAACCATCCGAACCCGAAGATTTCTCACCTTCAAAAGAAAAAATTACTCTTTTAGTCTCATCCACCGAAGGGACGGCAACAAAAGACTTATTAGCTCCCTTGTCCAATAGGAAGGGAATGGAATCAAGAATGAGATCCTGATATTTAAGAGATAAAGAGGAGTCTTTAGTCAGAAGAGAAGAAAAAAAACCAACCATAGCATTATAAATATTCTTATCATTATTCACAACACTAGATGACAGATGAATGTTGGAGATTTTGCTGGAGGCCCTATGCTTAGAAGAAATCATATGGAAGAAATGAGTATTCTTATCTCTATCTTTCAGCCACAAAGATCTAGATCTTTTTCTCCAGTAAAATTCCTCCTTAGAGATGATATTATGAATTTTAGCCAACATAATCTCTTCTTTGTCCTTAGGAACTTGGGAAAGACCAACCTATTGAATAGAGTCCTTAATAGAATCCAACTCAACCTTAAGAGAGTTATTAGACTTAAAGATATCCCCAAAAACATGTTTACTCCAAGATTTGATGTTGACCTTAATGTGATTGAGTTTTTTGGCCACTCTGAACATCATAGAACCCTGGATCTGGACATCTCACCAATCTTTAATCCTGATCTCAATATCCAGATGGTCCAACCAAAACTTTTCAAAATGAAAGGGAGCTCTTCTAGCATGGATCAAAGGATCCACCACAAAGGAGATGGGAAAATGATCAGACCCAACTTTAGTAAAAAAGGATAAGGAACAACAAAAGCTATCAAACCAATCACCAGAAATGAAGGCTCTATCCATTATTTATGATATTACTATCATAGTAAGAGTAATTTTTATTATGTTTCTATTAATAATATTAATTAATCATGAGCATTACAATAACAACATTATTAGTGAAGAGTAGAGTTAATTTTTTTAATTTTTTATTTAAAAAAAAAAATCCAAATTTTCATGTCATAAAAATTAGGCATGACATATTAACACATGTGATTCAACAATAGTTTACATTAGCAAAAAAAAATAATGGTTATGTTTTCTTGGTAAAACTTTTGGGCATTAAAACTAGTATTAGAACAATACGTTGCAATCACGTGTAGAAAATATGCAAGTCATTGTGTAGAAATGGGTTAATTACTACAAGTTATTTTTAATAATAGAGAGGTCCTTGTTATATCAAATTTTGATAGAAAGTACTCATGAACTATTTTTTACAACGTATAACTTTTAAAAGTAAACTATATTAAGAGCTTCATCTTCAAGGTAAATAATTGATATAGGTAATAATTAGTTGGTTAATGGTAATGGATTAATCTTGTGTGAATCATTTTCAAAATGATAAAATAGGGTGACCGACTAGAGGAAATGTTAGCTCAACTAGGAAATTTAACATGTTCTCTCAAAGTCTACTTATAATATTAAAACATTGTAACCTTAGGCAAAAGTGAGTTATAGAAAGTCTTTGATGATGCTATTAGATCAAATGAATATTACAAGATCTCCCAGGATTATTAAATGTAAACCATTGAAATTTTATCAATGGCAATTCTAGACTAAGATGGCAATGTATGGGAGCATATGAATATGAGAGAATCTTACAATTGATTGTATTGGAGACAAGTAATTAAATAAATAATAATATTGCTACTAAAGAGTGTCTTATTGAGAAAAAAACTTCATAGCTTCTATCATAATCATAAGACCAAAAAGGACACAATTATGTGACTTATTAAATAATAACTAGAAAATTTAAGCCTTAGATACATAGAGTAGATCCTTATTTCATCTCAATATAAGGTATACTTGTGTACAACATTGGAACCCTAATAACCTTCATCTTTTGGGTTGATGCAAACATATTTAGTTCAAAGTTAATTTTTATAAAGAGTGAGAATGCAACCTTGCAAGTTATAATATCTTACATCCTAATTCCAAAGATGCGCCCATAAATAGCTATGGTATGAAACATATTAATGCACTAATATCTTAAGATTTTATAAGATATCAATATTTCTTTTCTTTTTCCACAATGATTTCAAAATGAAGTCATGCTAACAAAACTTTCTCTTTCAATGTATATTGTTTCATTAATTATTTGGTAGAAGAGGTACATAGATAATACGACTAATTAGAAAGTGAAGGCCTCCCTTGCATTTATATCTAAATCTAGTTTTGTGAATAAACTTCATCACACCTTGATATAGTAATGAACCTAGAAGTTGTGACGATTGTTGAACAAATAATTTGCTCCTAAAAGTACAAGATTTTTAAGGTCCTAATGAAGCATAATTGCTTTAATATCTAAAATCTAAATATAAATTGTAGATCATGGCAATAAAGAATCAAATTGTAGAAAAATTTATTAGGAGGAAATAACTTTAAGCCAATTATGAAATTCAGCTAATGTAATGTGCAAGAAAATTCATTTTTGTAAACAAAATATGGATAGTACTTGAGATGATTCACCATTGAATTAGTAAATCGAATGTTAAACTTCTTTTCAATACTATTTGGGTATTACTATGTTATAAGTTTAGGTATATATAAAAGGATTAATATAATGGCTATGAACTATTGACCTTATTCACTAATGGTGTTGTCTTCAAGGCATTAAACTTCTCATTAAGTCTAAAATTGAGAGTAAGAAGGTTTCATGGTGAGATAAGAGACTAAAATTGAATTCATGTACTCTGAATACTCTGATTTAAATTGATATATTATTATATTGTTAGTTTTGATTAGAAGAACTTTGTTCATGAGATATAATAGGAACATTAATAATGGGTTAACTTGATAAGGAAATTGTGCTTTGGTATAGCTCTTATGTTTTGTGAGGTTAAATTTTGATTATAATATATAAGGATTCATTTATATGATATAAGGATACAAAATCATGTGTTTTTGATAGCCAATGAGCTGCAAAATATTTATGTTATAAAGTGTGTATACATCAGTTGAGTTTTCCTATGTTAGAAATAGATAATTTCTTATACCATGATGCAAAAAATGTAGAATGAGAATACATATCTTTTATGTAAATGTAAACATATAAAACCTAGTTGATTGAAGAACACAATATTGATCATGTACAAAATGGTGAGTATTTATCTAGAGAACAAAAGATAGAATTGTAAGTAAGATACATAAATATGTAAATTCTAATGGGTTAATACTAAAAAAACAATAAAACTTCATTTCATAGAACAAAAAGAGAAAACATGGACACACATAAGTAATGAAACAAATCTTGTTCGAGAAAGAGAAATGCATATACAAAACTTACTCTCATACTTGTATGCGTTTGAACCCTTTGAACCTTGTGAAAATTTGTAAACACCCCATTTGGTGATGTAATGTGGGATGCCTGTAGAGGTGTCGTATGTATGGAAATGATTGTGAAAACCATGAAAACATATGTGTAATAAGCCAGTAAATGTGGTGGATCTTAAGTTGGCGACCTATTTCCACCTAACTTGGGTAAGGGTGAGATGGACGTCAAATGTGATCCGTCAAGGAACGCCCTTTGTGAGAACATTATGGATGAATGCGGTGGTTGATGTGTTTTGTATGAGTCTTATATAGTGTTGTGTTGGTAGTGCTCCACGATAAGTCCTTTCTACCATACAAGATGCACACCATGATGTTATGTTGGCAGTGCTCCATGGAAAGTCTTTTCTTCCGTATGAGATGCACACCATGTAAATAGGGGCTGAGTCAGGCAGCTCTCTTTTGTTATCAATAGAACTCGTATTAAATTCGATTTAACATTTATTGCCTTTTGAATAAACCAAAATCTATTCATTATATTATTTGGGTTAGCGCGGACGGTGTAAAAGTGGAAAGTATCAACGATATCATATCTTTCAAATGATAAAAGCAGTAGCACAAAGAGCATTTTGCATTTTGCATTCTTGTATATCAGGCAGTGGAGGAAACATTCAAAGGCGATGATGTCATATTATATATTATACGAGGCAATGAAGAAAACGTACATAGGAGACCGTACAATGCATTATATTTGAAGTTGGAAGAAAAAGACGAGAGGAAGAAGAAGAAGAGGAGGTGGTAGAGACATGCAAAAGAGGGTGATGATTTCTTAAAGAGAATCACATTTAGTGGGCATAAAGGAGAGTGTGTTCTGAGCATCGTCATAAAGGATGTGGAAGTTCTGCTGTTGTGTGTTTCCGAAGATGGAAAATGATCCCCTCCAGCCACCCATGGCGAGGCACAACAGACCAGATTCCTGAACAAAAAGATTGTCGCCTGGAAGCTCGTAATCCACGCCCCCTTCGAAATTGAAGACTAGGGTTGGCAAGGTGATGTCACCTGATGTCTGGTAACACAGATCGTAAGGGCCGTCTGCAGGAATAAGATCAATGGCCGACTGAATCGCTTCCTTCACAGGATTGTAGGCAGCCTCGACTAGAATAGTAATGGTGGTTCCCGAGTCGATGATCATGCCTCCGCTACCGTCGTATTGCAGATCAAAAGTTCCAGCAGGAATATCGACGGGGTTGCCATTGACAGTGATTCCTGTAACAGGAATATACCAGAAAGAAGGCATCACACTGTTCTTAATGAATGGGACTGTCTTGGCTCCGCTGAAGGAAGCACTGTGACCGAAAATGAGAGGGCTGGTTTGTGAAGCGGAGTCGGTGATGGGCAAAAGACAGTAAGAGAATTTGTTATCCACCATGGAGCCCAACTGTGAGATGAGTGAAAGAGGACCTCTTCCAAGCCCCACAAGACCTCCTCCTTGAGAGAAACCTCGTCCTTCGTTGTCATGGCCGCATCCGAAAGCAATGTCTGTGAACATACCGTCGCTGCCGCTCCCAATGCTAAATGACTCCTTAGCCAGCTCACCGCTTGTTCGAGAACTATCGCCATACCTATAACTAAAAGTACAGCTTGGATTGCATGCAGTTTTAGAACTGTCCAAAGCATCACAAAGAGAGTCAGCGCAAGAAACTGTGGAGTAGGAGGAAGATTGGGTGGGATCGAAGATTGGCGTAGTTTGAGAGAAGCAGTTCTCGCAAGGCTCGCACTGAGTCCAAATCAGATCGCTCCCCGTGTCCACAATCGCTTCGAAGCTCACAGGGGGTGTTCCCACTGCAACGTTCATCAGAAATTCTCCGTTCCCAACTTGAACGGGCGTTTCAGCATCTAATTCCCCACTGATCTGCTGCTTTAAAAACGCCTCTATCATATCCAGTCGTTTCATACTTCGGTCCACCGCCGCACTCAATCGCTCGCTAGAATTGAATCCTTTCTCTGATCTCCTTGTCAAATTCACCCTCACTTTGAACTGGCCGTTCAAAGAAGATGCCATGATGGGCATACTAAAACATATGAAGGCGACAACGCCCAACATCTTAGAACACTCCATTTCTATCTTCTAATAATATGCTGTGTCTCCTCTAGATAGAGCAAGGTGAATTTATATAGACAATTTCCAACCCTAACGAAATCCGCCCATGGAAATTTGGACGAGTCTAACACGATACGCGCGTGAAGAGTATAAAAACGCTTAATAGCAAGACCAGCGGAATATCGCGCATAATTGGCCTGATTAACGATTTACACATATGAGGCCACAAATAGTTTCAAAGTACAAATATGCGCATTCGTCGGGCATAATTTTTGTTTAGCTCCATTGTTGATTTACGCTGATGCTTAGACAAGTCCATGTTGTTCAACTTAAACGTCACGTAATTGTTAAGACCAGCTGAGTATCTGACAAAAAACAGCTATGTAAACGCGGGGATTAGAATTATGTGCCCACGATTTTTTCGCATCTACAATTATTCGCCAACGTTAGGGCATAATTTTCCCTTTTACGTTTCTTCTCGTCTATTTCCATTTCCTGTCATAATAAAGTAAAACGCTCTTTTTATTTTACATTTTACGCACTATCATTTCTTACGTACATGAAATTTTACGTCAGGATAGATGAAGTAACGGACATTTTCAATAACGTAGTCGAAAGCCATTATATTTCCTTCCCTTCATATGACACCATTCCAATGAGAAGGATAGAATTATATGATTTTTTTAAAAATAGAATATAATACTAGTACTTGTGTTAAAAAGAGATGTAAGGGTTCTACACATAGAAAATTATATGTAAGTTAATTTTATAAAGAATACAATTTTATATGTAGAAAAGTTGTATAATTTAATTTACAATAGTTTACGTATAGAATAGTATTTTTCTATATACAGTTTTAAAATATGATATTATGTTTGTTTAGTTAAACTATCTAATAATTTTACACTAATATTGTAATGGAAGTGTAATGGTTAGTTATGTCAATCTTAATTTATGTAAAATGATTTGTAAATTCAAAAGTGTTATTGGGTCAATAGAGAAGCAAAGATATTTTATAATGTATCTTCAAAAAATGTTTATTATCATACTATTCTAAGATATAAATGATCTTAAAAATATATTAATTGTCATATTTTTTTTTAGAGGTAAACTAGTTTTACAGGGACTAGAAACTCAATATAAAAAATAACAAAGAGATGGAAAAGAAACAATTTGCAACCAATATTAAAAAAACTAACTAACCAACCTGCAGATAAAAGAATGAAAACTAGGGGACCAACATCCCACCAAGCTACAAAGATTTTACTAGCTCATCTTTTTTCCGAAGAACATCCTCATGAATACTCCTAACCTTATTAACAATACTACTAATGGGATTAGATCTCTAATCTTGACTTCAGTGCCTAGTAGCAAGGTCAACATGAGTAGCTTTATCTGGATCACCAAAAAAAACCATAGCCAGATTAGATCCTATATCTTTTCTATGACCCACTCTAGCAAATTTGACACTTGCAAAGGGAGGGGCAGGAGAACCCTTGGAGAGACCTTAAAGCGTGTTTACTTGTTCATTCAATTTCATAAGCCCCTCCATCAAATTATCCATTAACATTTTACTAATTTAGTAATCATAGCCTTGACTCTATCCTACAAGCTATTGAGAGTACCTTCTACATTCTTGATACGATTTTCATGTTCTTCCTAGAGCTCGCTAATGCATTTGGCTAGCATTTGAGTGCTAACCATAATGTTATCCAATTTAAGGTTGTTCAAGTAGGGGTTTTCCTTCATCACAGTAATCTTATCAATTATCTAATTTAGCATACCTTATTGGCTATCCTTAAAAAGTTTAACCAGGCTAGCAATAGTCATAATCTCAAGAAGAGATAAAACCTTTTTCCATAGGTGTATCCTTCCCCACATTAAAAGGAATCTCGAAATGAATATCCATAGGACTCTTATTAATGGTGTCATTTGGGGGGTTTTAAGGGGAAATAGGAGAATTATCCTTCGGAGTCTTATGTTTCTTCATGTCATGTCCCCTTTCTAGAGACATGTTCGTTCATGACGGGTTTGCCTATCATCGACTCTCGTAGGCAAATAGTTTGGAGAGAGAGTCATTGTGTGGATCATTGGATTGCTTATTACTAACAGAGCCTACATTCGGCAGAGCCTACATCCAGTTTGAGGCCTACACGCAGTTGTAGTGGAGCCTACGTCCAAAAGCGAGCCTACATCCAGTTCGAGCCTACATTCAGTCTAGTTGGGCCTACATTCGGTTATGAGACATCTTGGCCTACATTGTTATATTTTTCAGTTGAGAAATGTACTTTATTATTATAATGTTATTTTATTATAAAGTACATTATAATTAGATGTTTCTAGAAGTTCTAGTAACTTCTCAAGAAAAAGAATAAATAGGGGGTTTGGGCTATCATTTCTACATGCTTGGATTTGGATTCTCTTCTACTTCTTCATTGTGAAGCAATTTGTGGTCTTGGTCTGCAAATTTCTATCGATCTTTGGGAAGGAATCACTCCCTTGGATTGGCATAACTGAGGTAGTGAAATATCTACTGAAGGGTTGCAAATTTGGAGTTGGTACTCAGCCATCTCATTTGTACTTCATTGAGAATTGTTTGAAAGGGTTTGTTTGTGGTTGGAATAAGGTTTGGAATTCACCCCTTGCATTGGTGAATCATTTTGGTGATTGATTGAAGACAATTTGGCACATTTTCAGACTTTCAGTCTCAGGCCCTGGATTCAGATTTTTGTTCATATCTCTTTATCCACCTGGAGATATTTTTTATGCTTTTGGAGGGTTACTACCTAACCCTAGGCGACTCCATTCATAGAAATTTGGGGTGTCAAAACCCTGCTATTTATTTTATGCAGGAGCCGTACATGTACGGCCTGGTACGGTAGTCCAGTAGGGGCAATTTAGCAGAGTTTGGTTGGTAGTTTGGGGTCTTCTTGCATTGGTTTGCATCAGCATATATCATCAGCAGTCAACAATAGACTATTAGGAGTGATAACTAGGTTCCATTCATGTATTTTGAATGCATTTGATGTTAGGAATATTGCATGGTCTCAGTCTTGTTACAACAGTCCAGATTTATCTCTGTTATAACAGTCAATCTTCTATCATTTGTAATTGAAATCAGTCACTATTATTGTCATGGTATCATAGTTTGATAGTGCAATAAATGAGGGTCTATGTTCATATAAAGATAGTACATACATTTCATGACATAGCTCAGTAGATAAAAATAGTCCATTGTATTCAAAATTTTTCTATATATTGTCTTTGGATTGATCTAATAGTTAAGGTATATTGCAAGAGCATTGGCTTGTCACAATTCAGTGCTCATAAGTAATAGTTTGTATTCAGTCCATAAATCTAAACATTGCAATCAGAAATTAGTGAAGTTCATAATATTTTGGCATCAAGTCTTTGCATTGTTTCATTGTTGCTCTATTGTATTTCATTACTTCATTGGTATTGTTATCTCAATAACTTTTGGTGCCCTAAAACAAATATCAATCTGAACACATCATTTGAAACAAGAACATCTAGTGCATGCCAAGTGTTTGACGATTTGCCATAGTTCAGATTTGAGGGTTTTAGTGATCCTACTGGTGAGGGTCATTACAGTGGTATCAGAGCGGTGTTCTTGCCATCCTGTTGGGTAAGAAACCTATATGCATCCTTCAGCATTTGGGCATCACAGGTACTACACACGAAGAAGAGCATCACTAGAGGGTGAACAGGACTTCAGAGATACTCTTACCATGAGTGAGAGACAGTCACAGAGCCCACCAAAGATTCCTGATGATGAGAGGGAATTCTTTCGGATGATGGATACTGGACAGCAGGAGATAGTCCAGTCATTGTGTACTTTGACCACTATGATGGAGAGAGTTGTTCAGCCCCGAGCACCGGAATAGGTTAGAGGTACACTTGATCATGAGAATAAGAGTGTGGCAGGTTCACAGGGTGCTCCCAGGCATAGGTCTTGGATAGCAGATAGACCTACTCGTCCTACTTTCCTTAGAGAGGAGGCTCAGGAGGTAGGAGAGGGTGATGTGCAGGATGATTTTCAGGATGATCTTAGAGTTGCTACTGTAGAATGGCAGGCATTACCACCACATGTGCATGAGTTACTCAACTTTGATCATTACCTAAATCAAAGGAGAGAGCACATGAGGAGTACTTGACAGAATAGGAGACCTAGAGGCCATGACAGTGAGTTACAGCGAGCTGCTAGTAAGCTCACTTTACCTTCTTTTGATGGTAGTGGATAGATGACAGCACAGGCATGGATACATAAGTTGGATACATTCTTAGCATTAAGGCCCATGTCAGAGATAGATGCCATCAGATACGCCACCTTGCATTTGGAGGGCACAACTCACGACTAGTGGTCACATGGTATGGTTACTTTGCAGCACAACCAGGTGACTTCATACCAGGATTTTGTAGACAGATTGGTGGAGCATTTTGACAGGAAGGATCCTGAGATATTCTTTCATGATCTTGCACAGTTGAGATAGACAGGAAGCTTGGAGATATATATCAGTGAGTTTCAGCGGTTGTCAGTTATGGTGCAGGATGTATCAGAGAGGCGATTGGTCATCTTATTCACTAAGGGATTGTCTGAGCCCCTCAAGGGTTGGATCAAGGCATTTGATCCATCATCACTACAAGAGGCCATGAGGAAAGCTCATAGTATGGAGCTTACAGCACCTTCTAGCAGGTTCACCCCTAGGAGTTCTACTTCTTTCAGAGATAATAAGAAGTTTGATAAGGGGAAGGGGAAGAAGGTTGATACCAAGGGGAAATCCACTCCACCCTTGGATACTGAGGCACTTAATGACCTACGCAGGAAGAAACTATGCTTGTATTGCAAAGGTCCATATGATAGGGATCATGACTGTCCTTTGAGGCCTAAGGGGAAGACCAATAGAGTTATGTGGGCATACTATGAGGACTCAGATTCAGATAGCATAGCACATGAGGATGAGCATAGTGACACAGAGCCTGAGATAGAGGCAGAGGCTTCAGAGCCTAAGGTTGAGCTAGAGTTACATTTGTAGCAGGCACGCTTGTCCAGTATACAGTAGGAGGGGTCCTTTAGATTGCGTGGAGTTTTAGCAGGACAGAAGGTGATTACCCTAGTTGACACAGGTGCTACACATAATTTCATTGATACACATTTGGTTGAGCACCATGGTATTGAGATAGAGGAGTTTGAGGGTCTCCGAGTGCAGGTTGTTGATGGTTACACTCTTAAGTGTAACAGGATGATCAGAGATATGCCCTTATGCTTGAGCAATTATGAGTTCAAAGCAGATTACCATGTAGTTAACATGGGTGACCTACATATTATGTTGGGGATGACATGGTTACATTCATTGGGTGAGGTCACTTTCAGACTCAGGGACATGGAGATCAAGTTTGAGGCAAATGGTAGGCAGCATGTCTTGAGGGCTATCAGAAATAGTGATGTCAGGACTATTTCTTTTAGGCACATGGAGAGGATGGTTAGAAATGATGGGATTAGATGGGCAGCCATGTGTACTCTCATGCCTACACAGGAGTAGCATCAGATGACAGAGTATCACCCTGATATTCAAAGATTGAGAGAGCAGTATGATAGGGTGTTCAGTGACATTCCACCTGGCGCACCACCTGATAGAGGGATTGAGCACATCATTGAGTTAGAGGAGGGTGCTAAACTAGTGATGATCACACCATATAGGCATCCTAAGAGGCTCAAGGATGAGATAGAGAAAACCATCAAGGAGCTACTTGAGATGGGGCACATTAGACTGAGCAAGTCTCCTTTTGCTTCTTCAGTAGTATTGGTGAAGAAGAAGGATGGTTCTCTATGTATGTGCATTGATTATAGGGCACTGAACAAGAGGACTATTAAGAATAGATACCCTATTCCACGGATTGATGAGCTTCACTGGGCTTGCTACTTCAGCAAGATAGACTTGAGATCAGGATATCATCAGATCAGAGTCAGAGAGTAGGATGTGGAGAAGATAGCATTTAGATGCCATTGTGGACACTTTGAGTTTGTGGTCATTCCATTTGGGTTGACCAATGCACTAGCTACTTTCCAATCCACGATGAATAAGGTCTTCCATCATCAGTTGAGGAAGTTTGTGTTGGTATTCTTCGATGATATCTTGGTATACAGTTGGACATGGCAGGAGCATGTAGCACATTTTGAGATTGTATTGAGTATATTGTAGATGGAGTCCTTGTATGCCAAGGAGTCCAAATGTGATCTGGGTATGACTGAGCTTTTGTATTTGGGACACATTATCAGTGCAGAGGGAGTACAGATAGATCCTGATAAGATCTATGCTATAGTAGAGTGGCCTATTCCTGAGAACCTGACATAGTTGAGAGGGTTCCTAGGCTTGTGTGGCTTCTATCATAGATTTGTTAGTGGTTATTCACAATATGCAGCCCCTATGATAGATTTTCTAAAAGAGGGGGCCTTTGTTTGGACATCGGAGGCGCAGGCTTGCTTTGACAGGTTCAAGGAGATTATGACTTCATGCCCGGTGTTAGCATTGCCTGATTTCTCGAAGCCATTTGAGCTTCAGTGTGATGCATCTGGAGAGGATATTGTATGTGACTGAATGTGACCTCTAAATCAGGCACAACACAACATGGTCATTATTCACTTGATAGAATTCGGGAGAGAGTATGAAGAACTCAATCCAAATTCTATGGTGAGGTGACCTGTTGCCTCCTATGTGAATGGGGTGTTTGAATACTCTCAGAATGAGAGCCAATAGCCGGGAGACCAATTCAACAATGGAGGATTTCCAAGAATGCAATTAAGCTAAGATGAAGTGCAATTTATCTAAGAGCTTGAAAATAAAGATGAGATGCAACTTAATCTAAGAACTTGAAACAAATATGATATTAAACTAAGAACAAATAAGAAAATTTAGTCTAAAATGTGATGCAAAGATTATACTAATAATGAGATATTAGTCTAATAAATGCAATAAAAAGCTTTGAAAATAATGAAATATGAGACTAAAAAATGCTATAGTGTAGATGCTCTCAAAAATTGCTCTTTTGAATGAGAAAAAGAGGTTCAAATAAATAGAAGAGCCAAGAGGAGGAGGAAGAGTTTCTTGATTCGAAACTCCTAACCCTTCATATCCCTTTTGGGACAAATAAGCATGAATTACTTTATTAAAAGAATGGAAAATGCCACATGAGGACCTTTTGAATATCTCAAATTATTAATTCAAGAAAAGGTGTCCATTCAAATAACAAGCAATTAATTAATTCCTTTTTTATGTGTATTAGCCAAAGGAGGTGGTTTGATTTAATTTAATTTAAAGCACATAGGACTTTACAATTAAATTA
Source organism: Chamaecyparis obtusa (assembly GCA_027943335.1). Classification (NCBI taxonomy): domain Eukaryota; kingdom Viridiplantae; phylum Streptophyta; class Pinopsida; order Cupressales; family Cupressaceae; genus Chamaecyparis; species Chamaecyparis obtusa. The sequence continues at coordinate 40,505 of BSBK01009870.1, read as the reverse complement.
ATGTATCATAGAGATAATTTAGCTAATAAAGTCAAAGAGACTTAGGAATTAATTTTAGTGTTTGATTATTGCAATTTATGGTCTTTGCAATTGACATCAAGTCAAATTAAGTCAGGTAGGAGAGAGAAAATTGCCTAGGGAACTAGGACTTTGGTGATGTAAAATTGAGATAATGCACCAAAATTGACGAAATTAAATAGGTGCCAATTTTGGGGTATTACATTTGCCCCTCTTTGAATTGATGTGTGAACAGCGCGTTGATTCAAAGAATAGTCTGAAGTGACAGATGAAAGAAGATCAAAGCATGAATTTTCCAAAGTCTAAGTTAGATTGCGAAGACAACAGTCTTAGAAGAGAACCAGAATCAGGGTTAGATTGCCCCAATACCAATTGATGAAGATGCAGATTTAGGACTATCTCTGAATCAGGGTTAGATTGTCCCAATACAAAGCTTAGTCCTCTGAGACCCAGGTTAGATTGCCCAGATAACGGTCTAAAAGAGATTTTGAGAGATATCTCCAGAACGAAGCTTGACTCCCAGGAATTAGGGTTAGATTGCCCCAATACCTAAAAAGATTTTAAGAACCATCTCCAGAATGAAGCTTTGCCCTTGAGGATCTGAGTTAGATTGCTTAGATACCTAAAAGATAGATGATAAGATAACAAGATGCGAGGCACCAAGATGCCCCTAGCAATGAGAACTGATGATTCAAATCAGACTGATTCAAGAATAGATTCGACAAGATTCAAATGATGTAATCATCCTGCCCCCTCGGGAGTGAAATTGAAAGATGACATGTCAGAAGGATGATAAACAACAAGAGATTGCAGAGAAAAAGCAATTAGACTAGAGTCGCGAAGCTGCAGAAGTGAATCGAAGCAAAGCAGAGGTCTTGTTGACCAAGTTTGACCATAGTTGACTAAATTTGACTTGAATTGACTTGATGAAAAGAAGCAAAGATTTGAGAACATGATGCAAAGATGAGGATCTAGCAGGAAGATGACACCAGAAGGCTGACTGCACAAGCATCCAATCCAGAAGGAGTCCAATATTTAAAATGCAATTTTGAGCCACTTAGAGATGTCAGATTTTGATTTCGATCCCGAAAAAGGATGCAGCCAAGATGAGACTAGGATAAAAGATGAGAACCTTTGATGAAGCAGATCTAGAAGAAAGCAATCAAGAGAGCAACAAGAAAGCGCTCCAAATGCAAGCCTAGAATGAAAGATGCAAGTCTAAATGCAGGCCTAGGATGAACAAATGCAATCCTCCGGACTCGGCTGTTGGACTCATCGTATTTATCATCATTGAGTTCGTTTAAGCACGGGACAATCACAAGATGCCATACAATTCTCCCCAACATGAGAATATGAATATGACATAAGTCTTAGGTTTGTCAGAATAAGATGTAAGCATTAAGGCACAAGAAGCCAGAATGACCTGAACACCTATTCCTTTTAATTTAGCAAGTTAACATAAGCATCAAAGCATAAATGCTAGAATTACCTAAATGTTTCTTGTGACAGACACACCAAACACGTACGAGTTCCTTCTTTTGCCAAAGATTGCTTGCTGTGACTCTTACGTTCACTTAACAGGACGAGCGTTTACAATTTCACCAGTAGCAGAAAGAAGTCACTCAAAAGACAAGGAGAAGAACCAACCTCACCAAAGCATCCATATAAAAGGAGTCGAGGTATGCATGGCCATCCAATATGAGATAGAGGCTCTTACAGACGAACATCCCTCTTAAATGAATTCTTTGGATCATTGGAACTAAACCAACAAACAGAAAGCAAAAAAAGCAAAGCAAACAAACAAGCACACAAAGAAAACAAAGCTCAACATGCCTCAAAGGAACACACATTAAGTTTTAGTTTCAGTTTAAGTTCGTGTTCAAGCGGATTGAAGACAATTCAGAAAGATAACGTTCGAAGTCTCAATGAGATAATGACAGTAGGCAGACGCAGTGAGAAGCACTGGTGATTGATAGAAGGGAAAAATCCCAAAGAAGAGAGATCGAATGAAAGCTAGGTATCCGTAGGCAGGCATAGTGGGAACCACTGGCGACCAATGCTCAAAAAAGAGTTTCTGAAAGCGATAGGACAATGCCCCCTAGACCAGGCAGGTGCCCCCAAGTGTGAACCAGTTCCAATCCATGAAGAGGCGAGCAAAATCTCGAAGATACTGAAAGCAAAGCATGAGCTAGCAAACCAAAGTAGGAAACAAACTAAAGTAGGAAAGCGGGAAAACAAACTAAAGCAGGAAAGGAAGGAAACTAAAGCAGGAAACTAAGAGCCAAGCGACGCTGAGATGAGATGTTACTTCAGGAAAACAAGAGGAGCCTGTTTACCAGGTTTTCACCATCTTGGCAGAGATTCTATTTTTGCTACCATGACGCCTGTTTACCAGGTTTTCATCAATGGCACATTTTTCTCATTTTCATTTTTTTTGTACTTTTCTCTTTTTTTTATTTTTTTTGTATTTTTTCAAATTTTCAATTTTTTTTGTATTTTTGAAATTTTCTTTTTTTTTTTGTATTTTTCACATTTTCTATTTTTTTTTGTATTATCAAGGCACCTGTTTACCAGGTTTTCACCAGGATAATAGATACATCAAAGTGCCTGTTTGCCGGGTTTTCACTAAGATGATCATTTTTTCAAGACATTTTGCAATTTTTAGGATTTTTTGCAATATATCAATTTTTTGGATTTTTTCAGGACCAATAAGTATGTACATGAGCACATAGAGAAAGTCAACTGTAGAACTTTTTCAAATGAAGAGCGTTGATAGGCTCTTTGAGTTTCTCTCCTTCAGTAGGAATCTTTGAGAACACAATATTTTGTAGTAGTAGCCAGCTGAGAAGTTGTAGAATTAGAACCAGATGTTGTAGCAGTAAAAGGAGATCCAACCAATAGTGTCCAATAGTCAAGAGATCCATAGTCAAGGAAAGATCACTTAAGTGAGACCCACAAATATCCTCATGGACACACCTTAACTCTTTGTCAGATTTCCCATGCTCTAAATGCTTAGGAAGAGTACATTCTAGATTTCTCTTAGTCATACCATTAGTAATAAGGAGATACTGATATGCACTTTGGGAAAAGGCAAGATGGAGTGAAGAGGGTAAAGTATGAGAGGCAAGGGTGATGGAATGGAGGGAAGCATGAGAATTTTGGAAGCTTGAATGACAACTTTGATTTTTTCTTTCTTTGGAATCCACATAGCTTTTGAATTTTTTCTTCTTTACTTTGAGGTGCTTTTGATGACATGCCTATAGAATGGATTTCGAGATCCATTTTTTATTTTATTTTCTGGCTTTTGATTGTCTTCTTCTTTTTGAGGACCTTTGCGGTCTTTTGAACACCTCTGTTGCTTTCCTTTCTTCATAGTCACATGTCGATTAGATGGGACATGGTGACCTTGAGATATAAGTGGATTCTTGTTATTTTTGCTTTTATGTTGTACATCCAAGTTACTTCCAAAAGACTCGGGAATTGTGGATGAAAGAGGCTTATATGACTGGTTCAGGTGGAGAGGTGGAAATGGAAGTGGACGGGCCACTTTTCTAGGAGATGAAGAGGGAAGAGAAATCGATGGGATGGGCTCAAGTGAAAATATATTAGTATCATCCTCATCATTCATGAATGCATTAGGTAGATCAAGAAAGTAATCTTCCATAGAGTGTTGTTGATTGCGAGTCATCTTAGAAGAGTTAGATAAGTTTGGAGGAATATTATGTGAGCCTAACCAAGATGGTCTATTCCAAGAGTTAGGTCCCCTTTCAGGTGGTAAGAGTGCATGAATAGGAACCATTTCAATTTTGGATCTTCCAATATTCCATGAAGCTATAACAGAATGGGGTCTTACATACCCATGATTTGCTGGAGTAGTAGGAGTATAGCTTGGAGTAGATGGCCTAGGAGCCATAGGAATGATCTCCATAGGAGGGTGGAAAGGATCATCATTAATAGCTTGATCTGGAGGATCATAACTTTCTCCTCTTTCTGAGTTGTTAAGACTAGCATATAAGTGCATAGCATCAACTGGTATTTCTGTAGTAGCATCTGATATGGAGTCCCATTCAGCTAGAGACATAGTTAGAGGCATATTTTCTTCATCACTATCATCTGTCAAAGGAAATGTTTCTTCAACAGCAGGATCTTGTTCAGTAGTAGGAGCAGCAGAGTAATCTGAAATAGGCATACCTTGGGGCATACCCAAGAGAAGAGAAGAATCCAATAGTTTCTCCCAGTCAGTATCTGTATCATTGGAATCAGCAGTAGTAGGATTTTGTTCAATAGTAGAAGTGGTAGAACAATCTAGAATAGGCATACCCAAGATAAGGGAAGCATCCAACAGTTGCTCCCAATCAGTATGTGTATCATTGGAATCGGTAGTAGTAGGATTTTGTTCAATAGTAGAAGTGGTAGAACAATCTAGAATAGGCATACCTTGAGGCATACCAAAGATAAGGGAAGCATCCAACAGTTGCTCCCAATTAGTATGTATGCCATTAGAGGTAGTGACATATTCAGTAGTAGCTGCAGTAGTAGAAATCTGTTCAGTAGAGTGTATAAAATCCTCCTAGTGAGGACCAAGATCATGTTCTTGAAGCACTTGAGAAGGTAGATAAGACTCTTTCTGGTAGTCTGAATCAGAATTTTGATCATTCAAAGGTCTTTCATATGTCATAGGGTGAATCTATGTTTCTTCATCATCTAAATCTGCATGTGAGTGCAAGCTGCAACTAGGTTGGTCAAGCTCATAGCTCTGATAGCTAATACCAAATCCATCTTCAGAAGGTTCCTCATAGGAATGTGGAGATGGAGGGAGAGTTGTCAATGACAAGACAGACTCAATCTGATATTCCCCCATGCCAATATCTTTGATCTTCAGGGTCTTTTCTATTTCTTTTAGCTTGGCATCATAGAACTCAATAGATTCTCTATTGGCGGGAACAAAACTATCTGTCGCTTGGGTAAGCATCTTAGCAGAGCAAGTATTTAGGCTAGCACTATTGTCAATGAGGATGCGGGGGACACTCTTGAGGCCTATCATAAATTCAGTGTGCAGGAGAGCATTATGCGGGTGGCTCAACACGTGATCATCTTCTTCAGGGAAGGATAAATAATGAGGCGAGGTCAAATGACCCACCATAGATTGAAACTGGTCGAGAATGAGATCTTTGGGGACATTTTCCTCAGTGAGGGCTTTATCCATAGATAGTTTCGGTCTGGATGTCAAAGGTTCGGGACCTTTGAGAACAATCTTTGCATGAGATCGAGGGATAGCGTTTGCACAAGCTAGAGATTGTGTGGATTTATAAGAGGGAGACGCAGGGCCTTGCAAGACAAAGGGAGTTTTGGGTTTAGGAGTATCCTCGCTCCTTAGAGAAATGATCATGTCACAGTGAGAGATCCAAGGTTTGTTTCTAGCAAATTGGGAAGGTGGTTGAGCTTCTGTCGTAGCCTTCTCAGTGGCTTTGATCGTTTGTATGTTAGAGTTGAGATTGAAAACCAACTTTGAAGGTTTTGGCATGTTAGAGCTGAGATTGAAAACCAACTTTGAAGGTTTTGGATCTCCCATCTTGTTGGTAGTATTATGAGAGATCGTGAAAGAGTTGATAGGTTCAAAAGGATCAATAGGTTTAATTTTAGAAAGTGACCCTTCAGAGTTTTGTTGGTCTTCAAACAATGGGTTATAATATTCTTGAAATAATAAGTTAGACTGTATCTGAAACAATGGATTGTAATACTCTTGGAATGATGAAGAATGTGAGGATTCCTCACGAAGTTTAGATTTTGCAACAGATTCGGAATGATCTATGTCTTGATTATGAGGTTTACTTTGATCTTGATCAGTGTTTTGAATGGGATAAGTCTTGCCACTTCGAGTTGTGACAGTCATAAACTAAGATGTAATGAGCAAAGATTCAGGATAAAGCTAGACTCTGTCTCTAAGATAACGAAAATGAGATAAATGGCTAGAACAGCCAAGATGCAAGATGAACCTGGTATGAATTGTCAAAAAGAGATGGCTAGAACAGCCGAGATAAGACAATTGCAATGCAAGGTACAAGAGGCATAAAGAGATAAGGTAGACTAATGAGAGACAATACGAGTCAAAGCAAAGATCGATCGATTCCTAACTCAAGACAACTAATTTCTGATGGTGAACGACAGGAAAATAGAAAAATAGATCATAGACAAAAAGGTAGATCAGATTTATGTCATTGATCAAGCACATAAGAAAGAAATCAAGGAGTTCAAGCAAACAGTCTTCAAGCAATGGGCAAGGGACAAAGCAACCTTGCGCATGAACATGAATAGTGACTTAGTATTTCTACTCCCTAAGGACTCTACTTGTGTATGTTCTTGAGAATGTTTTAGCAGACACTTAAAACACAACAACATCCTAGCAAGTTATCTACAAGGATATACATGGCTTTTCTAAAGGGAGTCCTCGATATACGCAAGGTACATGAGGCACAAATCCGTAGATGAGAAGAATTTGAAATCACACAGTCAGGGGGAGACGGTAACCCAAATCTCCTCCTTCACTTCTCAAAGGTATAAAGTTTTTTGAGGCTTAGCCAAGAGTGAAATCTAACTCATTCCCAAGAGAGGTGTCTTTGGATTCACCTCCTGATATTTATACTCCGCCGGAACATGGGAGTTAAGGTCGTCCCTTGAGGTGATGAAATCCCCAAGCAGGCCTTCTAAAAAAATGAAAAGTAAGTAATTCTCTATCAAAAAGTATTGAAAAGCACTAAAGGTGGTGCATTTAACCCTTCAAGTAAATGTGAGGTGAGTCCACAAAGTGGTGCATTTAACTCCTCACACAAACTCAAAGTGAGTCCACACCCTAGAAAACAAGTGAGTTCCAAAAAGCACAAAAAGGTTGCCAAGTGGAACAATTAACGCTTCTTTCCTATAGACCCCTCCCCTTTAATGTGGCGCTGAGATTGCAACCACAGGGCAGAAATGAGGGGCCAGCGGATTAGCAAGTCCAATAACCCAAGATAGCAATCTAGATCAATCACAAGTAATCTAAGACTGCTAATCAATACTACTCATAAGTGCAAGAGGGTTTGAATCATGGAATATTTAACTTTCCAAGTAAACATGAAGTGAGTCCACAAAGTGGTGCATTTAACTCTTCATGTAAACAATGAATGAATCCATGCCCTCAATTACTCAATGAGATATTTGATATTGGAACCAAGAATTACTTATGGTTTAAACACAAGCATTCACTTACATAAGCTTGTATGAAAGAAAATCTATGTTCATTCATTTCCCATTAAGAGCATCAATTAAAATGTGTTTTATGAAAGCATGTAAACACTCAAGCCAAACACATGAGAGGTTCAATTTTAATCCCAAAGTCTAAATGTTTTAGAGATTTTAAGAACTCACCTTAGGTCCAAAGATCTGCAATCTAGCATTTAGCACACATCCGAAAGTATAGAATCAAGACAAATCAATGGCAAACTGTAAGATATGTAACATTGCTGTTTTCAAGACAGTCTTTAAAGATTGATTTATTTGACCCATAAAATCACAATATTAAAATTTCTGAAAAGAATGAAGTTTTTATCCAACATCAAGAACTACCATTTTCCAAAATTACAAAGTCTTATGATTCCATTTGGTTCCTCAACCATTAACCTTTTCAGACTGCAATTGTTTTACCATAAATCAGATTTAAAACATCAAACCCTGCCTAGGGAATCACATATCTTTCTCAAAAAGAATCAAAATGAAACCAAACAAATTTCATATTAACTATTAATGAATTTAGTTTCCAAATATGTAATTCATTTATTTTTCCCATTCATAAATCATTTTCTATGAATAAATCATTGCCTGCAACTCCAATACAGATTGTTAAAAACCAGTTTTCACTCAAATGCCCATAACTTTCACAAATCTGCATGAACATGACTCAAACCAAAAGGAAATGAAATTTAATTCATGTATCTTTCCAATGAATATTATTATATATCTTAATTTTTCATAATTTGTCTGCACCAGACATTTCAATCTGACTGTATTCAGAGAATCTTAAATCTGCAAATACCCACTTTCACCAAAATGATCATAACTTATTCATTTCTTTATAAAAATGAACCAAATAAAAATAATAAGAAAGAGGATTCATCATTCTATCCATCCATTACTATATTACAAGTTTTTAGGCTGTATATGGCCGTACAAGGCCTGGAACCAACACTAAAATTGAAAAACCAATCAAGAATGAGGCCAGAAATTGATCTTTTCTGCCCCACGGTGGGCACCAAAATGTATGTGACTGAATGTGACCTCTAAATCAGGCACAACACAACATGGTCATTATTCACTTGATAGAATTTGGGAGAGAGTATGAATAACTCAATCTAAATTCTATGGTGAGGCGACCTGTTGCCTCCTATGTGAATGGGGTGTTTGAATACTCTCAGAATGAGAGCCAACAGCCGGGAGACCAATTCAACAATGGAGGATTTCCAAGAAGCAATAAAGATGAGCAAGAATGCAATTAAGCTAAGATGAAGTGCAATTTATCTAAGAGCTTGAAAATAAAGATGAGATGCAACTTAATCTAAGAACTTGAAACAAATATGATATTAAACTAAGAACAAATAAGAAAATTTAGTCTAAAATGTGATGCAAAGATTATACTAATAATGAGATATTAGTCTAATAAAAGCAATAAAAAGCTTTGAAAATAATGAGATATGAGACTAAAAAATGCTATAGTGTAGATGCTCTCAAAAATTGCTCTTTTGAATGAGAAAAAGAGGTTCAAATAAATAGAAGAGCCAAGAGGAGGAGGAAGAGTTTCTTGATTCGAAACTCCTAACCCTTCATATCCCTTTTGGGACAAATAAGCATGAATTACTTTATTAAAAGAATGGAAAATGCCACATGAGGACCTTTTGAATATCTCAAATTATTAATTCAAGAAAAGGTGTCCATTCAAATAACAAGCAATTAATTAATTCCTTTTTTATGTGTATTAGCCAAAGGAGGTGGTTTGATTTAATTTAATTTAAAGCACATAGGACTTTACAATTAAATTAATGTATCATAGAGATAATTTAGCTAATAAAGTCAAAGAGACTTAGGAATTAATTTTAGTGTTTGATTATTGCAATTTATGGTCTTTGCAATTGACATCAAGTCAAATTAAGTCAGGTAGGAGAGAGAAAATTACCTAGGGAACTAGGACTTTGGTGATGTAAAATCGAGATAATGCACCAAAATTGATGAAATTAAATAGGTGCCAATTTTGGGGTATTACAGGTATTGGTGCTGTTTTGACATAGGATAAGCACCCTATTGCCTATGAGAGTAGGAAACTTTGTGGACCCGAGAGATCTTTCAGCATCTATGATAAGGAGATGTTAGCTATCATGCACGCATTGGCTAAGTTTAGACAATATCTAGTGGGTGGTAAATTTTGTATCAAAACTGATCACAACAGCTTGAGGCATTTCCTTAGTCAGAGAGATCTCAATGACAGGCAGTAGAAGTGGGAACGCATATCCATGGACTTCATTATGGGCTTGCCCAAGGCTCAAGGTCGGGATTGCATCTATGTAGTAGTGGATAGACTGACGAAGTATGCACACTTCTTTCCCATCACTACTACTTTCATAGCAGTACAGGTAGCTGAGGTCTTCTTCAGAGAAGTTTTTAGATTGCATGGGGTACCTCACAGCATAGTGAGTGACAGGGACAGCTGATTTTTGAGTCATTTTTGGCAAGAGGTATTCAGACTTTGTGGCACTAAGCTTACACCTACCACCAGCTATCACCCGTAGATGGATGGACAGATAGAGATAGTCAATAAGTGGGTGGAGGGCTATTTGAGGAACTATGTGGCTGGTCAGAAAAGAGCATGGGTGAGATGGATACATTTGTGTGAGTATTGTTACAATACCACATTTCACATGTCGATTCAGATGTCACCTTTCAGGGCTCTATATGGGTATGATGCGCCTAGCTTTATTGATTTGCTTATGTCTGATATTAGAGTTCCACGTGCCAAGAATTTGCTTCAGGAGAGCAAGGACATTGTTGATGCTCTCAAGGATAATATAGCCAGGGCACAAAATCAGTACAAGCAGTATGCAAATCAAAAGAGGATTGAGAGGAGCTTTGAGGTTGGTGATATGGTTTACCTCATGCTTCAGCCATACAGGCAGTCTACTCTCAAGAAGAGTGGGTCAGAGAAGCTTAAGCCGAGATACTATGGACCTTTTAGGATCATTAGGTGTGTTGGTGAGTTGGCTTATGAGCTTGAGCTTCCAGCTGATAGTAGAGTGCATAATGTGTTTCATGTGTCATGCCTTAAGAAAGTGTTATGGCAACATGTTGTACCTTCTATAGTGTTACCACCTTTGGATGATGAGGGGAAGTTGGTTTTGGTGCCAGAGTCTATCTTGGATAGTAGGGAGAAATAGCTTTGCAGGAGAGTTATCAAGGAGTATTTGGTGAAGTGGAGAGATCTTCTTGTTGAGGATGCTACTTGGGAGTTTGAGGAGATTTTGCAGCATCCAGCTTTGAGATTGCTTGAGGGTAAGCAATTTCAGGAGGGGTGGACTGTCATGACCCCTTTCTAGAGACATGTTCATTCATGATGGGTTTGCCAATCATCGACTCTCGTAGGCAAATAGTTTGGAGAGAGAGTCATTGTTTGGATCATTTGATTGCTTATTGCTGACAAAGCCTACATCCAGTTTGAGGCCTACATGCAGTTGTAGTGGAGCCTACGTCCAGAAGTGAGCCTACATCCAGTTCAAGCCTACATTCAGTCTCGTTGGGCCTACATTTGGTTATGAGACATCTTGGCCTACATTGCTATATTTTTGAGTTGAGAAATGTACTTTATTATTATAATGTTATTTTATTATAAAGTACATTATAATTAGATGTTTCTAGAAGTTCTAGTAACTTCTCAAGAAAAAGAATAAATAGGAGGCTTGGGCTATCATTTCTACATGCTTGGATTTGGATTCTCTTCCACTTCTTCATTGTGAAGCAATTTTTGGTCTTGGTCTACAAATTTCTATCGATCTTTGGGAACGAATCACTCCCTTGGATTGGCATAACTGAGGTAGTGAAATATCTACTGAAGGGTTGCAAATTTGGAGTTGGTACTCAGCCATCTCATTTGTACTTCATTGAGAATTGTTTGAAAGGGTTTGTTTGTGGTTGGAATAAGGTTTGGAATTCACCCCTTGCATTGGTGAATCATTTTGGTGATTGATTGAAGACAATTTGGCACATTTTCAGACTTTCAGTCTCAGGTCCTAGATTCAGATTTTTGTTCATATCTCTTTATCCACCTGGAGATATTTTTTATGCTTTTGGAGGGTTACTACCTAACCCTAGGTGACTCCATTCATAGAAATTTGGGGTGTCAAAACCCTGCTATTTATTTTATGCAGGAGTCGTACATGTATGGCCTGGTACAGTAGTCCAGCAGGGGCAGTTTAGCAGAGTTTGGTTGGTAGTTTGGGGTCTTCTTGCATCGGTTTGCATCAGCATATATCATCAGCAATCAACAACAGACTATTAGGAGTGATAACCAGGTTCCATTCATGTATTTTGAATGCATTTGATGTCAGGAATATTGCATGGTCTCAGTCTTGTTACAACCGTCCAAATTTATCTCTGTTATAACAGTCAATCTTCTATCATTTGTAATTGAAATCAGTCACTGTTATTGTCATGGTATCATAGTTTGATAGTGCAATAAATGAGGGTCTATGTTCATATAAAGACAGACCATACATTTCATGACATAGCTCAATAGATAAAAATAGTCCATTGTATTCAAAATTTTGTTATATATTGTCTTTGGATTGATCTAATAGTTAAGGTATATTGCAAGAGCATTGGCTTGTCACAATTCAGTGCTCATAAGTAATAGTTTGTATTCAGTCCATAAATCTGAACATTGCAATCAGAAATTAGTGAAGTTCATAATATTTTGGCATCAAGTCTTTGCATTGTTTCATTGTTGCTCTATTGTATTTCATTACTTCATTGGTATTGTTATCTCAATAACTTTTGGTGCCCTAAAACAAATATCAATCTGAACACATCATTTGAAACAAGAACATCTAGTGCATGCCAAGTGTTTGACGATTTGCCACAGTTCAGATTTGAAGGTTTTAGTGATCCTACTGGTGAGGGTCATTACACTTCACATGAGAAGACTTTGTAGACTCTAGAGGGGGATGGGACCCATCTTGGTCCCTCTTGTTTCTTAGCTTAGCAGTAGATAGTTTGACTTTTCTTTTAGACTTCTTTGAAGAGCTAGGATCAAGGGAACCAGTAACAAAATCCTTAGAGGGAGAATAATTAGATCCATCATCATTAGAAATGATAACTCTTTAATGGTTAGAATTTTTAGGCTTCTTATACTTGTATTTAAACAAAAAATTATATCCCCATCAGAATCAAATTCTTAAAGATCAGACGACCCTTCATCCCCATAATGCACTCTTACATTTTTTTGAAATTCAATCCCAATTTTAAGAGGGTGGTTTCTCTCTCAATGTACAGCTCACAAGCATATTCCAAAATCAACAAAATGAGCCCCTCATGAAAAATAGGAGAAGACTAACTTTTCCTATTGTTAGGATTTGGTAATAATGAGAGGGGGGGTGAATCAATATTACAAAACTTATATGAATTCTTCAAAAACTTAAAAAATATAAAACTTAAAGAAAATATCAATGAAAATTAAACACACATAAGATAACTCATGACACCATTATTTATCTCTCAAGGAAACCATGTTAAGGGAAAAACCCCGATAGGGATGATACCCACAAATAGATACACTTAAGTATAGTGACCCTGTTAGGAGTCTAGGTCCTATTAGGAGTTGATTACTACATAGAGAAGGTCCTGGTTAAAGGATTGATGAACCTTGTTAGGGGTATACAAGACATGTTCTTAAGGAACTTACAAAATAGTGGACTTTATGTCTTGATATTGGATGGCCATGCGTACCTCGACCATTGATACCCAAACAATTCAAGGAAGTTTGATCTAACTATTATCTTTTTGAGTAAGTTCTTTCTCCTACTGTGGAACGCAATCTTGCCTAAGGATGTGAACGATAAAGGGTCACTACGGGTAATTCACATTGGATTTAGAATGATCTCTTGACTGTTTGATGTGTTTGCAATGCAAGGCGTATTTATGTCATCATGACATTTATGTTTTGATGCTTGTACAAATTGCTATATCAAAATGGACATGATATTCAGGTCATCCTGGCGTTTGTGCCTTGGTGCTTATATCTACTCCGACATTCCGAAAATAAAATCAATATTCATATGTCCATGGTTGTATAACCAGTGGGTGTTGTATTGATTCTTGTGCATACAAATCGATATTCATATGTCTATGGTTTCATGGCTAGTGGGCATTGTATTGATTTATCCGGTTACCTAAAAGTTCAATGATGATAACAAATCGACATATGATCAGTGACTAGGTCCTAGGTCTTAGGTCTCATTTCATTTTGCATGTCTCATTGCATTTTGCATGTTTGCATGATCTCACAATGACTAAACGAACTTCAATGCTTAAACAATTCTTCAAATCGCATCTTCCAGTCTAACAAGACCTAAATCTCACACGAAGGTTCCTCCAATGAAATAGCAAGTAGAATCCTTTTTCGGGATCAAAATTCAAATCTGAGATCATTCATATTATTAACTACTTGCATAATCAACCTTCAATCATCACAGAAATCTAGTATTCAACTTAACTGATTATCTTTCATCAAACTATCAAAATTTCAACTCATGGTCAAACCTAGTCAAACTTGGTCTTTTGGGACCTTCCAACAATGCAGAATGCGTTCTCGGATGTAAATAACCACTTCTCAGATCAATTAACATGCTTCTAAACTATCAATGCTGACTTTTCTTGTCAGATTTCAATTTTAATCCCGAAGGGGGCATGGTATTGCACATCATTCAAAGTCTGTAAATCAAATTCTATCAATCAAGTCTATCAATATCTTTCATTAGTGATCAAGACAAACAATCACGTCTAGTTACTGATTCATCAAAAGTCCTCATCACTCGGGGCAAATCTATCATCACTTGGGGCATATCAGATTCATCGATCCATATCAATCTGGTATTCTCTTAATCTTATAATCTGTATCAATTTTTGCAACCATCAGATCATAGTGTTATTTCCTTGGTTCTTCGACAACTGAAGGGTTTGGATGTGATACTTGCTAGTTCTGCTAAGACAATCGAGTCTAGAACGGGTCACTCACTTCTTATCAATCCTAAGGTTCAGAATCAGGCATTTTGACACTTTTTTGCAATCATAGGTTCATTTGCTGCTATAGTGAACATTATCTTTGGTCATTCAAGACTTATTATCTCCATCTTAATTCAATATCAATCAACTCCTATCTCAATATCTTTCAATCGGTTTCTATCTTGAGATCGGTTTATCTTTTGAATCAGTTTCATATCTTTATCAAACACAGACTATCTTTGAACCACTGCGCTTCGCACAGTAATTCAAAGAGGGGCAAAATGTAATACCCCAAAAATGGGCTATAAGTTCATTAATCTCCTACATCTTCAATTCGAACGAAATCGACATCAAAGTCCTAATCTAAGGCACATCTAAACATCATTGAATCATAATTGATTATCTTAAATTCTGCGTCGGGGAATATTCCTAGTAATATTCCTAATTATCTTAATTATCTTTAATTTTATAATTATTTGGCAATAAATCACATTTATCCTAAAGTTTGATTAATTGAATATTTTCATATTTAATTAATTAGATTTAATATTTGCCACTTAATTGTGTAATTAAATTTAATTATATCTATTATTAATTGTATTATTTAATTTTGACAATAAATCAAAATTCCTATGAATAATTGATTAAATTCTTATTTAATTAATTAAAGCATGTTGTCATTATTTAATAATATAATTTTTAATAAAAGTTTGAATAAATAGTTAATTAACCCATAAATTAATTATTTTATTTCAAAAATCAGTTGAGTTGAGGATAAATCACTTTATTTATTTATTTAATTCTTAATTATTATGCATATTCAAAAGAAACAGTTAAACTCCAAATCAGAAAATCAATGCAAGTTATTGACTTTTTGGAACTCAACATCCTTTTGGAGTTCAAAAAGCTGATCTAAACTCTAATTTGAGTTAAAAAGATATTTTTGCATGATTTTGAGAATTAACTATCTTTTATGATCAGATAACTCAAAAATCAAGATGAGTTAATTTGAGTGATTTATGGCTTTTATTCATGCACCTCCAAAGCCTAGGATTTCTATAAATTAAAGGCTCAGCTCTTCATAATTCATCTCTCAAATTTGCATCAAATCATCTCATATTTTGCACAATCACGCTGGAGAATTGGAATTGAAGAATCAAAGCTCTTGCGAATCGACATTTTTGTGAGATCAATCTTATTTTTGCATTCATATTTCATATCATTGTTAGATTCATAGCATATCAGTTTTCAATAGCATTCATATCATATCAGTTTTTATCATTCTTATTGTATAGAAAATATCAAAAATATAGATTAATTGCATTCAATTTCATATCCATCTTTTGCATTCAAATCCTTCATTTAGGTGTCGTCTAGGTCACTGATCTCGATTACAGTCTGAGAACATTAATCTCGCACCTATTAGAAGGCAGTAAATCGCTTGGTTAGATAGCTTTCAATTTTGCATGATTTTGATTATCACTAACCTCTAATGTTTTACTGAGTGTTGTGTCTACAGATCAGGTACAATTTTCACACACACATTTCTGGCGCCCACCGTGGGGCCCTGAAACGGGTTTCCCTTCATTTCTATCAATTTTCTATCTTTTGAGGATAAGGGTTTCAAGGGTCCTGGTATACTCTGTAGGACGTTATTTTTTGTTTCTTTTTTGCCTGCAAAAAAGAAAAAAAAATAAATTTTGGCACTTTTTCAATCAAAGTTGTCCGTACACAGCGATTTTTATCATTCTGTTCGTACTTCCGTACATCTCTGTACAAATTCTTGCGCGAGATTTCACTTGCGTCGCGCGAGATTTCTTTCTGTGTCATGCGAGATTTCTTTCTGTGTCGCGCGAAATTTCACTGGTATCATTTTTGTGCGTGAAAATTCACTTTCTCACGCGAGACTACAGTTCCTCACGCGAGACTTTATCTTTTATCGCGCGAGACTCCACTTCCTCGCACGAGTCTTCATATTTTTGTCGCGCGAGATAGCACTTCCTCGCGCGAGACTTAATTCTTCATCGCGCGAGACAGTGTTTCCTCGCGCGGGACCGCATTCTGCCTCGCGCGAGATTTTGCTACAGAGACACATAATTTGCAGATTTGTACTTTCAGATTATTGATTTCTAACGCTTACAATTTGCTGTTGATTGGTCTTGATTTTGTACTTTCAGATGTGTGCTAAATTCTGGATTGCAGAGCGTTGGACCTAAGGTATTCTTCTCAAGCTAATAATATTTCAATTTGGATCCTAAAATAAATCTCTTATGTGTCTGGCTTGTGTACATCCTTTCATGCTTTTATCTATCTCTACACACTTGCATAATTAATACTAGGTTGTAATCCCTTAAGGATTCATTAAGTAGTCTTAGAATACTTGTGATTGATCTTGATTGCTATCTTGGGTTATTGGACTCGCTAATCCGTCGGCCCCTCATTTCCGCCCCGTGGTTGCAATCTCAGCGCCATAAAGGGGAGGGGTCAACAGGACAGAAGCGTTAAATGTTCCACTTGGCAACCCTTTTGTGCTTTTAGGAACTCACTTGTTTTCTAAGTTGGGGACTCATTTTTAGCTTGTGTGAGGTGTTAAGTGTTCCACCTTGTGGACTCATCTCATATTTGCTTTAAGCGTTGAGTGTTCCTCTTTCTACTTTTTGAATGCTTTTGGTAGATTTACTTTCGGAACATATATCTGTGCTCACATAGTAATTAGGCCCTATGAACACTATTCGTGATTCTTGAAAGATTGGATTCCCAGCGAAATCCTTCTTGATGATAGAATCCTTGTAGGTAGGGAGGATACTTAGTGCGTTTCACATTCAACTTGGTTAGTGCATCTTCTCTTATTGATCAACACATTCTCTCTCCGGAGAGGTTGATAGATCACGTAGGGTTGATATCACAAGCTTTGGTGAATCAAAATTGGTTAGTGCATCTTCTCTTATTGATTGATACATTCTCTCCCCGGAGAGGTTGATAGATCACGTGGAGTTGATATCACAGACCTTGGTGGAACAAAACTTTGTCTTAGCGTGTCAGATTAATCTGCTTGCTTTGTTTGGGTTAAAAGTGAAGAGGTGTCAAAACCTTGAATCTGGAGCCAAGTCCCCTTGTGGTATAAATTTGTGAGTCATCTTTAGAGAGGGTTAACCGTAGCGGACAATCCCTTCACAGGGCAAACTGCATTGACGGAACCTCAAGCGGTAATAGCCATTTTCACCATGGTAGTGACAACCGCTATATAAATGTCCTTGTGGAAGAAATCTCCATGGGTATGGTTCATTGTTGGGTTGTCAGATCTCCCTAGCAGCTCTTGAAGATTAAGTTCTCGGACTATGTCAAAACCCTGGTGCGCCGGGATTGGAGTTCACCCCTTTGAATCATAAAAGTTGCAGAGTCAAACCATTACTAAAAACCCTAGAGAGGCCAATTTTTCATTCTCAGGTATATGTGTGTTATTGCAAAACTTTTCAGAACATACACAATTAGTACTCTCAGGGATTAGCCCAATTTGGTCACTTGATTGTTCATGTGCAAGGTTGCTTTTGCCCTTGTTCATTGTTTTCAGACGTGCTTGGAATCACTTGCTTGCTGTTCTGCATGCTTATTTATCTACTTGGCTATTAAAAATGATCAAATCTGGTATAACCTTCAAAATCTGGACAATACAATTTGCAAACAATCCAAAACTGAAGACCTTACATTTTGCAAAAATTGACGTAAAATCTTTTCTGGAGTCAAAAGTCATTTCAGGAAGTCAAAAGTTGTACGAGTTTTGTCAAGTGTCATTTGGAAAAATTTGGGAGAGTTGTCAGAAATTGTCAAATTGCAAGATATCCAATGTTTCCAGCCTAGTTCTAGAATCTATCAAAAATATCATTATGTCAGGAATAGAGCAATAGCTATTGAGAATCAGTACACATGTCTCAAAGAATCAGTACACATGAGGAAGAAATTCTGATCACCGCTATAATGAAACAGATACATGCTATGCAACTCCAGCTTGACAAACTTGCGAAAGAAAAGGAACCTCTATACTCTTTTCCATTTGATAAAGATTTGTACATGTCACCATGCCCCCGAAAAAAAATTGAGCAATATGATACCTCTTCCACGGAGAGTGACACATCTAGCTTTGAAGACTATGATGACTATGACAACAGACAATGTAATGATACCTATGACACCTTTGTTCCTAAGAGTCCTCCTCATCGTTCATTCCTGCTTACTACAAATGGGCCATCACATTGGATAGATCATGATGGTGATCCATATGATTCTGATTTTGAAAGAGATTTTGATGGCTTTTGTGGACAATACCTTGATGATGATCCATCTACTACTTCTGAGGACTATAAAATACATCGTGCTAGCTTGAAACGTCAATACTATAAGGATCTCTCCTCTAAGAACTCTCCAGCTGAAAATAAAGATTACACTCTCAAGCAAGATCGTGTTAATGTTGGACCTTTGTCTTGTGATGGTTCCCTTCTATCCCCTACTTCCTCCAATACCCATACATTTTCTAAAGCTTCTGATTCTTTCACATCTTTCACAGAACCTTCATCTGACACAACCCCTGATACTTTTCATGTGGTTCCCTATAGTTATCCTCCAGGGCTACCTCTTAAAGAAACTCAAGCTAACCTTCACTTGGCTGCAAAAACTTTCAATAATGATAAACCTAAAGAGCCTAAGCCTTCATATGCTATAATCCCTACTTCAGCTAGTCCTCCACCATCTATTCCAAAGTCATCCATACAATCCCAACATGCTTCCTTGTCCTTAGAAGTGGCTCCATGTCAAGAGGATTCCAAAAATGATAAAGAAAAGAACATAAAGAAAGATCAAGATCAAGAACCCTCCATGTCATCCACTCCTTTTCCCGATGTCTCTTATCCGCTTCATGGTTCTTTTGATCCTATACACCCTTTTTCATGCATTCCACCATGTCTTAAGTCTTCGCCTAAGCAAGATCAAGCTACTACTTACACTAATGAGCTTATTGACAATCAAAATAACCTTAATACACTTGCGCTTTCCAAAGATGATACTTCCATTAAGGTTGGTAAAAATGGTGTTCCTTCCAATGTCAAGCCTATTGAAAATCAAAATAAAAATTATGCACTTGTGCTATCCAAAGATCCTTGTCAAGATCAAAGTCTTCCATCTTCTTGTTCTACCACTCCATGTTCACTTCCACTTTCTACTCTTCCTAAGTCTTCGCAAGCTTTGAATGATCCTATCAAAGAAAATGCTCTTATTCAAGATGTCCATGATTCTATTGAAGATCCTAATGCTCACTCTAAAGATGCTGATATCCTTGGTTGTCATATAGATGCTGATGAACTTATTGATTATCCTTTTGCGTCTTCCACTTCCATCCTTGGACCTCTTCCACCACTACTAAGGGCTTCATGCCTTCCTTCCATCTTGGGTCCTTATGTCCCTTCACTTTCCCCTCCTAACTCTCCTAATTTGGCATCCATCTTGGGTCCTTACATCCCTCCATCTCCCATCTTTCCTCAAGATCAACATAGATGCATACCCTTGAAACCTTTTCATCCAACCACCCATCTAAACCAGTCATATCCTCCCTCTTCCACAAATCCCAAGTCTTTTGGAAGTAACTTGAATGTTCAATACAAGAAAAAGAAGCAATACAAGAATCCATCAAAAGAAGATCACCATGTCTCCTCTAATAGACATGGAAACATAAAGTCAAAAGAGATATCTAAGAAAAAAACTACAAGACAAGTATGGGTTCCAAAATCCATCATTGAAGATATTATCTCTAAATCATCAAAAGGAAATAAAAAGCCTACGACTATATGGATTCCAAAGTCTCTCTTGAAAGAGTCTAGTGTTGAACAAAAAATGAAATTGACATTCAAGCTTCCAAAGGCTTCCACTACATCTCCTTCCAAAAATATTCTTCCATTTCATGCGCCCAAACCTCAACCTCTGCTATCCATTCGCCATATTCCTTCACATATTCCTTCATTCACGTTTCCTCCACCCTCTCGCCACCCTTCAAGGTGTGTGTTTACGTTGATCTTGCCTTCCTTTCCATCTACCCTTTCACAATCCTTCCATTCATTAACCTTCTACCTTCTATCCTTTTTCCTCATTTGCCTATTCCTCCTATCTTCCAACCTCACTCACTTTACATAAAACTTTATCCTCCATTTTTCTCTTCCATATTCCTTTCCCTATCAGCATCTTTGAGCATATCATTTTGAATCCTTGGCATATCATGGTTTATCCTTTCAAGGAGCATTATCTAAAAAGCTTGCCTTCTTCCAAAAATTTAAAAAAAAATAATAAAAAAAAATTGAAAATGTGCCTTGGTGAAAACCTGGAAACAGGCACCTTGGTAGCAAAAGTAAAGAGAAATAAATTCATCCTATGGTGAAAACCACTTCCTTGTGGCACCTTAGATAAGTACCATGATGAAAACTTGGCAATCAGGCATCATGCGTAGTTCTTCTACATATTTCATCCATTCCGCCTTCTCTCTTTGATCTTGACAAAGTTGATCTATACACGAACATTTGACTATTTTGTGAGCTATCTTACGATGACCTTGTTTTCATTGCTTCCATGTTTAGCCTTCATATCCATCTTCCTCCATTCATTTTCACCTATCGCTATCCTTTTCCCCTTTGGTCTTGATCTAATAAAAAAAGAAAGAAAGAGTAAAACATGGTGCTATGAAGCCTCTTGACATGTCTAATCCTTTGGATTGCATCCTTTCCTGCTCTTGCATTATGATTTTGTGCTTATCCTATGCTAGCCTTTCATTGCTTGCTCAAATGCACTTTACATGACAATTTTTCCCTAGCTTGGGTATTCTTGAGGAGTTTCCCCTTGAGGATTTCTTCCCTTCATTATCCTTTATTCTCTTGTCTTCCATCTCTTCCACTTGCTTGCCAATCCCTCTTGTTCTCCACCTTGCTAGACATTGGGACCGCATGATATGATCTTGCTTGAGATTTTGCAATGGAAAAAAGATGCTATCGAGTATACCAAGTATCAAAACTAGTATCAAAACAATTATCAGAATCATTATCAGAATCAGTATCAGAATCAGTATCAGAATCAGTATCAGAACCAGTATCAAAACAAATATCAGAATAAGCATCAGAACTAGTATCAGAACCAGTATCAGAACCAATATCAGAACTAGTATCAGAAAAAGTATCAGAACAAGTATCAGAACCAGTATCAGAACCAATATCAAAACTAGTATCAGAATGCCTACTGGGGCTACACCTTTCGCTTTAGTTTATGGGTCTGAAGTGGTACTGCCTATTGAGGTTGAAATCCCATCACTCAGAATCAAAATGCATGGACTTATCACTGATGAAGACTACAGAGTGTCGAGGTTACAAGAACTTGAACTACTAGATGAGCGCAGACAAGCAGCGTATGATCATCTCAGAGTGTATCAAAAAAAGAATGTCTAGAGGCTACAACAAGAAAGTCAGACATAGAGAATTTCAGGTTGGCGATCTAGTGTTGAGAGAAAATCCTAAAAATCAATCACATCGAGAATGCAAGGGGAAGTTCAAACCCAACTGGCTGGGTCCCTTTGTAATCACTGCTACTTTTGGCTCTGGTGCCTATCAACTCTCAACAACTGAAGGAGTATAGCTTCGAGAACCAATCAACGTTCTCCATCTAAAGAAATTCTATGCTTAAGGCATTCAGTGCTTGGTAAATGTCCTGAAAAAAATCTTAAAAATCAGAAAAAGTCCTAAAAAATGAACATCTTGGTGAAAACCTAGCAATAGGCGCCTTGATGATTCACAAAAAAATCAAAAAATATCAAAAGTACAAAAAAATGAAAAAAGAAAGAAAAAGTGCCTTGGTGAAAACCTGGAAACAGGCGCCTTGGTAGCAAAAATAGAATCTCTACCAAGATGGTGAAAACCTGGCAAACAGGTGCCACTTGTTCCAAAATGCTCCATCTATCAGTGCAATCTTGGTCTTTCCCAGCTTTCAGTCTTGCTTTAGTTTGTACATATCTCCCGGTTTGTTTCTGCATATCCCGGTTTCAATAAGTCAGTCTGTACACCAATCAGCTTGCGCATCTGTATCCTATCAATGTTCAAACTTGGGGGGCAATCAATGTCATATCTTATAGTCTCCAATGTATCTTAGATGTGTCATATCTAGCCAGAGTCCTTTGAAGCTTCATTTGAGTCTGTCTGTCTGTCTCATCTCCAGAAAGGACTTTGCATCTACAATAATCAAACATCAAAACTCAACTGAAAACAATCTATGCTTTTTACATGCTTTTATCTCCTTGTATGCTTACTGATTCGCATTGAGATTTTTGCATATTGTGTCCCTTCGAGCTCTTCAATGATGTCCTTTACAGGATTTAGAAAGTGATGACTGGGGGCATAATCTTTTCTTTATCTTCTGCTTGTATATGAAAATCTAACATCTTTGGAACTTCTGGATTGAAATGGTGTCCGACTGTAAGAGCCTCTATCTCGAATTGGATGGCCATGCGTACCTCGACCATTGATACCCAGACAATTCAAGGAAGTTTGATCTAACTATTATCTTTTTGAGTAAGTTCTTTCTCCTACTGTGGAACGCAATCTTGCCTAAGGATGTGAACGATAAAGGGTCACTACGGGTAATTCACATTGGATTTAGAATGATCTCTTGACTGTTTGATGTGTTTGCAATGCAAGGCGTATTTATGTCATCACGACATTTATGTTTTGATGCTTGTACAAATTGCTATATCAAAATGGACATGATATTCAGGTCATCCTGGCGTTTGTGCCTTGGTGCTTATATCTACTCCGACATTCCGAAAATAAAATCAATATTCATATGTCCATGGTTGTATAACCAGTGGGTGTTGTATTGATTCTTGTGCATACAAATCGATATTCATATGTCTATGGTTTCATGGCTAGTGGGCATTGTATTGATTTATCCGGTTACCTAAAAGTTCAATGATGATAACAAATCGACATATGATCAGTGACTAGGTCCTAGGTCTTAGGTCTCATTTCATTTTGCATGTCTCATTGCATTTTGCATGTTTGCATGATCTCATAATGACTAAACGAACTTCAATGCTTAAACAATTCTTCAAATCGCATCTTCCAGTCTAACAAGACCTAAATCTCACACGAAGGTTCCTCCAATGAAATAGCAAGTAGAATCCTTTTTCGGGATCAAAATTCAAATCTGAGATCATTCATATTATTAACTACTTGCATAATCAACCTTCAATCATCACAGAAATCTAGTATTCAACTTAACTGATTATCTTTCATCAAACTATCAAAATTTCAACTCATGGTCAAACCTAGTCAAACTTGGTCTTTTGGGACCTTCCAACAATGCAGAATGCGTTCTCGGATGTAAATAACCACTTCTCAGATCAATTAACATGCTTCTAAACTATCAACGCTGACTTTTCTTGTCAGATTTCAATTTTAATCCCGAAGGGGGCATGGTATTGCACATCATTCAAAGTCTGTAAATCAAATTCTATCAATCAAGTCTATCAATATCTTTCATCAGTGATCAAGACAAACAATCACGTCTAGTTACTGATTCATCAAAAGTCCTCATCACTCGGGGCAAATCTATCATCACTTGGGGCATATCAGATTCATCGATCCATATCAATCTGGTATTCTCTTAATCTTATAATCTGTATCAATTTTTGCAACCATCAGATCATAGTGTTATTTCCTTGGTTCTTCGACAACTGAAGGGTTTGGATGTGATACTTGCTAGTTCTGCTAAGACAATCGAGTCTAGAACGGGTCACTCACTTCTTATCAATCCTAAGGTTCAGAATCAGGCATTTTGACACTTTTTTGCAATCATAGGTTCATTTGCTGGTACAGTGAACATTATCTTTGGTCATTCAAGACTTATTATCTCCATCTTAATTCAATATCAATCAACTCCTATCTCAATATCTTTCAATCGGTTTCTATCTTGAGATCGGTTTATCTTTTGAATCAGTTTCATATCTTTATCAAACACAGACTATCTTTGAACCACTGCGCTTCGCACAGTAATTCAAAGAGGGGCAAAATGTAATACCCCAAAAATGGGCTATAAGTTCATTAATCTCCTACATCTTCAATTCGAACGAAATCGACATCAAAGTCCTAATCTAAGGCACATCTAAACATCATTGAATCATAATTGATTATCTTAAATTCTGCGTCGGGGAATATTCCTAGTAATATTCCTAATTATCTTAATTATCTTTAATTTTATAATTATTTGGCAATAAATCACATTTATCCTAAAGTTTGATTAATTGAATATTTTCATATTTAATTAATTAGATTTAATATTTGCCACTTAATTGTGTAATTAAATTTAATTATATCTATTATTAATTGTATTATTTAATTTTGACAATAAATCAAAATTCCTATGAATAATTGATTAAATACTTATTTAATTAATTAAAGCATGTTGTCATTATTTAATAATATAATTTTTAATAAAAGTTTGAATAAATAGTTAATTAACCCATAAATTAATTATTTTATTTCAAAAATCAGTTGAGTTGAGGATAAATCACTTTATTTATTTATTTAATTCTTAATTATTATGCATATTCAAAAGAAACAGTTAAACTCCAAATCAGAAAATCAATGCAAGTTATTGACTTTTTGGAACTCAACATCCTTTTGGAGTTCAAAAAGCTGATCTAAACTCTAATTTGAGTTAAAAAGCTATTTTTGCATGATTTTGAGAATTAACTATCTTTTATGATCAGATAACTCAAAAATCAAGATGAGTTAATTTGAGTGATTTATGGCTTTTATTCATGCACCTCCAAAGCCTAGGATTTCTATAAATTAAAGGCTCAGCTCTTCATAATTCATCTCTCAAATTTGCATCAAATCATCTCATATTTTGCACAATCACGCTGGAGAATTGGAATTGAAGAATCAAAGCTCTTGCGAATCGACATTTTTGTGAGATCAATCTTATTTTTGCATTCATATTTCATATCATTGTTAGATTCATAGCATATCAGTTTTCAATAGCATTCATATCATATCAGTTTTTATCATTCTTATTGCATAGAAAATATCAAAAATATAGATTAATTGCATTCAATTTCATATCCATCTTTTGCATTCAAATCCTTCATTTAGGTGTCATCTAAGTCACTGATCTCGATTACAGTCTGAGAACATTAATCTCGCACCTATTAGAAGGCAGTAAATCGCTTGGTTAGATAGCTTTCAATTTTGCATGATTTTGATTATCACTAACCTCTAATGTTTTACTGAGTGTTGTGTCTACAGATCAGGTACAATTTTCACACACACATTTCTTTTTTGCATAGTATAGTAACTAGGTCGAGCCTTTAATACGCATTTACATAATATAATTCAAGATTGGCCACATAATATTACAACACACGACCTTACATATATTACAATGGTATTATGTTGGCCATACATACATTATCAATACATAAAATAAGATAACATAGGTTGGCCAATACCTATGCAACTTTGCAAGCCCTAATGCTTTGTTCTCTGCCTATAATTGTACTTAGAGAGCTCTATCTCTAAAACCACGCATTCAAATCATGTATGCTCACACATATAAATCTACCATACATCAATACATCTTCCTATACCTTCACATGCCATAATTCATCTTGTAGCATCTTAACAATCCATAATACTAAACCTATCTACCTATGACTGACTGTGGACTTAGGCATTTTTCACTTCATTGCGTATCAAAATTGTCCTTGTGTCTTTTGGTGATCATGGAGATAAGTGTTTCAATAAATGATAGCATACATGCAATACAATGTTGACCACTTTCCAACAATCTCCCTCTTTGGCATTGATGGAAACACTTAGTGAAAAATGACTAAGTGTAGAACATCATTTCAAAGAAAAATGCAAAATTGTCTTAGTACATAACTCTCCCTTTCAACTATACTCATAACTCCCTATATATGCACATTTTTTAGTGCCTACACTCTCTCTTTGACATTAATGACAAAGCTTCCAAAAAAAAAAGATAAAATTATGAATTCAAAATAATGTACTTACTGTCTTAATCACATCATTGAAGTTCACCTTTAATACTTGGAATGTAACTTCCCAATTATTCTTTACTATCTCTGCAACATTCATCATGCCATCTATTGTATGCATAATTATATTTTCACTCTTCAAGTCATTAGGAGTGAATCCCATGTAATACTTAAGACCAAGGGGTATGTGTAAGATCATGAGGGGCCAAACTATGCCCTTAAGTGGCAATGAAAAATCAGCAAATCAGGGTTAGTCAACTTGACGTGAAAATTTGAACTAGCTATCGACCTAATACCAAAAAATTGTAAGAATAGAATCTGTAGAAATTGAATGTAGTTTCTAAACTACTAGGCCTTTTCTAAAACAAAATTAATATAATTGGTGAAAAGTATAGATTTCAATGCAGTAGTATAAAAATTTTAGGAAAAAATAAGAAGTAGGTGTATGTCTGACCACCTTAATCATGATCAAATGATAATATATTTTTATAAGATTTTATATATAAGTAGTAGACTCATGCCTAGATGTGATGCATATTTTCTTGTAATTTTATTCCAAAAAAATAATTAATTATGAATTTTCTGCTACAATGTTTTCAGAATAAAAAAACTCCCATGTCTGACCACCTTAACTCATTCAAAACTTTACAAAATTCAATTTATTTATTTTCCTTGTAGTAGGCGAAGCATAAAATGTGATGCATTTATTGGATTTCAAAAATGTTATACCGTCTAAAAGTTATAGTCATTTTTCAATCAGTATATAAATCAACACTTTAGAGGTAACTCAATTAGAAAATAACTAATAATTACTTATTGAATTCAAAATTTGACAGCAATTATATCAATAGAAAGCTGATAATCTCCTTAAAATACCCTTTTCATTTCATCAAATTCAGGTGAAAAAAAAATTGTCAGCTACATGGTCAAAGTCTGGAACTCAGAGAAACAGGAGAAAAACATGTTTTTGTGACATTTGAAGAGTTGACCAGGTAGGTTTGGTGCACAAAGCAATACCGAGCCTAATCGGGTACCTAATTTTTTCAGGTAACCAAAAATCCTGACAGAATTTTCAATTTTAAATTTTCCCTCCCCTTTCTCCCTCTTAATTTATTTCCAACCCCTTTCTCCCTCCAATTTCTCCATACTTCAATATATTATATATCAAAAATTATATATTAGATTATATATTATATATTAAATATTACATAATATCTATTCTATATTAAATATTATATAATATACATTTTACATTAAATATTATATAATATGTTTTAATATTAAATGTTACATTGTACATCATATATTATATATTATTTTATATGTATTATATTAATATGTATTTTACAATATATCACATGATATCTTCATATTTAAATTGTATGTAATATATATTTTGTATATATATATATATATATATATATATATATATATATATATATATATATATATATATATATATATATATATATATATATATATATATATAGGACATATTAATACATAGGTTAATTACACCACTATAAGGCATCCAAAAGGTTTCCAAAGGGTCATAGAGGGTCCCTAAGGGTCCTAATGCTTGAGAAAGTGTACTAGGACCCCTTAGGTCCCTGTGTAACCCCTCACAACACATTAGACCACTCATTTGTGTCCCAAGAGGTCATACGACCCCTTGGGACACACTTTACTATTGAAATGTATCAAAAAGTGTCATGGGGACTTCCTAGGGGTCTTAGTACACGTGTTAGGACCCTTAGGAAGTCCCCATGACCCCTTTTGACACATTTCAACACTTAATTATGTCCCAAGGGGCCGTATGACACCTTAGGACACACTTGAGTGTTCTGATGTGTCGAAAGGGGTCAGCGGGACTTCCTACGGGTCCTAGTATGCTATATCACGCATTAAGACCCCTAGGAAGTCCTGATGACTCCTTCTGACATATTTCAACACTCAAGTGTGTCCCAAGGGGTCATATGACCCCTTATGACACACTTGAGAACTCTAATGTGTCAAATGGGGTCATGGGGACTTCCTAGGGGTCATAACATGTGATATGGCATACTAGGACCCCTAGGAAGTCCCCATGATCCCTTTTGACACATTTAAATACTCAAGTGTGTCCCAAGGGGTTGTATGACCCCTTAAGACACACTTGAGTGTTCTAATGTGTTGAAAGGTGGCATGGGAACTTCTTAGGGGTCCTAGTATGCCTTATAACATGTTAGAACCCCTAGGAAATCTTGATGACCCCTTCTGACACATTTCAACACTCAAGTGTGTCCCAAGGGGTCGTATGACACCTTAGGACACACTTGAGAGTTATATTATGTTGAAAGGGGTCATGGGGACTTCCTAGGGGTCCTAACACATGATAAGGCTTACTAGAACCCCTAGGAAGTCCCCATGACCCCTTTTGAAACATTTCAATACTCAAGTGTGTCCCAAGGGGTTGTATGACCCCTTAGGACACACTTGAGTGTTCTTATGTGTCAAAAGGGGTTATGGGGACTTCCTAGGGGTCATGTGGACTTTCCAGGGGTCCTAGTATGCCTTATCATGTGTTAGGACCCCTAGGAAGTACCGATGACCCTTTTTGATAGATTTCAACACTCAAGTGTGTTCTAAGGGGTTGTATGACACCTTAGGACACACTTGAGAGTTCTAATGTGTTGAAAGGGGTTATGGGGACTTCCTAAGGGTTCTAGTATGCCTTATCATGTGTTAGGACCCCTAGGAAGTCTTCATGACTCCTTTTGATACATTTTGACACTCAAGTGTGTCCCAAGGGGTCGTATGACCCCTTATGACACACTTGAGAGTTCTTATATGTCAAAAGGTGTCATGGGACTTCTTAGGGGTCCTAACATGTGATAAGGCATACTAGGACCCCTAGGAAGTCCCCATGACCCTTTTGACACATTTCAACACTCAAGTGTGTCCCAAGGGGTTGTATGACCCCTTATGACACACTTGAGTGTTCTCATGTGTCAAAAGGCATCATGGGGACTTCCTAGGGGTCTTAGTATGCCTTATCACATGTTATGATACCTAGGAAGTCCCCATGACCCTTATTGACACATTAAAATGCTCAAGTGTGTCCTAACGTGTCCTACGACCCCTTTAGACACACTTGATCATTCAAATATTCCAAAAGGGATCATGGGGACTTCCTAGAGGTACTAGTATGTCTTATGACCTGTTAGGACCCCTAAAAAGTCCCCATGACCCCTATTGACACATTAGAATGCTCAAGTGTCTCCTAAGGTGTCCTACAACCCCTTAGGACATCGTTGTGCATTCAAATATTTCAAAAGGGGTCATGAAGACTTCCTAAGGGTCCTAGTATACCTTATCACATGCTAGGACCCCTAGGAAGTCCCCATGACCCCTTTTGACACATTGGAACCCTCAAGTGTGTCCTATGGGATCTACGACCCCTTTGGACACACTCGAGGGTTCAAATGTGTCAAAATTAGTCATGGGGACTTCGTAGGGGTCCTAACGTGTGATTAGGCATACTAGGACACCTAGAAAGTCCCCATGAACTATTTTCACATATTTGAACCCTCAAGTGTGTCTGAAGGGGTCTTATGACCCCTTAGGACACTCTTGAGGGTTCTAATGTGTCAAAAGGAGTCATGGGGACTTCTTAGGAGTCGTGGGGACTTCCTAAGGGTCCTAATGCATGAGAAGATGTACTAGGACCCCTTGGAAGTCCCCATGACCCCTTTTGACACATTTCAACACTTAAGTTTTTCCCAAGGGACCCTATGACCCTTTAGGACACACTTGAGTGCTCTCATCTTTCGAAAGGGATCATTGGGACTTCCTACGGGTCCTAGTATGCCATATCATACATTAGGACCCCTAGGAGGTTGTAATGACTCATTTTGACACATTTCAACACTCAAGTGTGTCCCAAGGGGTGGTATGACCCCTTATGACACACTTGAGAGTTCTAATGTGTCAAAAGGTGTCATGGGGACTTCCTAAAATTCCTAACATGTGATAAGGCATACTAGGACCCCTAGGAAGTCCCCATGATGCCTTTTGACACATTTCAACACTCAAGTGTGTCCCAAGGGATCGTAAGACCCCTTTGGAGACACTTGAGTGTTCTAATGTGTCAAAAGGGGTCATGGGCACTTTCAATGGGTCCTAGTATGTCTTATTAGATGTTAGGACCCCTAGGAAGTCTCGATGACCCCTTTTGACACATTTCAACACTCAAGTGTGTCCCAAGGGATCGATGACTCTTTAGGAAAGACTTGAGAGTTACATTGTGTCGAAAAGGGTCATGGGGACTTCCTAGGGGTCCTAACGCATATTACGACATACTAAGACCCCTCAGAAGTCCCCATGACTCCTTCTGACACATTTCAACACTCAAGTGTGTCCCAAGGAGTAGTATGACCCCTTAAGACACACTTGAGTGTTCTTATGTGTCAAAAGGGGTCATGGGGACTTCCTAGGGGTCCTAGTATGCCTTATCATATGTTAGGACCCCTACGAAGTCTCCATGACCCCTTTCAACACTTTTCAACACTCAAGTGTGTCCCAAGGGGTCATATGACCCCTTACGACACACTTGAATGTTTTCATGTGTCAAAAGATATCATGTGGACTTCTTAGGGGTCCTAGTATGTCTTATCATGTGTTAGGACACCTAGGAAGTATGGATGATCCCTTTTGACACATTTCAACACTGAAATGTGTCCCAAGGAGTCATATGAACCCTTAGGACCCACTTGAGAGTTCTAATGTGTTGAAAGGGATCATGGGGACTTCCTAGGGGTCCCAGTATGCCTTATCACATGTTAAAACCACTAGGAAGTCTCCATGACCCATTTTGACACATTTCAACACTCAAGTGTGTCCCAAGGGGTTGTATGACCCCTTAGGGCACACTTGAGAATTCTTATATCTTGAAAGGGGTCATGGGGACTTCCTAGGGGTTCTAGGACACCCTATCATGTGATAGGACCCCTACGAAGTCCCCGTGATCCCTTTTGACACATTTCAACACTTAAGTGTGTCCCAAGGGGTCATATGAACCCTTAGGACCTACTTGAGGGTTTTCAAGTGTCAAAAGGGGTCATGTGGACTTCCTAGCAGTCCTTTTACAACCTATCATGAGTTAGGACCCCTAGGAAGTATGAATGATCATTTTTGACACTTTTCAACACTCAAGTGTTTTCCAAGGAGTCGTATGACCCCTTAGGACACACTTGAGAGTTATAATGTGTCAAAAGGGGTCATGGAGACTTCCTAGGGGTCCTAGTATGCCTTATCACATGTTAGGACCCCTAGGGAGTCTTCATGATCCCTTTTGAGACATTTCAACACTCAAGTGTGTCCTAAGGGGTCGTATGACCCCTTAGGACACACTTGAGTGTTCTTATGTGTCAAAAGGGGTCATGGTGACTTCCTAGGGGTCCTAGTACACTTTATCACATGTTAGGATCCCTACCAAGTCACCATGACTCCTTTCAACACATTTCAACACTCAAGTGTGTCCCGTGGGGTCATATGACCCCTTAGTACACACTTGAGTATTTTCATCTGTCAAAAGGGGTAATGTGGACTTGTTAGGGGTCCTAGTATGCCTTATCACACATTAGGACCCCTAAGAAGTACCGATGATCCCTTTTGACACATTTCAACACTCAAGTGTGTCCCAAGGAGTCGTATGACCCTTTAGGACACACTTGAGAGTTCTAATGTGTCGAAAGGGGTCATGGGGACTTCCTAGGGGTCCTAGTAGACCTTATCATGTGTTAGGACCCCTAGGAAGTCTTCATGACTCTTTTTGACCAATTTTGACACTCAAGTGTGTCCCAAGGGGTCGTATGACCCCTTATGACACACTTGAGAGTTTTTATATGTCAAAAGGGGTCATGGGACTTCCTAGGGGTACTAACACATGATAAGGCATACTAGGACCCCTAAGAATTCCCCATGACCACTTTTGACACATTTGAACACTCAAGTGTGTTCCAAGGGGCCATATGACCCCTTATGACACACTTGAGTGTTCTCATGTGTCAAAAGGCATCATGGGGACTTCCTAGGGGTCTTAGTATGCCTTATCACGTCTTACAACCCCTAGGAAGTCCCCATGACCCTTATTGACACATTAGAATGCTCAAGTGTGTCCTAAGGTGTCCTACAACCCCTTCAGACACACTTGATCATTCAAATGTTTCAAAAGGGGTCATGGGGACTTCCTATGGGTACTAGTATGCCTTATCACACCTCAGGAACCTTAAGAAGTCCCATGACCCCTATTGACATATTGGAATGTTCAAGTGTGTCCTAAGGGGTCCTACAACCCCTTGGGACATTGTTGTGCATGTTATACAATAAGTTTTCACCCTTGTTTCAAGCTCTCATTGTCTCGATAACTTAGTATAACATGGGAATCATCTCCAGGTTGTGGGACCTATGCTAACTGAGATGAGACCTCCAGGTTCTAGGCTAGTTCCTCTTGGATAATCACCTTAATTTTCTTTTTTACATGAAAAGTAAACTTTTTGAGGGAAAGGGATAGAAGAAATTCATAAAAGGAAAATGACTAAAAGAAAACTACCTACTAGGTGATACACCAAAATTAGGGGTTTGGATCTCAGTATAGAGGATGAAAATAATGAACAACTTAGGTCTAGGAGATCACAACTCACCAAATAGGCTTCCATAAGTATTCCATAGAAGGGTATGCAATAGAAAGAGGCTATTCAAGGAAAGAAAGGATTTCACAAACATTATCATTCCTAAGGGATTAGACACAATTTATGACCTGCAAACAAACATTCACCTCTACAACTTGGTATAGGAATGAGACAGATAGTCAGGGGGTTGAGGTATACCCACAAGAGCATTCAAATCAAATCACCCACAATAATACACAATATTGCAAAAAGAGATAGGGATCAAGAACCCTAAGATACCACCAAAAACATCATATACTTTGATTCAATAAGAGAGAATACAAACAAGGAAGCATAAGGACATAAAGAATTGTCACAAAGTATCTTTGTAGTATTTGAATCCTCAATGAAAGATTACAGAATGTAGAAAACTAGAGGGAAAAAAATACCACAGATAGCCTTCTAAGAAAAGAACCTTTTTTTCTTTACAAAATGTGAACTCTGAGCTTCAAAAGCTCCAAAAATCAATTATATACATCTCCCTTTGGCACACAGACTAGATTCAAAACCTAATTAGGGTTACATGGTTCTGCAATAAAATATCAAACCCTAACTACCTATCAAATCTAATCATAAAAACATCTCTGCAACATCATGGCTGATCAAATACTTGTTTTCATCCCCATTTCTATACTATATCAACCTATGGACATAGCCACCTTGATCCATCTACCCACTTGCAACTCCACTAAGCCATGAATGCATCCAAATCTGATCCTAGTCTGATATCTGGGTTTAAAATGATTAACAATGCAAAAGGTGGCACCAAGCTCATTAAAGCTTCAACATGACATGGTACTCTATGAAATCCATGGCATTAATGATAAAATTGTCTATTATCATCTTTCCAATCATCCCTATACAGAATAATAAATTCCAACTACTCAAACTATCGTGCATGGCCGCAAAATGCAAACCCTAGCAAAAACCTTCACAGAGAAATATTTAAATATTAACGCTAGCAGACCAAATTTTAAAACGTAGCCGTCAATGTGAAATCTTCCCGGCAAATGAACGGCTATGATACGCATGGAAAATAGCTTAAAACCCATCTCTAACAAGTCTAATCCACCATGGAAGTCAGCAAGCCAATTGAAAGCAAGAAAATCAGCATCTCCAACAAGACCTTGGACCCACGACCTAAAAATGCATCAGACGGCTGTTGCTATACCACTGAGATTAATGATCAAGCATCTTTGACTTCTGATATAACAAGAGTCGCGAGATCTTAACGCGCTTTAACTTCTTGAGAAAGACCAGACCCCACAGGCCCACTGACATCAGCCACATAGCATACCAAACAACCAATCAAACTGCGCCATTTCAGATACACGCTGCATACCTTCTGACATCGGACCCACCTGATAGAGCCTAAAGATAAAGCAAGATCAATGACCATTGCATGATTGCATGCTCTGACACAAAGCCTTGTAGACATATGCCAGTTGTCAATCCTCTATAGTGTTAGAGCCTCTGAATGCTGAAAGGGGCCGGTCCCACTGACACACTTCACATCACACACCAGCCAGCCAATGAGAAACTGACAAGCGAGATACACATAGCATCTATCTCTAACACAGGGACCCACTGTCAAAACCCCAGGAAATGGAGAAGGATCTATGACTGTCACTATACTGCTAGATTAACGATTGATCATCTTGAGTCTCTGGTATAACAACAGCCACACGATGTGGTCAGAAACTTAACATGTCGAAGAAGATGGGTCCCACTGATAGATGTCGAATCACTAGACCACTGATGAATTAGGAGTTGCCAAATGGATTACGTGGCATCCGGTCCCACTAACACATTGCAGCACAGGAAGGGAAGGAGATCGACAGTTGTCGCTATACTGATGATCGTAACACACACACATCTTTGGCTTGCGGAATGGGCGAAGACAGTTAGATCAAACCGAAAGATTAACCCATAGAAAGAAAAAAAAATTGTGCACTGAGACTTAGGAAAAATTAAAACCGCTGGACTTAGGAAATATTTCATGCACATGCAAATTGGAATGACTTAAGTGACCGAGAAAAGTAACATAAAAATATAACGTGGCAAAGGGTTTTGCAGGGTAATGGCTAGTTTTATGAAATTTTAAGGGTTTTTCACTAGCCAGAGACTTAAAAAAGATTGTAGAGACCAGGGGGAAAAGGGGTGAACTCATGAAATTTTTTTCGGGTTGCTTGACAATATAAAAAATAGAGGCTGGGGATGGTTTTTTTTTTTAGCCAAATTTGTATGCATAGGAAAATTTGGGTAACAGTGCATTCAAATGTTTCAAAAGGGGTCATGAGCACTTCCTAAGGATCCTAGTATACCTGTATCATGTGCTAGGACCCCTAGGAAGTCCCCTCATGACCCCCTTTTGACACATTAGAACCCTCAAGTGTGTACTATGGGATCTACAAACCCTTCAGACACACTTGAGGGTTCAAATGTGTGAAAAGCAGTCATGGGGACTTCCTAGGGCTCCTAACACATGATCAGGCATACTAGGACACCTAGAAAGTCCCCATGAACCATATTGACATATTTGAACCCTCAAGTGTGTCTGAAGGGATCCTACAACCCCTTAGGATACACTTGAGGGTTCTAATGTGTCAAAAGGAGTCATGGGGATTTCCTAGGGGTCCAAATGCGTGAGAAGACATACTAGGACCCCTCAGAAGTCCCCATGACCCCTTTTGACACATTTCAACACTTAAGTTTTTCCCAAGGGTCCATATGACCCTTTAGGACACACTTGAGTGTTCTCATGTGTCAAAAGGGATCAGTGGGACTTCCTACGGGTCCTGTATGCCATATCAAGCATTAGGACCCCTAGGAAGTCCTGATGACTTCTTTTGACATATTTCAACACTCAAGTGTGTCCCAAGGGGTCATATGACCCCTTATGACACACTTGAAAGTTCTAATGTGTCAAAAGGGGGTCATGGGGACTTCCTAGAAGTCCTAACATGTGATAAGGCATACTAGGACCCCTAGGAAGTCCCCATGATGCCTTTTGACACATTTCAACACTCAAGTGTATCCCAAAGGGTTGTAAGACCCCTTAGGACACACTTGAGTGTTCTAATGTGTTGAAAGGGGTCATGGGCACTTCCAATGGGTCCTAGTATGTCTTCTCAGATGTTAGGACCCCTAGGAAGTCCCGATGAACCCCTTTTTACACATTTCAATACTCAAGTGTGTCCCAAGGGGTCGATGACTCCTCAGGATAGACTTGAGAGTTTCATTATGTTGAAAAGAGTCGTGGGGACTTCCTAGGGGTCCTAATGCATGTTAAGGCATACTAGGACCCCTCAGAAGTCCCCATGACCCCTGTTGACACATTTTAACACTCAAGTGTGTCCCAAGGAGAAGTATGACCCCTTTGGACACACTTGAGTGTTCTTATGTGTCAAAAGAGGTCATAGGGACTTCCTAGGGGTCCTAGTATGCCTTATCACATGTTAGGACTCCTAAGAAATCCCCATGACCCCTTTTGACACATTTCAACACTCAAGTGTGTCCCAAGGGGTCATATGACCCCTTATGAAACACTTGACTATTTTCATGTGTCAAAAGGTGTCATGTGGACTACTTAGGGGTCCTAGTATGCCTTATCATGTGTTAGGACACCTAGGAAGTACAGATGAACCCTTTTGACACATTTCAACACTCAAAATGTGTCCCAAGGAGTTGTATGAACCCTTAAGACCAACTTGAGAGTTCTAATGTGTTGAAAGGGGTCATGGAGACATCCCATGGGTCCCAATATGCCTTATCACATGTTAAAACCCCTAAGAAGTCTTCATGACCCTTTTTGACACATTTCAACACTCAAGTGTGTCCCAAGAGGTCGTATGACCCCTTAGGACACACTTGAGTGTTCTTATGTCTCAAAAGGGGTCATGGGGACTTCCTAGGGGTCCTAGGACACCTTATCACATGATAGGACCCCTACGAAGTCCCCATGACCCCTTTCAGCACATTTTAACACTCAAGTGTGTCCAAGGGGTCATATAACCACTTAGGACACACTTGAATGTTTTCAAGTGTCAAAATGGGTCATGTGGACTTCCTAGGGGTCCTTGTACATCTTATCACATGTTAGGAGCCCTAGGAAGTACCGATGATCCCTTTTGACACATTTCAACACTCAAGTGTGTCCCAAGGAGTCATATGACCCCTTAGGACACACTTGAAAGTTCTAATGTGTCAAAAGGGGTCATGGGGACTTTCTAGGGGTCCTATTACACCTTATCACATGTTTAGGACCCCTAGGGAGTCTTCATGACCCCTTTTGAGACATTTCAGCACTCAAGTGTGTCACAAGGGGTCGTATGACCCCTGTAGGACACACTTGAGTGTTCTTATATGTCAAAAGGGGTCATGGAGACTTTCTAGGGGTCCTAGTATGCCTTATCATATGTTAGGACCCCTACCAAGTCCCAATGACTCCTTTCGACACATTTCAACACTCAAGTGTGTCTCAAGGGGTCATATGACCCCTTAGGACACACTTGAGTGTTTTCATGTGTCAAAAGGGGTAATGTGGACTTCCTAAGGGTCCTACTATGCCTTATCATGCATGAGGACCCCTAGGAAGTACCGATGATTCCCTTTTAAAACATTTCAACACTCAGGTGTGTCCTAAGGAGTCATATGACCCCTTAGGACACACATGAGAGTTCTAATGTGTCGAAAGGGGTCATGGGGACTTCCTAGGGGTCCTAGTATGCCTTATTATGTGTTAGGACCCCTAGGAAGTCTTCATGACTCCTTTTGAGACATTTTGACACTCAAGTGTGTCCCAAGGGGTCGTATAACCCCTTATGATAGACTTGAGAGTTCTTATATGTTAAAAGGGGTCATGGGGACTTCCTAGGGGTCCTAACATGTGATAAGGCTTACTAGGACCCCTAGGAAGTCCCCGTGACCCCTTTTGACACATTTCAACACTCAATTGTGTTCCAAGGGGTCGTATGACTCTTTAGGACACACTTGAGTATTCTAATGTGTTGAAAGGGGTCATAGGCACTTCCTAGGGGTCCTAGTATGCCTTGTCACATGTTAGGACCCCTAGGAAGTCCTGATGATCCCTTTTGACACATTTTAACACTCAAGTGTGTCCCAAGGGGTTGTATGACCCCTTAGGACACACTTGAGAGTTTTAATGTGTTGAAAGGGTTTATCTAGACTTCCTAGGGGTCCGAACACATAAGAAGGCACACTAGGACCCCCTAGGAAGTCCCCATAACCTTTTTTGACACATTTCAATAATCAAGTGTGTCCAAAGGGTTCATATAATCCCTTAGGTTACACTTGAGTGTTCTCATGTGTCAAAAGGGGTCGTGGGGACTTCCTAGGGGTCCTAGTATGACTTATCACATGTGTAGGACTCCTATGAAGTATCGATGACCCCTTTTGACACATTTCAACACTCAAGTGTGTCCCAAGGGGTTATATGACACCTTAGGACACACTTGATATTTCTAATGTGTCGAAAGGGGTCATGGGGACTCCGTAGGGGTCTTAATGTGTGATAAGGTGTACTAGGACCCCTAGGAAGTCCCCATGACCTCTTTTAACACATTTTAATAGTCACGTGTGTCTTAAGGGGTCGTATAATCCTATAGGACACATTTGAGTGTTCTTATGTATCAAAAGGGATCATGGGGACTTCCTAGGGGTCTTGGTATGCCTTATCACATGTTAGGACACCTAGGAAGTACCAATGACTACTTTTGACACATTTCAACACTCAAGTGTGTCCCCGAGGGGTCATATCATACCTTAGGACACACTTGAGAGTTCTAATGTATCAAAAGGGGTCATGGGGACATCCTATATGTCCTTACACATGACAAGGCATACTAGGACCCCTAGGAAGTCCCCATGACCCCTCTTAACACATTTTAACACTCAATTGTGTCCTAAGGTTTCATACAACCCCTTGGGACACACTTGAGTGTTGAAATGTGTCAAAAGGGGTCATCAATACTTCCTAGGGTTCCTAACACATGATAAACTGTACTAGGACCCCTATTAAGTCTCCATGACCCCTTTTGACACATGAGAAAACTCAAGTGTATCCTAAGAGATTATATGACCCCTTGGGACACACTTGAGTGTTGAAATATGTGAAAAGAGGTCATGGGGACTCCCTAGGGGTCCTAGTATGCCTTGTCATGCATTAGGACCCCTAGGAAGTCCCCATGACCCCTTTCTACAAATTAGAACTCTCAAGTGTGTCCTAAGGGGTCATACGACCCCTTGGGGACACACTTGAGTGTTGAAATGTGTCAAAAGGGGTCATCGGGACTTCCTATGGGTCCTAACATGTGATAAGACATACTAGGACCCCTAGAAAGTTCCCATGACCCTTTTCGACACATTAGAACTCTCAAGTGTGTCCTAAGGGGTCATACGACCCCTTGGGACACACTTGAGTGTTGAAATGCATCAAAAGTGGTCATGGAGAATTCATAGGGGTCCTAGTATGCCTTATCATAGGTTAGGACCCCTAGGAAGTCTCCATGACCCATTTTGACATATTATAACTCTCAAGTGTGTCATAAGGGGTCATACGACCCCTTGGGAAAAATTTAAGTGTTGAAATATGTCAAAAGGGCTCATGAAGAATTCCTAGGCATCCTAATGTGTAATAAGGCATATTAGGACCCCCTAGGAAGTTCCCATGACCCCTTTTGATAGATTAGAACTCTCATGTATACAACCTCTTAGGACATACTTGAGAGTTCTAATGGTTCAAAAGGGGTCATGGGGATTTCTTAGGGGTCCTAGTACACCTTATCACGCGCTAGGACCCCTAGGAACCCTTCATGACCCCTATGGACATATTTCAACACTCAAGTGTGGCCCAAGGGGTCATATGACTCCTTATGACACACTTGAGAGTTCTAATATGTCAAAAGGGGCCATGGGGACTTCCTAGGGGTACTAGTATGCTAATCATGCATTAGGACCCCTAGGAAGTCCCCATCACTCTTATTGACACATTGGAATGCCCAAGTGTGTCCTAAGGGTTCCTACAACCCCTTCAAACATAGTTTTGCATTCATATGTTTCAAAAGGAGTCATGAGGACTTCCTAGGGGTCCTAGTATGCCTTATCAGAAGTCCCCATGACCCCTTTTGACATGTTAGAACCCTCAAGTGTGTCCTAAGGGGTCCTACAACCCCTTCAGAAACACTTGTGGGTTCAAATGTGTCAAAAGGGATCATGGGGACATCCTAGGGGTCCACCCATTAAGACACACCTGAGGGTTCTAATGTGTCAAAAGGGGTCATGGGGACTTCTTAGGGGTCCTAATATGCCTTATCATGTGCTAGGACCCCTAGGAAGTCCCCATGACTCCTTTTGACACATTAGATCCCTCAAATCTGTTCCAAGGGGTT
>BSBK01009869.1:0-413223 GCA_027943335.1 Chamaecyparis obtusa | reverse complement strand
TATATATATATATATATATATATATATTATATATATATATATATATATAAGTAGTCTATAATGGCTTCAAAACAAGTTTTCTTCAATTCCGAACATTTTTTAACGCTAAAAATTAATGTTTGAGAAAAAAATTTATAATTCTTTTCATCATATTCAACTTCCTAATCAACCTACAACTACCCATAAATAAATTTTAACAAACTTTTAAAAAGTTGTCATCAAGTTGAAAAAGTTGTCTTGAAAATTTTGACAACTTTTGAACAACTTTTATAATTCTTATTCAAAAAACCCAAAACCTTTCAAACATGATAAAAATGACTGAAATGAAAAAATTACATAAATTCCATTCTATTTTGATAAAGTTGAGTAGTTTGGGCATGTTTGACATTATGGGGACATTATAGGTCACTATGAACTAAATTGCTTCAATAGACTTACAAAATTATTTTAATTGATTTCAAATGGTTCTTAGTGTGTACCAAAAAAGTTTGGCCACTTCTATAACCATTATATCCAATATATCTAATGAATTTTGAGTCTTAGGAGGCAGCTTATAGATTCCTATCCATAGTGTGCAAGAATCATGTAGATAAATATTTTGCCTCTCAAATGAACCCAATAAGAAAGATCCCTGCAAGGTGCACTACATAATAGAAGATTCAAGTAGATATCAAGGTATGAGAGTGAAAGTATCCAAGATCTCCATGATGAATGCACATTAAAATTAATATAATATGAGATGCAAGAGATATAATGTTAAGATAAGATGAAATGCAAAAGTGCAAGGAAAATAAATCTAAGATAACAAGATTAATGATTACTATCCATTCACGAAAGTAAATAGAAAAGCTTCTCTAAATAATAGTGCAATATCTCAACTAGTTCTCAAGAAATCAAATGAAAAAGTAACAACATCACCTTAGCACAAATCAGGATTATCTATCATGTAATGCCCACCCTAGAATCTTTATCTTAGTCTAATAGGACTATTACTTTGGTACCTTAGATTATATTGTTTGGACTATTTCATTTCATGATGAGACATTTGGTTTTTATATATATTTGGTTAACGAAATATATTATAGGAATAGTGAATGATTTGGCATATAATGGTGAATGACTAGAGATGAAATAATTTTGAAATGTTTCGTATTTGGTTTATATATTTATGTTTATAATAGATCTAACACTACTAGTCCCATTAAGTTTGATGATTTCACTGATTGTTGTGAGTGTAGGATGAGGAGAGGTAGTTGTAGTTACTCCTACTAGAGATCCACATGATGTTGCACTATCCCTCCTTGTTTGTCACTATCTATTTTTATATATATGTATGTATACATGTGAGTTGGTGATACAAGATACAAGTACTAGACATTGAATCCCGCTGGCTACATAGGTCTGAGAATGCTTTCAAAATTCTTGAACTATTATTGTGTGGAGATTTTTACCAAGCTACTCTTAAGGTTAGCCTTGGACTTAGATTATGGTTTATGATGTTGTTTGGATTTCTAGTATAATGTGTGTGTGTGTGTGTGTGTGTCTATATAAATATAAATAAATAAATATTATTACTTATGTGTTTTAGATGTTTATACAATGGTATTTTTAATGTTTAAAAAATCATATTAAATTAAAGTAAAAATAATAATAAGTGATAATTAAAGGAAGCTCTTTTTTGGTAAAACTAGCAATCTAGGGGGAGTTTAACTTGACACCTCTTAAAAGTTAGGACTAGTTTGATTCCAATTGTACTATGTGTTTTACTTGAAACAATTATGCTTATTTTGTTTGTTATAGGGTTTTTGGAAAGGTATTCTAATTTAAATAATTTAAAACATTATACTAGTTATGGGAAGTTAGAGAATTTCCTTCTCCTAAATAAATTCCTCCAACCATATAGTTGGGTGATAAATTAATTTGATTTGGGAGATCTGGGGGATTAGAATTTTTAAGGAAAGATTGGGAGATTCTTGCAAATTTGGATCTGGAAGTCATTTGGAGATTTTTTTATCTGTGTGTGTGTGATTTATCACTTCTTTGTGAGTGCATTTGGGAAGTTTTCTGAAGGAGGAGGAGATAATTTGTTGGTGGAGGAGACTCTATTCAGGAGGCTACCATCTCAGTCAAAGCTTCAAGGGCTTATAGAGGTGTTCTTTAACAATTGTGAGGTTTCTTTGTAGGAATCTAGGTAGGAAGATATGATGATATAGATTGTATTTATATGTTTAAAAACAATACAACCAGGAAGATGTGATGCGTGTTGTTGTTAAATGGATTTTCCAAATTGCTTCCTGGGAGTTTGTAAATGTTTGGATTTCTCTATTTTGTTTTATTTGTCTATGTTCTTATGGTTTTAGAAATAATTAGGAAATTTTATGGAAGATTAGGGTGGTTTAGGAAGAAGTGCAATGAGTTTTTCCTTCAATGGCTTTTCTAGATTTATGTTTTGTATTTTTAGTTTTGATACCTTGTTTTTTATTTCTAAGTGTTATTGTGTGTTGAGGAGGTATGTTGGATGTGGGACTAAGGTACCTAAATCAGGTATACCTTAGGGAACCTTCCTCAACCACTATCCAGACCTTGAACTCACATTTTGGGGTAAATTTGGACAAGTTTCCAATAGTCCTCATATGAGTAAACAACCATGAATCTATTTACTTGTATAATTCAGGAAGTATGTTCGTATGCACCTATGAGAATACTTGTATGGAACTATGAGAATAATTTTATGGGACTTATGGGGTCCTAGGGTTTTCATTTTACCATTTTTAGACTTGGGATTAGTCATATGGCTTCTACAATTATTCCCATGTGGTAGGACTCCAACTTTTCTCACTCGTATATGTCCATTCATTGCTTTAATGATGTTGTAACATGTTTTTTACTATGATTCAGTATTTGGTATATTTTCTTCATGATCTTGTGTGCATATGGTGAGGCTAGGACTTATCTTGAGGGCCTATGAGCATAGAAGGCTTCCCTAGACCTGCAAATTGAACCATTTGAGATGCACCTAGTTTTCTTTGTTTATGTATGTAGGTAGGGGACTAGTTACCCTAGGTGAGTGGATCACCATATGTTTTGGAACCCAAAGTGGTTGCTAGATGATCCTATGGGTGGGTTAGTAAAAAGTGCTAACCTAATAATGAAATTGGGAAAGGGGGAATTAAAAAGATAATAAAAGACACCTAATTAAGTCCACATAGTCTTATTGGAGTATCGAGACCATAGGTAACCTCTAGGGAGGATCCCTAGTCCGAAGAGGGTACCGAGGTTACATGGTTTCTAGAGAGGATCCCAATATGTATGATATGTGATGACACTCACCTAGGTAGTATGCTAGAAACCTAACCTTGATGTGTAGTAAAGTGATATTTTGTTATGTCTTATATTTGTTTTAAGTAAGGGTTTTGCAAACATTAGGTTACTTTAGGCCTTGTGAGTATCTTGGTTCTATCTCCTATCATGGGGGGTGGAACATCACTAGTTTCACATGGCTGGGTGGAAAATATCTTTCGAGGTACTTTTCATGGTTCATGACTTGGATGTCCTTTATTTCTTTTAGTATTAAAGATCTCTCAATTTTTCTTCATACATTATTAAAAAGAAAGATGTAAAGAATTTTTTGTAAAATCTTGCAGGCCATTTATGTACTTATTATTATAATTTAACTCATTATCAAAAATTATATTTGAATAAACAAAGAAATGTAATTAGGGAGGGACAGTTCTAGGGGTTTCAATGGATGTTATTTGAAAGTTAAAAGGTTGAAATGAAAAGTGTAATGTTGAATTATCTTCTCTATCTCTTCTATGTGGAATGAAAAGAAGTATCACAATGTTAAGGTTTAATTGAAGTTGAAAGGATAGTTATTCAATGTGTAGGAAAGAGAAATGAAAATGATTAGGAAGTAAGAGATATAGTTGTAAATGAAATGTTACCTTCTTACCCTTCTCTCTTAAATTATGAAATGCAAAAGTACAAGAAAAAGGAAATAAAATTCATTTGACTGAGTGTAAGGTGAAAAATATATGGATAGGGTTTAGAACAATGGGGGTTTGCACATAAAAGAGACCCTAAACCAATATTTAACACAAACATAAAATTCTAATGATAAGGAATATAAATCTAGAAATGCTTGCAAGGAATAATGAAATTAGATAAAATAAAATAAATACCTCATAAC
Organism: Chamaecyparis obtusa; assembly: GCA_027943335.1. NCBI lineage: Eukaryota > Viridiplantae > Streptophyta > Pinopsida > Cupressales > Cupressaceae > Chamaecyparis > Chamaecyparis obtusa. The sequence goes on along the minus strand of BSBK01009869.1, from coordinate 409,034 downwards.
ATAGCAGATCTGGAAATGCATATTTTCTAGTGTATGTATTGAGTTTTTGGAAATTCTACAACTTGATCTGGAACAAAAACACAAAGATTGAGAAAATCTAGAAATCTTTATCTTTTCTAAGACAGGTCGACCTTGACCGAAATGTAGGTCAACCTTGACCTATATTGGTCCAACAGAAATTTTGTTTGTGGATCCTGAAAGTTTTCTAAAAAGGGTATCTGAATCTACTCTATAATTCATTGTTCCATACATCCACTTGTAAGAAAAATGGGTTTTTTTGTTGGGGGAGGGGTTTAGCTTAGTCAAACCCTAATTTAGGAATTAACCTTGAAATCAAAACTAAAATGGAGAATGCTAGAAAGTAGTATAAGTAGATCTAACAATGAAGCTATGATATTCAATAGATATACAATTGTATTTGAGATGTAAACAAGTATGTTAATATAAAAGCTTAGACTCAACATCAAAAACCATAAATGTAAATCAAAACCTCCATGATTATATGCTTGGAATCCACCTTTAAGAAATAATGAATGAATCTTGAAGATGCACAAAGGATGAATCTTGAATGCTTGAACCAAATCCCTTCAAAGGCTTGAATTCTTGAATCCTTGATCTTCAATGGAGAATTTGAATGCTTAAAAATAATGTATTCTTGAAAGTAGAACAATGTATGTTGATGATCCTCCTTAGATTTCTTGATTTATTTTCTTCTCTTCTTTCTCTCTTCTTTCTTTAAAAATGAGAGAAGGCTTCTTTATATACAAATCTAGGGCATAAACTTATAAAGAGGCTGACATATGAGAAATAAATTCCCATTAAGCCCATAACCTTAGAAGTGGACCTGTTATAAATATATTTTAAGAGTCACCACTTTGAAACATGAAACAACTGACCTAGAAGAAGGAAAATAAACTTTTGAGTTTCCCTCACATCTAGCACACTTTTTGATGAAAAAGGGGGAGCTCGGTCAAGGTCGAGGTTGACCCTAACCTAGGTCATGATTGAGGTCAAACTTTACCCAGTGGTTAAGACCCCTAGAAGATATGATATTCCATTGGTCCCTTGCATGACCTACTAGGTGTGCACCCAATTCAAAAGTACATTTCCCTCCTTCCATTTTTGACATCATGTGCAAGCCTGTTTAGTTGCTCCTTGGGAGTGCTGGGCATAAGCACATAAGGCTCACACACCCCTACATTTTTTGGCACACACACCTCAAACTGTTCTATGTGTCCTCCTTAGAATGGCACATGCCCCCTCCTCTAGCTCATGCACTAATCCCTTATCTTTGTTTTTCTACGTGCTGGCAACCACAAACACTTAGTATTCACGCTGCCTCCCTTGTGCTAGTTTCCTTCTCAAAACTCATGCATTTCTCCACTTTATTAAATGTGTAGCCCTTGGATTACCTCATTCACTCCTTAGAAACATTTTAACTGATAGCCTTGTCCTACAAATCTCATTCTCCACGTAAGGCTTGAGACATTTTTTACCCTTCAATTTGGTACACTGTATAATGGTCACACAACCCACATCAAATATGTACCCCTTGCGCAGTGAGAACACACCACAAATCAAAATGTGTAGCCCTATATTGGAATCTCTCCATACCTTCTCATGTTGTCCATATCACACACACACCATTGTTTGATGGAATGCTTTACATGCATTGTTTGTGAAATGACTATTTGCATTTGCAGCTAGCCTCCCCTACTATTCACGTTGCCTCTCTCTTGCTTATGGATGCCTAGCCTGATGTGTATAGACCTCCACATTGTACCATGCACCATCAAAAGGAAACCTCATAATTCTTTGCATTTGATTTGGCAAGTGCAATGCTCTCTTGCATTCTACTGGAAACCTCCATCTTTTTGGTTTAATATGTTGGTAGCCTCTTTTCCCATTCATGTTGGTTTTTCACACTTCTATGCAACTTTCTTAGCTTGTAGCCTTCAAAACATCAACACATGCCAACCATTGGTTTTTAATAATAAGTTAAAAATACTTTAAAACATGAGGTATACTTAGCATAACCTTGTAGAAGGTAAGTTCATGACTCTAAAAACATAGCATCCTTAGCATTTCACAAAAATATTGCACGCTTGATATGATTGAAATAACCTACATAACATTTTGAGGACACTGACATGTTTAGTTTAAAAGCACACCATCCTAAATGCACTTTGTATTTGAAAATAGTGACAATCCATGAGGATCAACAAAAGGATCAACACTTTAACTCCAAACAACCATCTTGATACCAGAATGAAGTCACTTAGATAAACTCAGGAAGATGGTCAATCAAAAATTATGCACATCATTCAAATCACAATGCCCTTGTAAACCTAACTAGTAACACTAACTAGCCTCCTGAATTGGCCTTGAAAAATGACAAAAAGCCTTCACAGGAACATGCCATCAGTAGAAAAAGTTCATTTCTATCATATGAGTATACACATGCCAGAGGAATTCACATGAAAATATTTGAGCCAAAAGATATTAATAATTGAACATGGACCTTCAAAACATTTATTCTGTCCACATTTTTAGACTGCATAAATCACTTCCAGAACATGCAATTGAAACTTTCTAACTAGGATCTTCATGAATTGGCAACTTGGAGACCAATTCACTTCCATACAAGGAATATGAATCCATAATTAATTCACCCAAAAGATCATAAGGAAAAATGCAAACTATTGCAAAGTTGACTATACTGGTGTATATGACTAAGCTTAATGTTGTAATTATGGCAACAAAGTCATATGAAGTTTTGATGTCAGTGCACTTAGAAGATAATAATTTGGCTAAGTATGGAAGACAGAGCAGACAATTAAGTACCTGATGAGTAAAGCATTAGCGCACGTGTGTATGGCTGAGTTTTGTTATATGCCCTTGGAGATAATATTTTGAGTATGTACTCATGCTAAGTCTAAGAACACATGATCAGATGTGATAGTATGAAGAAGATCTAACAAGTTGAAGTGACATAGTTAGTGAGCGGTAGAACAAAATAGAGCATGCAGCTGATAAACAAGAGTTTTCTTAGCATGTATAAAATTGTTTTGTAAAGGCTATGTGCCTATTGTATTTATGTTATAGACTTGCCAATAGCAATGTATGTAAACACACTTGATAAAATTCATATGGGTGCATTATATGTAATAGATTATAGGCCAACCTAGTGAATAGTTTTATATGCGCCTATAGATAAGACATGCACCTTTGTATTTGAGCATGGAATGAGATATAGAGTTGATAGAAGAAGAGAAGAAGTATGTAAAGAATAGTCAGAATGATATACAACTTTACAAGAAGTTAAAGCATCAACACACATAAGGAACTGATCAGATAAGTAATGTCATAGCAATAGCTCACCATTCCAAATATAGTGTGTATCTGACAATCTTAGAGGTTGCAGCCTTCCTTATTGAGTAGTGAGCTCTAGTAGTGAGCCATCCACACCTAATAGGGTTTGTTAATTGAAGAATCCTAATAGGGTCCAACCCTTGACAAGCTCATTGTACTAAAGAATTGTAATGACAACTCCTAACATTGCTAAGAAACATTAACAGGTTCATGATACACTAGTACAATTATTAGTGAGTATTAATTCCCACCATATTTTTTCCTTTGGCCAAGGTTTCTCAGTAATCATATCTAGTGTTATGTGTTATGGTTGTTTACTTTACTTGTTTCAATATTCAGTTCATCATTTAAGTTATTGAGTTAAGTTTCAAGATAAAAAATTAATATTATAGGAAATTGATTCTGATGAAGGGTGCTCCCCTTAATACCACAAACACATAACAGAAATAGAGAAACAACAACAATAATATGCAAGAACAAAAAATCATCTTCTTATTATCTCCACAAATGTGGAATTACAAACTTTTAGAATTACAATATGCAAAGCCTCCCTTACAATATTCTGCAGGAGAAAGCCTCGAATCAATACCCAGATCTACTACCCAGAACTACCCTAGACAACACTACGGTCCTTCTTTATATAGGCAATTTTCATTGCCTGAGAAGGTTCTAGAAATTTAGCCCTTAGGGCCGACCAAACTTAGAATTGTTTTATTTTACAATTTATTACATCAAAGTCGGCTCAAAATGAGTTTTGAAACTCAAATAGAAATTTTGAAGAAAAATTATTTTCTGCCATTTCAGGTGACCCAACTTTCAAAGACCATAAGTCATCACCCGTTGACCTGATTGGCTATTATAACCCCATTTTAGAAATGCCACGAAGCACTCTATAGGCTTGACCAACACAAAGCACCCATCACCCAAATTTTCAACCTCATTCGGGGCCTCTAAAGCCTTCAAAACTGAGTTCAAAGTTTCTGTACCCTGTTGTCAATACTGAAAATCTTCAATATCTTCAAAACTAGACCTAATCTAGCCATGAAACTTTGCTGGCAGGTTGATATGACTAAGATGAACCTCCACATGTAAAATTAGAACATTCTGAGATCGTAAGACCAACTTACTAAAAATAGCAAGTTTCCATAAATAGCGGCTCTGCATAAGATAGCCCTTATTGAATACAAAAATAAAAATATTTTAGGGTGATGCAAGATTGCTCTTACACCCAGGATGCTCCTGCATCAGACACCCAGGGTAATTTGAGAAGTGACCCTCTCACAACTCAGGTGTGCAGAGGAAAACCAAGATGGTTCACCTCCTCCTTTGTTAGCCATGATGAATCTTCAACAGGTCATCCTTTCCATTTGACCAAATACTCTTCATATGTCCTATTCCTTGTGCTTCTGCTAACATGATTGTCCAGTATGTCTTCAATCTCTTTGATATTTGAACGGGTTGCTGGAATACTCCACTGTGCTACTGCAACCTCATCTTCAACACCTCCTTCATGATACTCTATCAAATCTGAAATGTTAAACACTGGTGAAATATTCAGCTCACTAGGCAAGTCTACCTCATATGCATTTCTTGAATCATGCTTCTTCAGTATCTTACATGGCCCAAACTTCTTCATTTTCAACTTGTTATATGTACCAACCAAAAATCGCTCCTTCCGCAAATGAACCATGACTTCATCTCCAACCTAAAATTCCTTATGCCTCCTTTTCTCATCTACCTTAGCCTTATACTGTGCATTCATCTTGGTAATATGCTTCCTCACCTCCTCATGGATGTTCTTCAAGTGCTTTGCAAAATCCTCAGCTTCAGCACTACTTATTTCTCCTTTATCTATCTTTCTCAATTTAGATGCATTTCTTGGACTACTTCCATATATAATCTAGAATGGTGATTTACCAGTGCTCTTATTGACATAATTATTGTATGCAAATTTTGTCTGTGGTAAAATCAAATCCCATCCTATTGGCTTATCTCCAACCAAACATCTCAGCAAATTTTCCAAACTTCTACTCACCACCTCTGTCTGTCCATCAGTCTATGTATGATGTGATAAATTGAACTTCAAATCTATCTTCAACTTCTTCCACAATGTATGCCAGAAATATCCAACAAACTTAGTGTCTCTATCTAAAACTATGGTCTTTGGAAAACCATGTAGTCTCACCACTTCTCTAAAAAACAATTCTACTACATGAACAACATCATTAGTCTTCTTGTAGGGAATGAAATGTGCCATTTTCAAAAATCTATCAACTACTACAAAAATTGAATCATGTCCCCACTGTGTCCTCGATAAACTAAGAACAAAGTCCATACTAATATCCTCCGAAGGGTTCTCTGGTACAGGTAATGGCTGATACAACCCTGTATTCTACTTCACTCCTTTCACCATCTGACATACTCTACAACTCTGTACAAACTTCTTCACATCTTGCTACAATTGTGGCCAATAATAATTCTCACCAACCAAAGCAAGGGTTTTATCATGACCAAAATGTCCAGCCAATCCTCCACTATGCTTCTCTTTGATGAGATTCTCCCTCATAGAATTTCTTGGAATGCACAATTAACTCCCTCTGAATATCATATCATCCTGGATGATGAAATCCAGCCATTTCATCCTATCTAGAGTAACAGGCTCTTTACAAGCTTTCCAAGCTCCACCAAAATTAGGATCCTCTGGATACAAATTCTTGAGTTCCTTGAACCCAACCACTTCAATCTACATCTCTGTCAGCAATAATTGCCTTCTGCTAAGAGCATCCACAACCCTATTAGACTTTCCACACCTGTGTTTCAAAACAAATGTATAACTCTGCAAAAACTCAACCCATTTCAAATGCCTCTGATTCAACTTTCCTTGACTATTCAAATATTGCAAAGCTTGATGATCAGTATACAAAACAAACTCCTTAGGAAGAAAATAATGTCTCCACTTCTTTAACGTCTGAACTATAGCATAAAATTCCTGATCATAAACAAAATACTTCTTTTTTGCATCATTTAACTTCTCACTGAAATACACAACAGGTTTACCTTCTTGGCTCATAACAGCTCCTATTGCAATACCACTAGCATCACAATCTACTTGAAACACCTTATTAAAATCTAGAATTGCTAAAATGGGTTGTTTTATAACTTTTTGTTTCAACAATTGAAAACTCTTTTCTGCGCCATTAGTCCACTTAAACTCTTTTCTATCCCCTCTCATTGTCTCAGTCAAGGGATGACAAACACTGCTAAAATTTTTGATAAACTTTTTGTAAAAACTAGCTAGACCATGAAAAGATCTTACCTCAGTAGAACTCTTTGGAGTAGGCCATTCAAGGATAGCCTGTACCTTCTCTGGGTCCATTTTTAGACCTTCTGCTGAAACTACAAATCCCAAATACACTAACTCTTTCTTCACAAAACTACACTTCTTTAAATTAATCAATAATTTCTCATCTCTTAGCTTCTCAAACACCACACTAATATGCATCATATGTTCCTCCAATGTCTTGCTAAAGATCAAAATATCATCTAAGTAAACAATGACAAACTTTCCCAAAAATTCTTTCAGAACCTCGTTCATGAGCCGCATGAAAGTGCTCGGTGCATTGGTTGGCCCAAAAGGCATGACTAACCACTCATACAGTCCTTCCTTTGTCTTGAAGGTAGTCTTCCATTCATGTCCTTCTCTGATCTGAATCTGGTGATATCCACTCTTCAGATCTATCTTTGAGAAATACACAACTCCACTCAAACAGTCTATAATATCATCCATTCGTGGCAATGGAAACATATACTTGATTATGATCTTGCTTATTGCTCTGGAATCTGTACACATCCTCCATTCTCCATTCTTATTTGGTGCTAATACTGCTAGTATAGCATAGGGACTCAGACTCTCTCGAATCAACCCCTTCTACAATAACTCATGTACTTGTCTATTCAACTCTTCACTTTCCACTGGTGTCATTCTATGTGCTGCCTTGTTTGGAAAACTGGCTCCTGGAATCGAATCCATCTGATGATTGATCTTCCTTACCAGTGGTAATCCATCAAGTACATTATCAGATATAATATCCTGAAACTCATTCAACAAATATACAACCTCTACAGGTACATCCTCTACTTCTTCTTTACTAGCTTTTGGAATTAAAGAAAAACACACATGCTTATGCCTCATACCATCTAGAAATTTTCTTCCATCAACAAAAGTTATTCTTGCATTACCACATACCTTTTCTTCGGTCTCCTTCAATGGCTTTAGCTTATGTCGCACTCTATCCTTTGTCAGGGAATAGGTATTTGCATGACCATCGTGTACAAGACATCTTTCAAACTGCCATGGTCTACCCAACAACATATGACATGCATCCATAGATATTATATCACATAGTACCTCATCTTGGTACCTGCCGATCTTAAACTTTACTAGGCACTGTTCATTGACCATGACCTTGTGGTCATCCTGCACCTAGGATATCCAATATGGATGTGGGTGTTTCTATGTCTTGAGCTTCAACTTTGTCACCATCTCTTCTGATACCAAATTGTTAGTGCTTCCACTATCGATAATCACATCACAGCATTTACCCTCACACTTGCATCTAGTGCGAAACAAACTCCTCCTTTGTTCAGGTTCATTCTCACCACTCAGCAGGACTCTTCTATTAATTAGTGTTTCTCCTCTTTCAGCATCTTCAGAATTTGATGATCTGGCATCTTCATCTACATGTGCAACTCTGGCCTGGCCTTCATTTCTCCTATCTATTTTGCCTTGGTGCTAAGGACATTCAAATGCCCTATGACCTTCTTCTCCAGAATGAAAACATATCTCACGGAAGCCTCCTCTTCCTAAACCTTGTCCTCTTCCTCTTCCTCTCTGATCTCTATTATTCTAATCCTTGAAATGATTGGAATTATTTCCTCTTTGATTCTGGTTGCTATTGGCCTCATCCTTCTTTTTCAGATCTTCATTTCAGCCACCATATGACCGTCCACCAGATCTTCCACCATGACCTCTTCCATTTTGTCTACTCTCAAACTTCTTGTTTAGCTTTTCCTCTACTTTTAGGGCAAACTGGTATGCCTCCTCAATACTGTTCATTTGAACCAGATTCAACTCCTCCTGAATGCTTGGCCTTAACCCATTAAGGTATCGGTCAACTTTCTCCTTATTAGCTTCTGCATGGCCTGTTCTAATGAGGAGTTAATAGAACTCTTCTGTATACTCCTGAACAGATCTTCCTGCTTGCTTCAAACTTTGCATTTTCTTTAGTAGGTCAAGCTCATAATCAATAGGAATGAACTGTTGCTTCAATTTATCCACCATCTGATCCCATCTTATGATTTTATCTTTCCCTCTTCTATTTCGCTCCAATTGAATTTCTTGCCACCAGATCTTCGCATGACCTTTCAATCTAGCCTTCGCAAATTTGACCCTATCAGGATCCTCAACATCTTCATACTCAAAATATTCCTCACATTTATTGATCCAATTGATCAATTCTTCTAGGTTAAGATTTCCAGAAAATGTAGGAACCTCAATCTTAGGTCTTTTCCCAATCTTGAAAATCACCTGAAAAAGTCTTTTTTCTTCCTGGTTCACAATTTTAGCTTCTCCTTCTTGATATTTTTCTTTGGCTTCATCCTCACTTTTATCTCTGACATTAAGATTCATTCCTCTATGAATCTCTTGTTACAATGCTCACACTTGTCTCTACAACTCTCTAACCTTAGGTGTCACAGCACCAGCTCTTCTGCCACGTTCTCTTCATGGAGGCATTTTCACAATGTGCGCTGAAACCCTAACCATGGTCCTTGTGCAAACTACCTCATAGTTGGTGATCTATTTACACACTCAAGAAACTTGGCTCTAATACCACTTAATGAAGGGTGCTCCCCTTAATACCACAAACACATAACAAAAATAGACAAACAACAACAATAATATGCAAGAACAGAAAATTGGCTTCTTATTATCTCCACAAATGTGGAATTACAAACTTTCAGAATTACAATATGCAAAGCCACATGGGCATTCCCTTACAATATTCTGTAGAACAAAGCCTTGAATCAATACCCAGATCTACTACCCAGAACTGCCCTAGACAACACTACGGGCCTTCTTTATATAGGCAATTTTCACCGCCCGAGAAGGTTCTAGAAATTTAGCCCTTAGGGCCGACCAAACTTAGAATTATTTTATTTTACAATTTATTACATCAAAGTCAGCTCAAAATGAGTTTTGAAACCCAAACATAAATTTTGAAGAAAAATTATTTTCTGCCATTTCAGGTGACCCAACTTTCGAAGACCATAAGTCATCGCCCGTTGACCCGATTGGCTATTATAACCCCATTCTGGAAATGCCACGAAGTGCTCTACAGGCTTGACCAACATAAAGCACCCTTCACCCAAATTTTCAACCTCATCCGGGACCTCTAAAGCCTTCAAAATAGAGTTCAAAGTTTCTATACCCTGCTATCAATACCGAAAATGTCCAATATCTTCAAAACTCGACCTGATCTAGCCATGAAACTTTGCTGGCAAGCTGATATGACTGAGATGAACCTCCACATGTAAAATTAGAACATTCTAAGATCATAAGACCAACTTACTAAAAATAGCAAGTTTCCATAAATAGTAGCTCTGCACAAGATAGCCCTTATTGAATTCAGAAATAGAAATATTTTTGGGTGATGCAAGATTGCTCTTACACCGAGGATGCTCCTGCATCAGATTCACCCCCCCCCACCTCTCAGTGTTCCCATTCCTAATAATTGATATCAGAGCTTTGGTCCTCTAAAGATAAGTTTAACCACTTGAGGAGATCATGGATATAGGAGAAGTGAAACATCTGAAGAAGAATCGTGAAGAAGCTCTTGAAGACCTTGACAGATCTAAAAAAGAATTTGAAGAACTGAAATTAAAGGTTAGTGGATCTCAAGTATTCATCAAGAAACAAAGAAAAGATTTGAAAGATTGTTCTACAAGTGATTTGGGAAAAATGGTCAAAAAGTTGAATGAGGAAAACACATCTCTGAAGGATCAGATTGAAGAGTTGGATGAAAATATATTTAAAAATTAGGAAGCCTATGAAGAATAGGTCAAATAAAACAAGCAGTTGGATAAACAACTGAGGCAAGTAAATAGGAAAATCTTGGAGTAAGAAAACATCAAGAAAAAGGTGGAATCCAAATTGACTAAAGCAAAGAATCATATTGACAAATTGCACACAAGTAAGGATCTAATAGAGTCAAAGTTGTATCCACAAAATATTAAAGGAGCTACCACTGGTATTAGATTCAATGAAGCACAAAATCAAATCAATGATATGGGAGAAAGAAAGAAAGCACTAGAAGAATCTACATAAGTTATGAAGACTAGAAATAATATGAAAGCTAAATTTGAACCATCTAAGGATGAGTGCAAGCCAATAAATAGAACTTGTTATACCTATAACAAGGATGGACATATAGCAAGAGATTGTAAAGAGGTAAGACCTTTCAATGGTTATTGTTATTCATGCAATAAGTTTGGTCATAGAGATATGAATTGTAGATGAAATCAAAGAAGTCAGACTCACCAAAATCAGTGAAATCATCCATAGAATAATGTTAGAATTTATCAAAACATTACATGTCAGATATGCAATTACAATGGTCATATAGCTAGACAATGTATTATGGTAACTCATGTCCATGTGCCAAGGAATATAAGGCCTCATGTTATTTGTCACTCTTGTAACAAGGTTGGACACATCTTAAAGTTCTGTTGATCAAAAGTGCAAAGACAAGAGATCCCTAATAAGTTTGAAAGATTAATTTTGGATGAATCTAGAGAATTCAAGTTTGTGAAAGCTATAGAAGATACGAGCAATATTTGGATGGAAGTTGTTGGTGCTCAAAATGGACGCTTATGCTCTTAGGCTACCAATATGCCCGAAGGTTGATTTTAAGATTGGTTAGTTCAAAAATGTATAAGGATCTTAGAGTAACTAGACCAACTATAGGGACAAGACTTCCCTCTTCACTTTTGGCTCTGCAAAACCAAGGCCGGTGCACCTAACCCAGTGAAAACTATACTTCACACACCAAAGACTGGGTCCAAACAATAGATTGAATAGTAAGAAAGTGCTAAATGCTAACATCACATTCATTGACTCTCCATTACTATAGGGTGTTACTACTATCAACCAAATACAATTAAAACTTGAAAAGGTGTTGATATTTGAAGATGGAAAGAAGTAAACAAGTGCAAATCAAGCATTGAACTCAACTGAATATACTAATCCCTGATCAGTGCCATTATCCATTGGGCAAATCTCAAATACACACATTGAACATGAACCAACTATTGTCTAAGACTCATAGCCATAAATACAAACATTCCAGCCCATCCACTACTTATAGCATCCTTCTGCAGACAAATCAAAGTGAATCTATGTCCTATCCAAAGTATATTTCACTTGATCCTAGATCAAGAACTGAAGACTAGAACATATACAAAGGTAATCCTATGCAATAGATCAAAAAATCTAGAATTCATAAGATTGACACCAAGGAGAGACTTGAAAGCTTGAAATAATTGTATTAAGTATAATGAATCATGTACATGTTCAAAGCAGAGAAGAGAGAAAACTACTTCAATAACTTGCAAAAGACTACAAGGAAATTCTATTCAATCTAATACAATATGATACCGCCTGCTACAACTCCCTGGAACTAATGAAAATCTGAACCCTTTCAAAATAAAACATCTTACTTCATATACCCCTAGTCACCTTGGAATCCTCAAAAAGGATGCATCAAGCTTTGGGTGACTAGGGCTAGGGTTTCAACAACTCAACCAACAAAAAACTACATCAGAATTTACTGTAGGGGAAGAAACATAAGCAACTCAGAGAAAATAAATCTCAAATAGATCTATAATCATGAAAATCTACAAGATTAGCATAGTACACCAATGAATTGACATGAAAGTAGTCTAATTGGCCACCTAAAAACACATCTTGAGCACAAAACCACACTCCTCTAGGTACAAAAACAACATAATAATCAACCATAGAGCCCCTGAATCACACTGCAACCACTGGGACCACCAAACCAATTGAAAACCACCACTAAAACCATAAATTTTGGTCCTTTCTGTCACTGCAAACCCTCTACAAATTTGAATTTGAATTTCAATGGTTAGTTTCATAGCACCAGCAACAAATTGACAATCACAATTCAATCTCAGATTAACTTTAAGTCCTAACCATCAGATCCTTCCTTTTCGCAGGCTTAGTGATTTATCTTTTAAAAGAACCTCAGTCATATTTGGTGAACTAGCGACTGAAGGGTTCTGCCAGTTTGCAAAACACTTTACATTACCACTAAAAAATTTAGCGATTATGCGACCCTCGTTCACCGAATCGCCAAACTGTTTAGAACACCACCAAATCTTCTCACGAATGAGTGAAACCCTTGAAACTTATTGGAACCACTAAACAATTTTATTTGGATTGCCAAAAAACTAAGAAACTAACTGGGCCCGCATCTGGAAGATCAAAAGCTATCTCATCTTCGCATAGACCTCTAAGATTCTATCAGAACATACGCCATTTGTTGATTAAGAATCTTACCCTACTTGAAAGAAAACTGGCCCCCCTGACACAATATAGTCAGCAATATGTGGACCAATCAAAACACTCCGAATCAGCTCCACCTAACATCGGGACCATCGCCAAAGATACATTTGAGACAAAAGAGATCAATGGCTAGCGTAAGATCTCATAGGTCTGATAGATTCCATGAGAACTTACGCCTATTGTTGGATGAATTACAGATGTTAGGACCCTTTGACCTATTAGAAAATCAGGTCCCACTGACACACGCTGAGTTGTTTACCTATGTACCAATAAGAAAATGATAACATGGCACACTTGGCATGTGGACCCACTTAAAAGGAAAGGCAACATCACCCAATGAGATCAATGGTGGTCTTAAGATCTGAAGCCTCTGAGACATCGCTTATGAAGATACGCCCACCGTCAGATGAAAATGGTGTCAGAGAGCCGGGCCTAGAAGAAAAATAAAGCCAGAGACCTAAGAAAAATTAAGGCACTAACTTAGGAAAAATTAAAATCACTTGGCACTGGGAACTTAGGAAAAATTAACCTATGACTTAGGAAATATTTAAAGGGGACCTGCTGACACATGAAACCTAACCACGTGACATGCAAAGAAATATTTTTTAAAAAAAGGGCACATGCGGATTAAAGGTTTTAAGACACTCGAATAAAGTAACATGAAATTAGAATAGGGCCAGGGTATTTTGAATTTTTTAAATGTCCAACGGCTATATTTTTGAATTTTAACAAGGGTTTTATGCCAGAGACCTATAAAATACTGCAGAGACCAGAATAAAAAGGGTAGAACCATGAAATTTTTTATAGAGTGCTAATAGTGGCTCATGCTCGAGGATGTGTATCTCCTATAGATACAACAAGTAAGCTAGAATCTCCTGGAAGAGAAGACCAACTCAAAACTTTGACACACAAAAAGCAAAAACAAATGACTGCACAAGGAAAAACTTAAACTACTGCTCATGGAAAAGATACTTCAGGAGAAGTAAAATTTTAGGAATTGTCCATGAATAGACAATTCAAAAGTTCCACCAGTTAAATCTTTTAGAACATAAGAATCTATCCCCCATTTGCTTTCAATAAGATAAGGGCCCAACCAAATTGGATCAAACTTTCCATGCTTCCCCTTATCTTCCAACCTTGCATTCCACATCAAGATGAGGTCATCAATTTTAAAACTTCTTTGGGTGGCCCTCCTATCAATCAAATTCTTACATTGTCTCTACAATGCCTCATTTCTTTCATGTGCATCCCTCCTTACCTCTTCCAATTGGATCAGTTCATCCATTCTTACTCTCATTTCATCATTCAAGTCTTCATCATATGCTTGGATAAATTTGCACATCTGTAATAGATTATTTTGAGGAAATCTAGCACCTATTCCATATACCAAATCAAATGGAGCACAACCTATGGCCCTCTTTATAGTTACCCTGTTAGCCCATAGTGCCCACCATAACTTTGAGTCCCAGGCTTTCTTATTTTTGTCCACCACTCTCTTGAGAATCTTAATCAAACTTTTATTACTGGACTTAGCTTGGCCATTTCCTTATGGATGATATGGAGAAGAAAATGAAATGTGTATCCCATACTACTGACAAAAATTACTAAATTCCTATGATCTAAAACACATTACATTATCAACCACAATTACCTCTGGGCAACCAAACCTGGTAAGGATGTTTTGCATCATAAAATCTATCACCACTCTACTAGTAGCCTTTCTAGTGGGGATAGCTTCAACCCACTTAGTAAAATAGTCTATTGCCACTAGTATGTAAGAATGTCCACCACTAGACTTATTTGGAATTTCCCCAATGAAGTCAATACCCCACTTCTGGAATGGAGCCTAAACTGCAATAGGTCTGAGTGGTAAATTTCCATTAAACTTCAACTTTCCAGCAAATCTCTGACATGTATCACATTTTCTTACAAAGTAATGGGTATCCTTAAAAACTGTAGACCACCAAAATTCAGACCTAAGGATCTTGTGGGCTATGTTCTTTGCCATATAATTTCCTCCACACACACCTTGGTGCATTTCCTTTAACAGAGTCTTAGACCTCTCATGGTCTATTCATTTTAGCAATACTCCATTGCTTCTCCACCACAACTTACCATGTAGAATGGCATACCTTGCAGATTGCAACTTGATAGTTCTCCTTCTATTTTCATCCATCTCGAGGGGAAGGACCAATTTTTGCAAGTAGCCAATAACATCTTTGTACCAATCACAATAATCCATATCACAAATGTATGGCCTTTGTTCTTCTTCTAACACATTCACATGATTTGCAACTAAATTGCTTTGTGCCATTAACTTTGCAAGAAATGAGCCTCTTACCAATTTTTTAATTTGGATATCAATATTAAATCCTTGGATCCTATTGATCCATCTACATCTTTTTCTTGAAACTTCTTGTTGCACCAATATATCCTTAATAGCAGCACTAGGAACATAAGCAACCACCTTAGCTCCTACAAGATAACATCTAAAAGCCTTGAATACTTTGACTAATGCATAAGCATGTTTCTTAGTAATATCATATTTCAATTATACTGCTTGTAAGGATTTACAAAAAAATGATATGGGTTGTTCATATCCCTCTGAATTCTTTTGTAATAAAACTGCTACAACTGTATGATAAGAAGCAAAAGAAAATATATGCATGGGCTTACCATAATTAGGTGTCCTTAAAACTAGAGCATCCTTGATGGCCCTTTTGATACTTCTAAAAGATCCATCTGCTTCTTCATTCCACTCAATCTTTGCCTCCTTTTTCAACATCCTAGAGATAGGGATACTGATTTCTGCAAAATTTGTAACAAATCTCCTTAGGAAATTTACCTGCCCAAAGAAAGACTATATTCCTTTAACATTTCTAGGTGGTGAATGTTTATCTATAGCCATAACCCTTTCAGGGTCAATTCTCACTCCATCCTTGGACACAATATGTCCTAAGAGCTTGCCTTCCACAACACCAAAAGAACACTTCTTTGGGTTCAAAGAGATCCCATACTCCAAGGCCCTAATAAAAATTTTCTCAAGATGTTCACAATGTTGACTTTCCTTATCTGAATATGCTATGAGGTCATCCTGATACATCACTAGAAATTTGTTTATAATGTCTAGAAAGGCTACATCCATAGCTCTCTGAAAAGTAGCTCCTACATTTGTCAGACCAAAAGGCATTCTAACATAAACATATGTTCCCCAAGGGGTAGTGAATGAAGTTTTAAATTGTTTTGATTCCTTGACCATGACCTGATTATATCTAGAGAAACCATCCATCATGGACATTAACTCTGATCCAGTAACCTTCTACAACATATTCTCCATATTAGGCAAACCATAATTGTCCTTCAAAGAATTGACTTTCAAATTCCTAAAATCAACACATAACCTAATGTCACCATTCTTATTCCTGATCGGAACCAAATTTAACACCCAAGTAGAATGTTTGACAGGATTAATAATGCCAGCATCCATCATCTTTTTAAGTTCATCTTGCATTTTTGGTGCCAAAGTAGGGTTCACAGGCCTTAATTTCTGCCTAAAAGGTTTAGTGCCTTCCTTTAATGGTATTTCATGCTAGAATAAATCTTCTCTATAGGCTTTCAAATCATCATAAGACCATGCAAAGACATGTCTGAATCTTTTGAGAAGATCAATCAGATTATTCCTAGTTCTTTGGGATAAACATTTACCTATGTAAACATTTTTGGGCATTTGACTTGTCCCTAAATTTATTTCCTCGAAATCATTTATCTTATCAACAAATTTAGGAAAACAAGTCCTTTCTTTATCATCAAATGCCCTCTTAAGAGAAACCAGTCCCCTTGGGATCCTATTTGATTTTAATTGCAAAACTTCCTTCAAAAGAACATTCTCTTTTCCATTTTTGATGTCAATAAAAGTGCTAAAATCCATCTCCTGACCATCAAAATGAGATTCATATTGCAAAAATCTTAGTATATCCTGATCATCAGAAAATACTTGCCAATTCTCAACATTGTATGGGATAGAAGGCTGAGACTTGCACTCAATCCTAGATATCCCTACAAAGGTAATATCCTCTGGCCTTAATGTTATGTTTTCTAGTAAGTTAGCCATCCTATTTTGACTTCTATCCACCCAATCAATACCAAAGGCACTGAAACCTTCAATTTCATCCCAAACAACATTTCTATATTGTTTCAGCCTTTGATTCTTTGATGCATACTTTGATCTAATCTGATAAACTATTAACTCAGAGTCACCAATCACCCTAAGATGTTTGATCTCATGTTTTGATGCTTGTCTCAAACCAATTAGTAGGGCCTCATATTTAGAAACATTATTTGTGCAAGGGAACAAGAGAGTGAAAGAAAACTTAAAAGTTTTACCATTTGGGGATATCAATAGCACTCCTACTCGAGCACCTTCCTTTGAACTTTCTCCATCAAAATATAGGGTCCATAATACATTACCTTCTACCATGTTACTCTTATCATTAGCTAGAAAGACAGGCTTGACCTTCTATTGCATCTCTCTCTCCTGAACTTGGAAAGAACCAATGTCAATGTCCACAAAACAATTCATATTGTCCTCTTCATCCTCCTCAATCATATGTGGAGTTCTAGCTTCCCTTGAAACTTTCACACTTTCACCTTCAATGCTAAAAGTGGCAAAGGACAAGTGACATTGAATACTTCCTCCCATGTAGGCACTCCACTTTCTAGATAACAACATTCCATATTGAGGGGGAATGTCAACTACAAAAACACTCATAGTTAATCATTTGTTAGGAAATGTGGCTAATTTGTAAGGCAAAGTGTTAATGGTACCAATAACTGGCACCTCTCTTGAGTCCATAGCTTGGCATCTTCCATGAGGTGTATCAACCTTTAGTCCCAGTGACTTCATGATCTCTATAGGCATGATAGTGTTTGATTCTCTAGAATCAATCATGCAATTCTTCAATAATTTTACATTTATCATAAGAGACAAGAAAAAAGGATCAACTATCCCTGATGTAGTATTTACAATGTTTGCATCCAAATACCTCTAAGGAATCTCAGAGACAATTTCTTCATTTTTAATGTCAGGTGTGTCATCTAAAGTAGCCACATTCTTATCACCTTTGTTCATTTCTTGGACCTTTATGGAAGAGGCACCATTTACCCAATCCAAGGCCTTGACCTTGTGCTCTTCTATTCTCATCATTTCTAACAATGGAACCTTGACAGTTATTTGTGAAAGAAATTTAGTCATATTAGTGGGAACATAAGAATGGTTGCCCATATCTCCTTAATCTTAGAGATACCCTTATCCTATTTTTGGACAATCAAGTCAGAGTTACTCTTTTGTACAAATTCATCTTCCTTTTGAGGTATGGGGACAACTACTTTTGATGTCCTTACTTTACCCTTAGGTATTGTAGTAGGCCCACTCTTCTTTTTTATTTTAACCTGAATGACAACACTAGCACCCTTTTCCTTTTCCTCATGTTGTTGTGTATTCCTTTTAGAATTCTTGATAAACATGCTACCTAGTTTACCACTTGTTCCTCCAACTATCCTGCTTCTCAAATTGTAATTACTCCTAGCTTGAGTGACCATGTCTGCAGTGATTTGTGCAATTTCCTCATCAAAGGGTCTCCTTATGGAAACATGTTCCTCACACTTCACTACACCACATCCAACATCATCAAATTATTCCTCCTCATCATCAGTAGAGTCAACCTCATCCCACACATGTGAAGAAGTCATTCCACAACCACTCCTATCATATTGCTCATCTTGTTCTTGGTTATCAGGTAAATTCAAAGCAATAACACAATGCTCTAGACTATGAGGAGACTGACAAATAGTACACCACGAGATATCATCATTCAAGTTAACTGAATTTCTTTACAAAGGATCAAGAATCCTATCAGTAGGCCTATCCCTTTTAACTGGAAAAATGGGCTTGCCATCCTTCCACTGAGTATTGTATGGGTAATTTTGCATTCTTGGTTGCCTACTAAAATTACTTGAAGCTTGTCTATCATTTTTTGCAACCTTATTGTTTCTTTTTTCATCAGGCTTTAGACTCTCTAAAGCACTTAGAATCTGCTTTAGATTTTCCTCCTCAGGCTTAAAATTAGCATACCATCCCATTTCTTTCTTGTTTTGCACTTGAGGCCTATAATCATCTCTTCTCCCTAACTTTCCTGATTTTCTTCTATTACTTTCTATGTTGATAGCCAACTTGTAAGCCTCCCCAAGATTTATAGGGTTCTTATCCCTTAAGAGGTAACCCATCTTTGCATCAAAAGCATTTAATTATGTCACAAGACACACCCTATCATCTAATATAATAACTTGCAGTAGCCTATGCATAGCCTTTTGGAACCTTATACTAAATTCAAGGACCTCTTCATTTTGATTTTTTTTTATGTTATTGAATTCATTCAAAATAAAACCCTCATTTGTTTTATCTCCATAATTCTCTTTGAAACAATTCTTAAATTCATTCCAAGATCCTATACTAGCATGGGGCAATCCTCTAAACCAATCCCTAGCATCCTCGATCAGAGATTGTACAAATAAATTCATTACAACATCATCAAGCTCAACATTATAATCATCTATTACATCCATAAAAATTTTTAGATGTTCTTCACATGTAATGACATTATTTCCAGTAAACTTAGGGTGTTTATTTCTAATTTCATTAGGATAACCAGGAATACCAAAATAAATAAGTTGTTTGTACCTTTCATGAACAAGAATTCCATGTGGTGGATCCATTCCTTGAGATGTAGATGTCCTTGTGTTTGAACCCTTAGGAATTTATGAGCACCTAGAATACCATTTGTTTGAGGTGCAAGGTTACCATGATTTCCACCTTGCCCCAAGAAAGAAGTAGCAACATTTGAAGGTCTTGAGGTATGCTTGAGAAAATCAATCTTCTTCCTCATTTCTATAGCAGTAGCCTCCAATTCTGCCTTCTCTAGTTCTTTAGCCCACATTTCTTTTTCTTTTCTAGCCCTCTCAGGGTCTACATCTAATCTCAACCCTTGATCTAATGGGTTTTTCGTATGAATCTGTTCAGTAATTTGCACTCCAATAGTTTTTTGCTTGCCCTTATGTCTAGGCCTAGTTATCTCATGTGTTTTATACACAATAGGCTATTCCTCTGCTCTTTTAGGCTCTGGGACAAAATTAATTGCCTCCAAATCTAACAACTTCCTCTTTAGCTGATTAGTCCTTATCATTGCTTATCTTACTCTATCTTTTGTCCTTTTCTCTTTGTTTTCTGATAGAAACTTGTTCTTGGACTCTTCTTTCCAATTCATAGACCTCCTCAAAGATCTCTACTGATTCAAGGAGAGTAGTCTCAGACTCATCATCTCCCACTTGAAATTCATCATCATACTAGTTCAATCCCAAATCAACAGCCTCTTCATATCCTAAAATATTTTCTTCTTGACTAGGCTTGGTTTGAGTTTCTTGTCTTGTATCCTTTTTATTTCTCCAAGTATGAGAAAGATTTCTTTTCTTCTTTCCTCCCCTTGTTTGACTAGGCCTGGAAGTGCTTGGAATACCTTCTTCCATTTTGTTTTTAGGATATTCATTCCTCCGGGACCTAGTACCTCTATAACTCATTTGATAAAAATCTACTAATGAGCACTACTATAGAGATGTTTGAGTTGCCACCCAAGTATATTGGGAATCTTACAATACCACTTAACAAATATCCAAATAAGACTATAAGACAAGGGACAAGAATAACCCTATTTTTCAATGATGACCTACTGGTTTCTATAGACTTGTGTAACACTTCCCTAGTGGAGTCACCATCTTGTTGGTGTTCAAAATGGATGCTTATGCTCTTAGGCTACCAATATACCCTTAGGTTGATT
This sequence comes from Chamaecyparis obtusa, assembly GCA_027943335.1. NCBI lineage: Eukaryota > Viridiplantae > Streptophyta > Pinopsida > Cupressales > Cupressaceae > Chamaecyparis > Chamaecyparis obtusa. The sequence goes on along the minus strand of BSBK01009869.1, from coordinate 388,133 downwards.
TTAGGATTGGTTAGTTACAAAATGTATAACGATCATAGGGTAACTAGACCAACTATAGGGACAAGACTTCCCTCTTCACTTCTGGCTCTGCAAAACCAAGGTAGGTCCACTTAACCCAGTGAAAACTATACTTCACACACCAAAGACTAGGTCCAAACAATAGATTGAATAGTAAGAAAGTGCTCAATGCTAACCTCATATTCATTGACTCTCCATTACTATAGGGTATTACTACTATCAACCAAATACAATTAAAACTTGAAAAGGTGTTGATATATGAAGATGGAAAGAAGTAAACAAGTGTGAATTAAGCATTGAACTCAATTGAATATACTAATCCCTGATCAGTGTCATTATCCATTGGGCAAATCTTAAATACAGACATTGAACATGAACCAACTACTGTCTAAGACTCATAGCTATAAATACAAACATCTAACCCATCCACTACTTATAGCATCCTTCTATAGACAAATCAAAGTGAATCTATGTCCTATCCAAAGTATATTTCACTTGATCCTAGATCAAGAAGTAAAGACTAGAACATATACAAAGGTAATCCTATGCAATAGATCAAAAAATCTAGAATTCACAAGATTGACACCAAGGAGAGACTTGAAATCTTGAAATAATTGTATTAAGTATAATGAATCATGTACATGTTCAAAGTAGAGAAAAGAGAAAACCACTTCAATAACCTGCAAAAGGCTACAAAGAAATTCTATTCAATCTAATACAATATGATACCGCCTGCTACAACTCCCTAGAACTAATCAAAATCAAAACCATTTCAAAATAAAACATCTTACTTCTTATACCCCTAGTCACCTTAGAATCCTCAAAAAGGATGCATCAAGCTTTGGGTGACTAGGGTTAGGGTTTCAACAACTCAACCAGCAAAAAACTACAGTAGAATTTACTGCAGGGGAAGAAACATAAGCAACTCAGAGAAAATAAATCTCAAACAGATCTGCAATCATGAAAATATGCAAGATCAACATAGTACACCAAGGAATTTCCATGAAATTAGTCTAATTGGCCACCTACAAACACATCTCAAGCACAAAACCACACTCCTCTAGGTATAAAAACAACACAACAATCAACCATAGAGCCCCTGAATCACACTACAACCACTAGGACCACCAAACCAATTGAAAACTGCCGCTAAAAGCATAAATTTCGGTCCTTTCTATCACTACAAACCCTCTAAAAATTTGAATTTGAATTTCAATGGTTAGTTTCATAGTGCCAACAACAAATGGGTGATGACGATTCAATCTCAGATTAAATTTAAGTCCTGACCGTCAGATCCTTCCTTTTCCCAGGCTTGGTGATTTATCTTTTAAAAGAACCTCGGTCACATTTGGTGAATTGGTGAATGAAGGGTTCCACCAGTTTGCAAAACACTTGAAATTACCACTAAAAAATTTAGTGATTACGTGACCCTCCTTTGCCGAATCACCAGACTCTTTAAAACACTGCCAAATCTTCTCATGAATGAGCAAAACCCTTGAAACTTATCGGAACCACTAAACAATTTTATCCAGACCACCAGAAAACTAAGAAACTAACTAGGCCCAAATCTGGAAGATCAACCACCATCTCATCTTCTCATAGACCTCTGAGATTCTATTAGAACATACGCCATCCATCGATTAAGAATCTTAGCCTGCTTGAAAGAAAACCGGCCCCACTGACACAATATAGTCAGCAACATGTAGACCAATCAAAACACTCTGAATTGGCTCCACCTGACACTGGGACCATCACCAAAGATACATTTGAGACAAAAGAGATCAATGGCTGGTGTAAGATCTCATAGGTCTGATGGATTCCATGAGAACTTACGCCCGTCATTGGATGGATTAGAGATGTCAGGACCCTCTGACCTATTGAAAAATTAGGTCCCACTGACACACTCTGAGTTTTTTACCCATGGACCAATAAGAGAATGCTGACATGGAACACTTAGCATGTGGACCCACTTAAAAGGAAAGGCAACGTCACCTACTGAGATCAATGGCGGTCTTAAGATCTGAAGCCTCTGACACATTGCTTGTGAAGATACACCCACCGCCGGATGAAAATGGTGTCAGAGAGCCGGGCCCAGAAGAAAAATAAAGTCAGAGACCTAAGAAAAATTAAGGCACTGACTTAGGAAAAATTAAAATCACTAGGCGCTGGGAACTTAGGAAAATTTAACCGGTGACTTAGGAAATATTTAAAGGGGACCCGCCAACACATGAAACCTAACCACACGACATGTAAAGAAGTCTTTTTTTAAAAAAAGGCACATGTGGATTAAAGGTTTTAAGTCACCCAAATAAAGTAACATGAAATTAGAACAAGGCCAGGGTATTTTGAATTTTTTAAACATCCAATGGCTATATTTTTGAATTTTAACAAGGGTTTTATGCCAGAGACCTAGAAAATACTGCAGAGACTAGAATAAAAAGGGTAGAACCATGAAATTTTTTATAGAGTGCTAACAGAAGTAAAGAAAGATAATGTTGATGACTATGCAGTAGATGCATCCGCAATGGATACACCTTCTACTTCTGGAAGAATGACCCTCATGGTCATAGGGGGAGCTAGATTAGTTCTAGGCCCCTGCACAACTGGTATACTCACCCTCAAAGTATAAAACTTTGGTTTTGCATGTTTAGATACCAGTTGATGTTTAATGCAAGATTGCACAACTTGATTGTGAGTAGGAATAGAAATTCAATTTTCTATTGCATTTCATATTATGGTGGCAAGAATTTATTACATAATGTTATTTTTATAGTCACCTGAAATCCATTATCGATACATTTGCAATCAAGTTCAATCTTTTGGAGAGGAAAAGGGATCAAAGCAGTCTATATTGAAACATTGAAGTTGATTTATCAGCAAAGAAGTGTGAAAATTTTTGTAGAACCCTAGTTTGATCACAACAATTTAGAAATGCTTTGGAAACCTTTTTGAGAAATTGATCAAGTAATTAATGGCCACTCTAGTTTTTTTTTATGTTATTGAAAGGAAGAGGTACATTTTTAAGAAGCATCCTTTCAAGTCAGTCCTAGATGACCTAGAAGGAGCATTCTCTAGGACTCCAATGGGACTTATGCATGTAGAAGACATACACACATACATTTACTACAAAAAGGAACCTATAGATTTGGATAGAACTAGGTTGCACATGGAAATAATGATGAAACCAAACATAACATTCATGGATGAGTTTGTGCACCTTGCAAATCACCCAATTATTGAGTATGCGACTACATATAAGCTCTATGAATTTGAATGGATTAAGATCCTACTGAGCATAATTCATGATGACCTATTTTGGATAGGAGAAGTTCTAGTTCATATCACTACTATTCTCATTTATGAGATGAAAAGATTATTTAAGATAGGCACCATTCTTCCTACTGGTAAGGATTTTGGGAAACTAGTTGAGAAAGCTTGTAAGTCCCATAGTGATAAGAGTGACATGACCATTGAGCTGATTAAAGAGGGCATAAAGCTATTGGCTATGATTCTAGGTTATAAGTTCTAGCATGCAACTAGAGTCAATAATATGTCCATGGTGACAATTTTGGAAGCTATTAGAATTGTAAAGGAAAATGGAGAGTTCAACTTGTGTGAGATCTTGTGTGCACTATTGATGGATACCATAAGGGCTATTAAGCATGACAAGAGAAAGATATTTAGGTTTGGGTCATTGATCATCTATGTGTACTTCCATATTGTTGGAAATTTTGGTGTTTGAAAATGCTTATGCCATCTAGGGTTGCCAATATGCCTTAAGACTGATGTTAGGACTGGTTAGCTCCAAGTGTGAAAGCTCTACAAGGCAACTGGACCAACTATAGGGACAAGACTACCCTCTTCACTTCTGGCTCTACAAAACCATGGTGGGTGCACCTAATCTAGTGACTTATGGCATTTTAGGACTTTGGACTGGATTAAACAAAGTAGATGATAGCAAGAGACTACTAAATGTTAACCAGGCATTCATTGAATCTCAATTGCTATTGGGGTAAAATGGCCTTACAAAGGGTATTACTACCAACAATAATACTTAAAACTTAAAAGAGTCTTTGATTAATGAGGATAGGGTAGGTAGACAAGAGCCAATTAGACATTGGACTCAACTAAATGTACCAATCCTTGATCAGTGCTATTATCCATTGGGTAGACCTCACATACAAACAATGAAACATGAACTGACTATTGTCAAAGACTCAGCCATAAATACAAACATTCTAGCCCACCCACTACTTATAAGATCCTTCTGTAGACAATCAAGACTGAATCTATGTCCCCTCTAAAGTATATTTCACTTGATCCTAGATCAAGAACTAAAGACAAGAACATATGCAAAGGTAACTCTATGCAATGGATCAGAAAACCCAAGATTCATAAGAAAGACACCAAGGAGAGAGTTGGAAGCATGAAAAAATTATATTAAGTATAATGAGTCATGTACATGATCAAAGTAGGATAGAGATCAAACCACTTCAATAACCTACAAAATACTTCCAAAAATTCTATTTAGGTTACATGCAATGTGATATAGCCCTGCTACAAATCCCTGGAACTAACTATAATCAGAACCTCTGGACTGATTAAAATTCAAACCCCTTCTAAGTCAAAAAAGCTACAACTTATACCACTAGCTGTCTTGGAATCATAAGAGTAGGATGCAACAAGCTTAAGATAGCTAGGGTTAGGGTTTCAACAGCTAACCATAGCAAAATTTCAAAAAACCACTTGAGGGAAAACCAGCACTAGTTTGTCAGACCAAGGATGATCTTCTCACTTGAGAAGAATCTTTGAGAAGGATAGGAAGATCATAAATTTACCATGCAAACCATACTGATCAGACCATCAAAGCACCTCGACCCAACAAAAACTATCCTCCCCCACATGGAAAAACATCTGCAAGCAATCACCCAACTCACTAGACCACACTACAACAATCGATGCCACCAACCAGATCAAAAACTATCATGAAAACATTAAAAACCAGTCCTTTTGGTCACAGGAAACCCTCTGTAGATTTAAATTTGAAAAGCAATGGTCAATCAAGAAAATTTAAAATGCGGCCATCGATCTCTTTCTTTTCCCAGCAAATCAGGTGGTCACACTTAATTCATAATAGTCGCGGGCCCCTTGAAAAGTCATTAATTGAGTCAGCAGTCAGCAACCAATCGAAAAAGAACACCTCGACAACACTAGCACTATGGACCCACCTTAACTCTACAACCGCGACATTCAAATAGTGGTCGCATGATCGCATAGCTGAAAGATGGCCCTTGTGATCATGCGACAAGGCCACAAGACTACCACCTTGTCACCCACCGGCCAATCAAGAATAGCCATGTCACTGGAAACACTGGCCCCACTGAAAAAATCTGAATCACCACCTCACAAACACTAAAACCTTGCCACCTCAGCAACCGAAGGATGCCACTTCACCACCTGCCATCAGGACCATAGCACAAGTGTCAATCGATTGCATGATCACATGTCAAAAGACTCTGACATGTGATCATGTGACAACCAACCATAGGCCACCACATAACCACTAGTGGGGCCATCACCGAAGAAGCTTTACCTTTAAAAACATGAAGACCCGGGCTCACCATTATGTGACTATGTGACTAAGGCAAAGTAAACTACCAGCCAGGTCACTAGATGTTAAGGGCTAAACCACCAGAATCAGGAGACTAGGAGATAACCATGAGTCGCTAGATCATGGAATGAAAAACTTAACTGCCAGGTAGCTGAACATCACTAAGGACTAGGACCCACGTGGATAGGTGGAAAGTGGTTGCATGATCTCATGTTAGAAAAGTCTGACATGCGGCCATGCGACAACCAATCAAGAAGAGCCTGTAGACCTGGACCCACTTCACACCCATTTCAGGAAAATCCAATGGCTTGTCACAAAAGCGTAAAGGTTAAACATTGTGCAACTTTTCCATGTGAACTTACGCTGACCACTAATTTTATCTGAGCTTTAATCGTGCTGGAAGCATGAAGAACCAGGTCCCACTGACGAACTACTACCTCACCACCATAGACACGTGTCAACTAGTCACATGATCGCATGCCACAAAACTGGCCCTTGCAATCATGCGACAAGGCCATATGACTGCCAAGCATTCAGAGATTACATGACTAACAGTCGCCAGGTCATTAGATGCTAGCCAATAACCACCAAACATGAAGAGATTACACAACTAACAATCACTAGATCTCTGAATAAAAGATGCAACCGCTAGAAGATTTAGAGAATCGGTGACACAACTGAGCAAGGACTGGGCCCCACACAAGAAATAGACGATTGCATGGTCACATGTCAGAAATCTCTGACATGTGATCATGCAACAAACAATCAATTTGAAACCTTTTAAAACTTGGGCCCACCCACAGGTCACAACTACGCAAATAGAAAACACCAACAAACAGGGCAGAAGTGCGAAGTCAAAAACACACAGGGTTTCTGATGCCAAAAGATAAGTGCACAAAAGCTGGAAGGCACAAGGTTGAAAATAATGAATGTTTTCACACAGATTGAAAACATCATAGATTTTCAAAAACATTGTGGGTTTTCAACACTTGGGCATATTTTGAAATTTTTTTTCTGCAGACCTTAAAACTTGAATAACTTTCTGGGTTTTTCAATTTAGCACATGCAATTTAGATTGGAGCAAGGTGACACAATGAAGAACATAGGGCTAAGAGGTCAAACCATGAAACATTATAGATTTTTATTACAAGTTAAAACTATGTAGTAGGGTGACATAACTTCAAAATTTGCAAGGAAGAGGCCATTTTCACAGGATTTTGCATTGGTAGGAAAATGGACTAATAGTGGCTCTAGTTGGGGACACATGGCTCTTGCAGGCATGGCAAGGATTCAGATCTCTGGGGAGAAGTAGACCATCTACTGGAAAAACATAGAGACCTCAAAAACATAGAGAACAAGCCAGGAAAGAAACACACAATAGGAAAGGGAAAGATATTTACAAAATTTACAAGTATGTACAACTAGGCTCAAGGCCCCAAAAGAAAACTAGTGACCCTCCTGAATCAAAAATCTAATTTTCATCCACATATGCAACCAACCACCTAAAAATTTTATGACCACCTTGCTGCAAACATATGTGAATATTCATGGGCTAAAGAATGAAACTATGCTGGTCACTACCCATGTTCTTCCAGTCACAACCATCATACTCACATTCATATTCTAAGAAGTAAGGAACATCACTTACTTCTCCCTACTAACTAGAAGTAGAAATATCATCTAGTAATGCATCAGGAAATAAAACATACTGATCATCATGTATTACATCAGAGTTACCTGGCTGAAAAGGACTTGAATCCTTTGGTTTACCTTCATGTATTGCTTCAGCCACTAAGCAACCTGGTTCACCAATGATATCCTCATTGACTAGATCATGAACTAAGTGAAGGTCTTCTTTAAAGCTTTTGTGACAGGGGAACACTGCATCATCATTTTCACCAAAAGAATTTTTGTCCCAACTATTGAAGACTAGGTCCTCAACACTGTCACACTCAGTATCATACTTTGCAAGAGAAGGAAAAGGACTTGAACAATAGACTTGTTCATCACTGCAATCTTGATGATAGGAAAACGCACTATCATGTCCTTCTACCTCTTCTTCTATAGGGTCATTACATGAGGGGATCTTTGATGAACATGAATCATCAAAAATATGAGCATCCTGCATATTGTCAACATTTGACAAACCTAAAAATTGCTGGTGGGTGGGAGGGAAAACATCAATACATACATTAGGGATATTTGCATTGCTTGAAACTGAACAAATGCTGATGACTTCATCATCATGTTTTACCTGGTTGCTATCTAGTAATGTGGGGGCAGCAAAAGAATCAGAGGCACACATGTCAAAGTCAAAACCTATTGACTCATGCCCTCGGTCAAAATCAATGTGTGCTGAATGTGAGAACTCAGAGTCATCCCTCTCTACATACCTAAGATATTCACAAGACATGAGATCTGAAATTTGTTCACTATGAAGTGAGCAACAGTCCACAAGAACACTCTCCTTTGACATACAATCATCAGCAACATATTCATCAATCCAATCCTTTTCTTCATCTAATTGACTGCATAAACTTTCTTCTCCATACTGAGAAAGAGCATCACTCTCATGATTGCAAGAAAGAGTGTCATCACTTGACACATCTCCTTCATAACTTCCATCATTCTCAATATCAATACCAAAGAGAAAAACCCCAAGTGCATCCTCAAGCTCAAGACTATCATCACTAAGTACCCAAGCCCTGATACATCCATAATACTCCTCCCAAAAAGCATCTAACCAACTGGTTGACTTAGGAAAACAAAGCTCCAGGAATAAACCAATGAACTTAGATTTAGGAAACTCAACATCATCTGGAAGCTCATCATATGCACCACAAAACCTATCATAGAACAAAGATATGGATAGATCATGTCTACACCCCACCTTCAATCTTACCAATTTTATGCAATCTCTAAGGATGCCATGCTCAAGAAAAGCAAGCTCCTCCTCAAGCTTACCCATTACAACTTAATGCAGTACTTCCATAAGATTTTGCAAAGACGCAACTAAACATTTGAAGTATGCAAACCTCTACTCACACCTTATTCCTTTTCTTTGTGCTTGACCACTTAATAAGGAGACATTTCAGATCTTTGAGAAATACCTGGAAATTTTGCAGCAAAAGACTTTGTTGACTGGAAAGCAAGGCAGATCTAGAGCTCATCTTGTAGCTCCATTAGATTTTGCAATGTAGAGTCACCACCTCCTTCAAAAGGAAATTATGTCTTGTGTAGTATCTCTTCCAATCAACCAAAACTCACCAAGTAAACATGCACTATTTATCAGAAGATGCACTAATCAAACAGAGAAAAATCAGAGCCACCACTCACAACTAGGTGAGAAAATTTTGCAAATGCTTGTTTGTTCATCTGACTCTATTCTTTCAACCAAGACTCTGGGATAATCCAACCAAGCAAGGGAGCTTGTTGTCTTTTACTCCTTCCCCACCAAAGTCACCATCTTGTTGGTGTTTGAAAATGCTTATGCCATCTAGGGCTGCCAATATGCCTTAAAACTGATGTTAGGAATGGTTAGCTCCAAGTGTGAAAGCTCTGGAAGGCAACTGGACCAACTATAGGGACAAGACTGCCCTCTTCACTTCTAGCTCTACAAAACCATGGTGTGTCCACCTAATCCAGTGACTTATGAAATTCGAGGATTTTGGACTAGATTAAACAAAGCAGATGATAGCAAGAGACTACTAAATGTTAACCAGACATTCATTGAATCTCAATTGCTATTGGGGTAAAATGGCCTTGCGAAGGGTATTACTACCAAAAATAATACTTAAAACTTAAAAGAGTCTTTGATTAATGAGGATAGGGTAGGTAGACAAGAGCTAATCAGACATTAGACTCAACTAAATTTACTAATCCTTGATCAATGCCATTATCCATTGGGCAGACCTCACATACAAACAATGAAACATGAACTAACTATTGTCAAAGACTCATAGCCATAAATATAACATTCTAGCCCATCCACTACTTATAAGATCCTTCTGTAGACAACCAAGACTGAATCTATGTCCCCTCTAAAGTATATTTCAGTTGATCCTAGATCAAGAACTAAAGACAAGAACATATGCAAAAGTAACCCTATGCAATGGATCAAAAAACCCAAGATTCACAAGAATGACACCAAGGAGAGAGTTCGAAGCATGAAAAACTTATACTAATTATAATGAGTCATGTACATGATCAAAGTAGGACAGAGATCAAACCACTTCAATAACCTACAAAAAACTTCCAGAAATTTTATTTAGCTTACATGCAATGTGATATAGCCCTACTACAAACCCCTAGAACTAACTATAATCAGAACCTTTGGACTGATTAAAATTCAAACCCCTTCTAAGTCAAAAAAGCTACAACTTATACCACTAGCTACCTTGGAATTCTAAGAGTAGGATGCAACAAGCTTCAGATAGCTAGGGTTAGGGTTTCAATAGCTAACCATAACAAAATTTCAAAAATCCATTGGAGGGAAAACTAGCACCAGCCTGTTAGACCAAGGATGATCTTCACACTTGAGAAGAATCTCTAAGAAGGACAGGAAGATCATAAATTTACCATGCAAACCATACTGATCAGACCATCAAAGCACCTTGAGCCAACAAAAACTATCCTCCCCCACATGACAAAACCTCTACAAGCAATCACCCAACTCACTGGACCACACTACAATAATTGATGCCACCAACCAGATCAAAAACTATCATGAAAACATTAAAAACCAATCCTTTTGGTGGCACAAAACCCTCTGTAGATTTAAATTTGAAAAGAAATGGTCAATTGACAAAATTTAAAATGTGGCCATCGATCTCTTTCTTTTCCTGGAAAATTGGGTGGTCACACTTAATTCATAACAGTCACGGGCCCCTTGAAAAGTTATCAGTTGAGTCAGCAGTTAGCAACCAATCAAAAAAGAACACCTCGGCAACATCGGCACTATGGACCCACCTTAACTCCGCAACCGTGACATTCAAATAGTGGTCGCATGATTGCGTAGCCGAAAGATGGCCCTTGCAATCATGTGACAAGGCCATAAGACTGCCACCTTATCACCCGCTGACCAATTAGGAATGCCCATGTCACTGGAAACACCAGTCCCACTGACAAAATCTAAATCACCACCTTGCAGCCACTAAAACCTTGCCACCTCAGCAATCAGAGGATGCCACTTTACCACATGCCATCAGGACCACAACACATGTGTCAACTGGTTGCATGATTGCATGTCAGAAATCTCTGACATGCGATCATGCAACAACAAACCATAGGCCGCCACATAACCACTAGCGGGGCAATCACCGAAGAAGCTTTACCTTTAAAAACATGAAGACCCGAGCCCACCATTACGTGACCGCATGACTAAGGCAAAGTAAATTGCCAGCCAGGTCGCTAGATGTTAAGGGCTAAACTGTCAGAATCAGGAGACTAGGAGATAACGATGAGTCGCCAGATCACAAAATGAAAAACTTAACCGCTAGGCAGCTGAACATCATAAAGGACTGGGACCCACAAGGATAGGTGGAAAGAGGTCACATGATCACATGTCAGAAAAGTCTGACATGCGGCCATGCGGCAACCAATCAAGAAGAGCCTGTAGACCTGGACCCACTTCATGCCCATTTTAGGAAAATCCAACGGCCTGTCACAAAAGCATAAAGGTTAAACATTGCACAACTTTTCCATGCAAACTTACACTGACCACTGATTTTGTCTGAGCTTTAACCATGCTGGAAGCATGAAGAATCGGGTCCCACTGACAAACTACCACCTCACCACCGCAGACACATGTCAACTAGTCACATGATCGCATGCCATGGAACTGGCCCTTGTGATCATGCGACAAGGCCATATGACTGCCAAGCATTCAGAGATTACATGACTAACAGTCACCAGGTCATTAGATGCTAGTTGAATACCACCAAACATGAAGAGATTATGTGACTAACAGTCGCTAGATCTCTAAATAAAAGATGCAACCACCAGAAGATTTGGAGAATCGGTGACACAACTAAGCAAGGACTAGGCCCCACACAAGAAATATCTGATTGCATGGTCACATGTCAAAAATATCTGACATGTGATCATGGGACAACCAATCAATTGGAAACTTTCTAAAACTTGGGCCCACCAATAGGTCACAGCTATGCAGATAGAAAACACCAACAAATAGGGAAGAAGTGTGAGGTTGAAAACACACAAGGTTTCTAACGCCAAAAGATAAGTGCACAAAAGCTAGAAGGCACAAGATCAAAAACAACGAAGGTTTTTACACAGACAGAAAACATCATGGATTTTCAAAAATATTGTGGGTTTTTGACACTTGGGCATATTTTAAAATTTGTTTTCTGCAAACCTTAAAACTTGAATAACTTTCTGGGTTTTACAATTTAGGATGTACAATTTGGACTGGAGTAAGGTGACATAATGGAGAACATAGGGCTAAGAGCTCAAACCATGAAACACTATGGATTTTCATTGCAAGTTAAAACTGTGTAGCAGGGTGGCATAACTTCAAAACTTGCAAGGAAGAGGCCATTTTCACAAGATTTTGCATTGATAGGAAAATGGACTAACAGGAAAAGTATCAGATCTCTATCTAGATAGGAACATACCTACAATACCACAAATTTCAATTAAATTAACATCTGAAATCACCTTGAAAGATTTCATGGACATAGAAATCAAGACATTCAGAATCAAGATGCAAAGAAGGTATAGCATACCTGAGAGTCTAGTTGAAAAGTATAAGGATATCATTTTCTTTATGGTCAAGACATATATCACATGCATGGAAGCTATAGAGCCTAGAATTTAGTGGATTCATCCACTTGATTATGAAGTAGAGGAACATATTTAAGAATCCTATGCACAAGTCCTCCTGTTAGCAGCTAAGGATCCCAATGAACCAAGATGAGGAACTTATGAGGAGAAAAAAGGAAAAGTAAATTCAGTCCTATATAGTGTAGCAACAAAAGGGAAAGCATCTAAGATAACATTAGACATACTAAAAATCCATGGTGTTACACAAGAAGACTTGCATAAAGCTAGGGAAGCCAAGATTGTAATGCAACTTGAGAGTTCAGCCTCTTCTGAAGTGAAAATAGAGAAGACCAATGATCCCAAGGAGAAGAAGAAAAAGATAGAAAACACTCCTACACCCATAGATACTATTGATCTAGAGTCCACACCAAATCCTGAGCCTAGAAAGATTCCTTAGAGGAAGAAGCAGACTGGCACAAGCCATCCATCCTATAGAACAAAAAGAAGCAAAGGCAAAAACACTCAAGCACCTCTTGAGGTAGGATTCAGACTGAATCTTGAAGTTTTGAGAACTAGGGTAGTAGATGAAGGAAGAATTGATCAAATAGGAAAATTCTATGATAAATATAGTGAGATAGATAAATTAGAGATCCATGGTATGATAATCAAGTACATGATTAAGTTCAAGAAGATAGTTTTGGAACTTAAGATAGTTATATCATATAATGTATGGAACATTTTATACTTTTTGAAGAGACAAGCTATAGAAGAAGATCTCAGTATAAGAGAAAATATATTAGATGAAAGCCTCCCTGTATGTTTAGTTGAAGAGAAAACATTATTGTTGGATTTGGTGAAGCCTCACCTAAGAACCAAGCTAAGAACTCTATAGATTATGAATAAGGACTATGAGTTGGGTGTGAAGGAAATAGAGAAGGGATTTGAGAAGGTGTTCTTGGATAGACACATGTATCCTCCTAGTGCACCTGCAACCCTCGTTCCCTCTGAGAAAGAAAAAGAAGTTGAGATTTCTAATGCACCTATGACAGGTCCACAACATTTTGTGCCCATAGTGACAACACCTAGTGACGCAATTGAGTTTGTGCCCATGCCTAAGAAAAAAGATGACACTATCATGAATTATAATGTTGAAATATCAATGGTAAAAATAGATAAAGATCTTGATAAATTTAAGGAGTCTTTTGTGAGCATAGAAGAGGCTAAGATACTATGTGTTGATGACATACTTATGCAGCAAGAAGAAGTTCAGAATGAAGACTTGACTAGATAGGAAGAAGAAAAGGAAGGTGAACCTATAGATGAACCCTTTGTTGAAATACCAATGAAGGTAAAGAGTGAAGTTATCGATAATACACTCCTTACCCCCAAGCCATCAATTTCATTATTGTCAATTTTGAACCCTGATACATCAAGTTTAGACTCATGGGGAGAGGAAGACTTGATAAAGATTAGTGTGTTAGAAATGGAGAAAATAAAGGAGAAACAATTAAAGAGGAATCCATTATTTGTTGAATCAGTCAAAATTAAGAATATCCTACTACCCGAGGACAAGAAAGTGTCTAGTATACATTTAGTGGATGATGTCAGCACCATCTTGATATGCTTCAAAAAAAATTTCTCTAGTCTTGAAGAATTAGCATCCAAGGTTGTAGAAGAAAAATATTTCAAGAAAATATTGAATGAGCTAATAGAAAATTATTCACTTGACCTCAATTCTCTTAAGGTTGGTCAAGAAGTGTTGAAGGAGATTGCAGCTAAAGGAAGGAAGATAATAGATGATTTTATGAATAAGGACAAACTCACATCAGATCTTTCCAAGAAGTTTCAAGAAGTTGAATCTATGATGGCAATTGTGAGAAAATCAGTTGAAGACCCCTCATAGGATATCAACATGTGTAAAAATTTATATCAAGGTTAGATAGATAATATTGAGAAGATAGAGAAAGAGATAGCAAAAATAAGTGTTAGAAAAACATAGTTGAGACATGCACTTGTGCCCTCGTTGGATGTACTCAATCAGAATATCAAGGAGACTGATGCTACCATTGTAATATATGATCAAGGTCCCTGTATAGAATTGGAGAAGATGGAGAAGCTAGCTTATGCATTATGCACCCATCTCTAGACAATAGATGCACTCAAGGCATTTTTGAAGCAAGAGATCCAAAACCTTCAGATTGCATACCCAGATGTAATGTCAATCTAAGTACATGAAGATCTCATTTTTTAGAACCTTTTTCATTAATGTCAAAGGGGGAGTAGAGTAATATGGAGTAGTATAAGGGAGATATAAGATAGAATATAAAATGTACAGAAAAAGATAAGGATATATGTTAAAATATTTTTTGTGTAAGATACAATTTAGTAACTTTTCCATATTTCTTTGTTGCCATTAATGAAAAAGGGGGAGATTGTTGAAAAGTTGACTATACTGGTATATATGACTAAGCTTAGTGTTGTCATTATGGTAATAAAGTCATATGAATTTTTGGTGTCAGGGCACTTACTTAGAAGACCAAAATTTGGCTAAGCATGGAAGAGAGAGCAGATAGTTAAGTACCTCATGAACAGAGCATCAACACATGTGTGTATGACCAAGTTTTGGTATGTGCACTTGGAGATAAGATTTTGAGTATGTACTCATGCTAAGTCTAAGAATGCATGATTAGATGTGATAGTATGAAGAAGATACAACAAGTTGAAGTGACACAGTCAATGAGTAGTAGAATAGAACAGAGCATGCAACCAACAAACAAGATTTTCCTTAGCATGTATAATATTGTTTTGTAAAGGCTATGCACCTATTGTATTTATGTTATAGACTTTCGAATAGAAATGTATGTAAACACGCTTGAGCCAATTCATTTGGAAGCATTGTATGTAATAGATTATAGGCTGACCTAGTGAATAGTTTTTTATGTGCCTATAAATAAGATCTACACCTTTGTATTTGAGCATGGAATGAGATATAGAGTTGATAGAAGAAGAGAAGAAGTATGCAAAGAGCAGTCAGAATGATGTAGAGCTTTAAAAGAGGTTAAAGAATCAGTCTAGATAAGGAATTGATCAGATAAGGAGTGTCATAGAAGTAGTTCAAAATGCTAGATATAGTGTGTATCTGATATCCAGGAGGTTGCAACATTCCTTATTAATCAGTGAGCTCTGGCAGTGAGCCATCCACCCCTAACAAGGTTTGTTACTTCAAGACTCCTAACAAGGTTTGACCCTTGACATGGCCATTGTACTAAAGCATTGTAATGACAACTCCTAACAAGGCTAAGGAATATTAACAAGTTCATAATACACTAGTACAATTATTAGTGGGTATTAATTCCCACCAGGGGTTTTCCTTTGGCCAAGGTTTCCCCGTAATCATATATGGTGTTATGTGTTATGGTTGTTTACTTGTTTCAATATTCAGTTCATCATTTAAGTTATTGAGTTAAGTTTCAAGTATAAAAAATTAATATTATAGAACACTGATTCACCCCCACCCCCGCTCAATGTTCCCATTCCTAACACAAACAAACAACAAAGTCAACCTATTAGAAATATTTAGGATTAAAATAATGAAATATGTAGAAAACTGATTTGGAATCGGTCTAGGAAAGTGGCTAAATAGATTGGAAGAGATCTTAGAATTTTTTGGGAGAGTTAGTCATAGGTCTACAATTTAGGACAACCCTCAATTATTATTGACCTAGAATAGGGTGCAAACTACAAAGCCTCAAAGTAGGCCACTCCAAAATCTAGACAATGCACTCTTGGTATAACTTAACAATTTGCAAATGAAATGGCTCTAGAAAATAAGTCAAATAGGCACATGGGGGGATAAAAATAGATATTAATACTCTCTATCATTCCTATAGCATGATGCAACAACCCACATGTCATGACACTCAACTAGGAAATAAATGCACTCCTCCAAAGTGGGCTACTCAGTGAAATTTTGGATGGACATAAAATGTAGATTTTCAGGAACACCTCAAAAAACCTATTCCCTAAACATGTCAAAATTGAAAAATGAAAGTTAAAACCCACTAAAAATGTCAAGTGATATGTAATGAATAACCTACACTAGTGGTGCATCATGAAGGACAATGTGACCCTTTTATCCATGCATTCAAACTAGACACATTACAATGACTTTTAGGACACTGATTCTAAGACTTAGATAAATTTTTTGAAACTAGACTCAAAACATAGCCTAAATTTTTGAGCTCCAATAGTGGCTTTGATTGGGGATGTGTGCCCCTTGTGGGCACATAGAGAATCTAGAATCTAAGGTACAACAGACCACCAAAAGTAGATCAACTTGACACTTTACTTTTCTCTCTTGAAACAAGGGAATCCCAGAACCAACAACCAAACAACTCAAAGAAAAGAAACTTTAGAAAATTTACAAATATTTACAAAGGACTTCAAAAGATATTAGTATGAGTCAAAATTTACCTCTATCAAAGATGTAATTCTCAATTGCATGAATCCAAGGTAATCTGAAAACATTACTTTTGCTGACAAGATCAATCACACTGGCACAAATCTTCAGCATACTATAAAGAAATAAAAACTAGTATTTTCACTATCATTCAGCATTTGGAAGTCATTAGAATTCTAAAAATACTGATCATTGTGCAACATAAAAATGTCACACTCTTCAATATTTTTAACCCGATGCAGGAGCATCCTAGGATTCTTGGCAATCCTATATTAACCAAAAATATGTTTCTCTTTAAAGGTAGAATGTTTGTTTTTGTCTTGCTTTGGAGAGTTCTTTCTCAATTTGGGAGACTGGTTGCTTAGATTATATGGTTACCGGGGTACTCAGTCTTTAAAGAATGCTTGGTGACTGAAGGTGTTTTTGGAAACTACAATTGAAGAAATTGTTGCATTGTCATTGATGTCAAACCTTAATTGGTAAGACTATTTCTATCTAAGAAAGTACTATATCTATTTGAGTGTTGCTAAGGGGATAGGCAAGGTTGGTAACAATATCACCTAAGAAAAGGTTGAGTTATCTTGATACTTCAATGAGTAATTGATTATGTGGCACAATGATAAGACAATGTATTATTTATCAAAGTAAGAATGAATACTAAACTAGTAGGTTTAACCAAGAAAAAGTGAAGAAATCTAGTTTAAGCTGAGTGTTGTTTGTGTCGACCGAGCTAGTATATGACGAGTAAAATTAGTATTCACCAAACACCAGTTAATTATCAAGGAAGATAATATTAGCTGAGGAAATAGTTTATGTGGTGACCAAGCTTTCCAGAGAAGATCGAGAAATTGAACACAGTATTGATCGAGTGTTAGTGTTTTGCATTTGATGAAGATTTGAGATTTCCAGCTGGCATCATTGAATTCTTGGATTATGTAAAACATTTTGACTTTATTTATTGATTGTATGAAAGCATTTAATGCACTGTAATTTTTTTTATTGTAAATCTTTAAGAGATTCAAGATATTTCAAAAGGATAGCCAAAGAACATAATGTAGGATAGATTCAATGAATCTAACCTAACCCTAAGATCTACGAAGGAGATTAAGTGGCACAAGATGTATTGACCTAATATAGGTAGTATTAAGGAAACCTAAGTGAGAGGTTAAAAAAAATGAAGTAGATGTTGGAAATATTGTTGATGTTATTGACTGTCTAAGAAGAAAAGGCTGAAGGAGAAGTATTGTTATTGCTTGAAGAGGGTTTTGAGTAGATTAGTGATGTAGATGGATAAGGTTAACAATCAATAAGCTAGCATATGTGTATGGAATTGGATTTGATATTTTCAAAGTGAGTTGTATGTCTCTCAGATCAATATTACTGCTACTTTCTAACCATTGTAAGAGTAAAAATTGTTTTAATAGAGGTTGGCCTAATAGTCATAGGTATAAATCCTTTGAACAAGGTTTCATTCTAATGGAGTGTATGTAAGTCCTATAACAAGGTGCACTTTTAATAGAGTGGTTTAAATACTTTAACTAGGTCACACCTGACAATGTGTTTGTAACCTTTGACAGGGTTGGCTTTTTACCGAGCTCACTTTAGAAGAGTGAACATAATAGTAACATGTTACAAAGTGGTTTTTCCCTAATTGGGTTTCCACACTAAATCCTAGTGTTGATACTTATGTGAATGTTTTGGTTTGAACATTTATGTGTTTTACAAGTTAGATGCTATTGGATAAGTGGACTAGACTATTATATGTTTCTATTATGCAATTAGTAATGACCGAGTAGGTGTTGGTTATTAGATTTGATTTGTTGAAGAGTTTAAAGTTTGTTTTTATACATTTAGACCTGAGAACAATTAATTCACCCCCCCTCTTTGTTGTTCTAAATCATATTAACAATTGGCATCAGAGCTATTGGTGCTTATAGAGAACAAGTTTGAAGGTACTTGAAGCAAATGATCAAGATGTATAAGAAGGAGGTACCAAAGCTTAATAAGGAAAACTTTCCTGCATGGAAAAGCTTGATGAAGCTACATCTGGCTAGTATTGGTGATTCTGCAAAGTATTACATTGAGCATGACTATGTCACACCTATTACACCTTTGACTGCTGAGGAAATGAAAGCTAAACAAGAGCACAACCAAGAAATGTTGGAGATTGCATCTACGCTAAATTATCCAGAATTTGAAGACATCAAAGACTGTAGTATTGCAAAGAAAATGTGGGACACCCTTGCAAGCATTTATGGTAGTGATGTAAATCTATTGAAAGAAAAAGTTGAGAGCCTAAGAGGAAAATTTGATGAAATGAGAATGCAATAAGGAATATGGATGAAATATTTATCGAGTGTTAAATAGATAATATTCATTAAGATATCTTAAGGGATCTGGAAAGAAATAATAGTGAAGTGTTTTATGGTTGACTGATTCACCCCCCCCCTCTCAGTCACTTCATCCATATTCCATCAATTGGTGATAGCTATGGGAAAAACCACTAATGTATCTAGATACTGATTTTCACTTTTTTGAAGTGATGCCCTGTTAGAAGCCAACCCGGTAAAAGGTTACAAAACACACTGTTAGGTGTGACCTTGTTAGAGGATTTAATCACCCTGCTAGGAGTGGCCTGGTAAGAGGTCTTGAGAATAATTCAATGGAATTGTCACCTTGTTAGAGGATTTACAATATGGTTGTTAAACCAACTCGGTTAAGAGATTTAGAATTCATTGTTACAATGATAAAAAGGTAACAATGAAAATGACATATATAATAATGCAATTGCCTTGCTGATTAAAGATCTCTATTCTGTATAAGTGAGATCCTTCCTGATCGAATATATCTCTGCTGCTCCTCAAGGATATCTACTTATCCTTCACAATTTTGCACACACTTTTCCTATCTTTCTTCTATATATCTTCTTCTATATCTCTTCTTTATTTTTCATACTTGACCTTTTATTTATATGATTTTAGATTTGTCTAATCGGCATTACGTAGTATAATAGTCAGCTGAATTAAGCAAACTTTATTTGCAAAGATCCTTCAAGGGCCAACAGTGCTCGGTGACCATAATGAAATTTTCTACAATCTTTTGGAGACCGAGAGAACTTGGTAAACACTGATAATCCTTTTTCTTTGATAACCGAATGAGCTCGGTAAATGCTAACTTTTCTTTGACAATCGAGTGAACTCGGTAAATGCTGATTTTTCTTTGATAACTGAGTGAACTCGATAAAAACTAATTTTAATGCCAGGTAGACCGACTGAGCTCAATAGGTACTGATTGTTGCAGACTATGACATTGTGTGACATCAAAGACAATACATAATTTGAGTAGCAATTTTCTTTAGAAAATTGTTTCCAACAATCCCCCTCTTTGGCATTGATGGCAACACAATATGTCATAGCATAAGAAATTTTGAAAGGATTAGCTCGGTTCAGATTCAAATCTTCCTCTGTCAGCAAACTTCCTTTTTCTTGAAAACTCTTCCTCCTGACTATTGAAAATTTCTTGGATTAATAGCAAAGACATAGCAAAGACACTCCTTCTTTGACAACACATGCCAAAGACAATTCACATATTACCGGTGTAAACTAATGTACCTCAAGTACTGATTCATATGCAATGATTCCTTGAATATGCTGCATCAACTTGTTGATTTTCAATCATGTTCTAGTTGATGTATCACTAAAACTGTATTTAGTGAGCCTCGGATAGGGGAATGACCCCTAACTTACCTCTTAGATACACAAATGCATCCTTGGGTAATGGTTTGTGAAAATGTTTGCAATCTGCTCTTTTGTATGAATATATTCTAATCTGATTTCCTTGTCCTGCACCAATTCTCTGACAAAGTGATATTTAATAGCAATGTGCTTGGTTTTGGAATGCATTACTGGATTCTTTGAAATGTTTATTGTACTTGTATTGTCACAAAATATAACAACTGGTTCTTTGATCTCAACCTTCATACCTTGTAATAACTGTTTAAACCAAACAATATTTGAACAATTTACTGCAGCAACAACATATTCTGCTTCAGCTGTGGATTGAGATGTGCAATTTTGCTTTTTACTGGTCCAGGATACCAGTCTTTTTCCAAGAAAAAATGCTCCACCACTTGTACTTTTTTTATCATCAATGTTCCCTGCCCAATTAGCATCAGTAAACACTTTTAAGTCTAGATTGCCTCCAAATTTATACCACAAACCATATTCTTCAGTTCCTCTTAAGTACCTTAAGATTCTTTTGATTGCCATCATATGATTTTCCTTAGGTTTTGTTGAGAATCTTGCTACTATACCGACTGCTAAGGCAATATCAGGTCTTGTATGTACTACATACTACAATTTTCCAATCATAGATCAGTATAAGGTCTGATCTACTTCTTTTGAATCATCATTTTTGGTAAGTTTCAGTCTAGTACACATGGGTGTACCAACTAGTTTTGAATCTTCCATACCAAACTTCTTAAGTATTTCCTTAACGTATTTAGATTGAGTAATGTATATACCATTCTTGCTTTGCTGAATTTGAAGACCAACAAAGAATTTTATTAAACCAAACATAGACATTTCAAATTCTTTGTTCATTTTCTCTAAAAATTCTTTGCACTGATCATCATTCCCTATAAATATAGTATCATCTACAAATATTTCTACCAATACAATTTTGTCATCTGGTCCTTCTTTAATATATAGATTGTTGTTATCATTGGCTCTTTTGAAATTAATCTGAATCAGATAGTTATGGAGTCTTTCATACCATGCTCTAGGAGCTTGTTTCAAACCATACAATGCTTTGTGTAACTTGCAGACCATGTCCTTTTTATCTAGATCAACAAAACCTTTAGGTTACTCAATGTAGACTTCTTCATCAAGAATTCCATTGAGAAATGCAGATTTTATAGCCATCTGATATACCTTAAATCCTTTATGTGCTGCATAAGCAAGTAGAGTTCTTACAGCTTCTAATCTTGCAACAGGAGCAAAAGTTTCACCATAATCTATACCTTCTTCTTGAGAATAACCTTTACATACCAATCTAGCTTTGTTTCTAGATACTTGACCATCTTCATTCAGCTTATTCCTGAATACCCATTTTGTTCCAATTACATTCTTATCTTTAGGTCTAGGTACAAGAGTCCATGTTTTGTTCTTTTTTATTTGTTCTAATTCTTCATTCATTTCTTCAATCCAACTTTCATTTTTCAATGCATCTTTGATATTTCTAGGTTCAAAATCAGTAAGCAAACATGTACCTTTTAGCTTACTTCTTGTCATAGTACCATCTGATTTGTTTCCAATAATTTGATCTAGTGTATGATGCCTTCTGACATATTTGGCTAGTATAGGTTCCTTGCTTTTTGAATGAGTCATGTTGTTGTCTTCTAGGATCTCTTCTTCAGGTTGCTCTGGCTCGGTAGATATTTGCTCGATAACTTCAGGCTGAGACTCGGTTTGAATTTCTTCCTGTGACTCGGTTTGAACTTCTTCCTGTGACTCAGTTACTATGCTAGGCTTGGTAGATATAGTTTCCTTATTGATAGTTGTGTCTGGCAATGTTTCAAGTTCAATGTAAATGAATCTCCTGTAGTTTTCAGGTTCCCTTTTGCTTTCTTCTTTAGTCTTTTCTGCAAACTCATCAAATTTTACATGTATACTTTCTATGACTTTGTGAGTAGACAAGTTCAGACATTTGTATGCCTTACTTTTGCTAGAATATCCTACGAATATTCCTTCATCACTTTTCACATCAAATTTATTTCTTCTGGATTCTTTTAAGATATAACACTTGCTACCAAATACTTTCATGTAACTTACATTGGGTTTATAGCCATACCATAACTCATAAGGAGTTTTGAATGTGTCTTTCTTCAATTGTACTCGGTTCAAGGTATGAACTGCAGTGCTGATAGCTTCCTTCCAGTACTTTATGGCGATGTTCTTTTCTATCATTAGAGTCCTTGCACAATCCATAGTAGATCTATTTCTTCTTTCAGCTATTCCATTCTGCTTAGGAGTTCTAGGAGCTGATACCTGTCTTTTAATTCCTTTTTCAATGCAAAAGTTGTTAAATTCATGGGAGATGAATTCACCACCTCTGTCTAATCTTAAGCATTTCAATCTTTTCCCTGTTTCCTTTTCCACTCTTGCCAAGTACCATTTGAACTTTTCAAATGCTTCTGACTTTTCTCTTAAATACATAACAGTCATCATTCTAGAATAATCATCAATGAAAAGAATAAAGAATTTATCTCCAGTATAGCTTTCTATTCCAATAGGTCCACATAAATCAGTATGCACAATTTCCAAAATCTCTTTAGACTGATAGTTCTTACTCTTAAAACTAGTCTTACTCATTTTGCCAATCTGACAATTCTTACATAGACCAGTATCAAGTTTCTTCAAAGTAGGAATTCCTCTTACCTTCTTGAATTTGCTTATTTTCATCATGTTATCAAAATTCACATGACATAACCTTTTGTGCCATAGCCAAATTTCTTCAATTTGAGCAATAAAACATGAATATTCACTGAGATCAAGATAAAATAAGTTACCTTTTGTTTGTTTGCCTGATCCAATGAGTTTTCCTTTTCCATCCAACAGTCTTGCTTGACTATTCATGAATTCAACCTTGAAACCAATGTTGATTAGCTGTGCTACACTTAGAAGATTATGTTTTAGTCCTTCAACCCAATAAGCATTATCACATATGAGTTCTTTGGTTAATGAGATTCTTCCTTTTCCTTTTATACAACAAGGTTCATTGTTTCCAAATCTTACATTGCCACTATCACAGTCTTCTATGTATTCAAATTTTGTCTTGTCACCAGTCATGTGATGTGAAAATCCACTATCTATTATCCATATATCATCTTTTCTTATATGAGAAATAAGTGCCATCTTATCTTCATCATCATCAGATTCATCTTTTATAGCAATAAAGACAATTTCTTCTTCACTATCATCAGAATCTTTAGCCATAAAACATGTTTTCTTACCTTTATCCTTGAATGATTTGAAATTCTTTTTGCCATAGTACTTGTGACCTCTCTTCTCTTCCTTGGCTTGCTTGTTTGGGCACCTAGCTGCAATATGTCCAATTTCTTAACATGAAAAATAGATTAAAGGAGTTTTACCTTTATATTTACTTTTCCCTTTAGAGTACTTCTTTGCAAGTAGTGCTTCTACAATTTCAAGATCACTATCAGAACTTTCTTTTGATACTTCTTCACTTTCTGACTGAACTTCTTTTATTTTCTTGTTCTTCCTTAGTGAAACCTTGGCCTCAAATCCTGACTCAATATTTTTGGAAATTGGAACATAGTTGTCTTAGTTGTCTAATTCAAAGGTTGTCAATCTTCCAACTAAAGCATCTAAAGTTATATTGTGGTTTGTTTCACATCTTCTTTCTTGAATAGCTGATACTCTTATTGCATAGATAGGGAGTAATGTTTTGAGTACCTTTCTTATAATAGTTTCATCAGTGATTGTTCCTCCAGAAGCTCTAATTGCACTAACACTTGCTTTGATCCTTTCAACATATTTTGCAATGTTTTCATCTTCTTTCATATTCATCTTGTCAAACTGTCCTCTTAGGCTTTCTGCTTTGGCTCTTTTCACATTTGCATCACCACCATATATTTTCTTCAGTTTGATCCACATTTCATATGCAGTAGTGCATTCTTTAATTTCATCAAATTATTCATAGCTGAGAGATGATGCAATGTCTATCATCATGGTGTTATGACTCTTTTTCTCTGCAATGTCTTTAATAGTTAATGCACCAGTAGGAACTATGTATTCTTCATCAATGTATTTGCATCCTAAATCACCAATGGAAGCTAGATGAAGCCTCATGAGACCTTGCCATGCTGAAAAGTTATCTCTATTGAGCTTTGGAATTTCTCTCTTGTAAGACATCCTGATCTTTAGCTTAGGTCCTTGAAACCCTTCCTGCAAGCACCAAAAGCTCTGATACCAATTGATGGAATATGTATGAAGTGATTGAGAGGGGGGGGGTGAATTAGTCAACCATAAAACACTTCACTATTATTTCTTTCCAGATCCCTTAGGATATCTTAATGAATATTATCTATTTAACACTCGGTAAATAGATTGCAGTAACTTGGTAGATGCAGAGAGTATTAGTAAAATTATTTTTTAAGATATTCATCACCACTTGTATATGATTAAGATAACTATTAAGAACACAAGAGACACAGGATTTAACATGGAAACCCAATATGGGAAAAACCACCAATGTATCTAGATACTGATTTTCACTTTTCTAAAGTGATGCCCGGTTAGAAGCCAACCCGGTAAAAGGTTACAAAACACACTGTTAGGTGTGACCTTGTTAGAGGATTTAATCACCCTGC
Organism: Chamaecyparis obtusa; assembly: GCA_027943335.1. Taxonomy (NCBI): domain Eukaryota; kingdom Viridiplantae; phylum Streptophyta; class Pinopsida; order Cupressales; family Cupressaceae; genus Chamaecyparis; species Chamaecyparis obtusa. The sequence continues at coordinate 362,873 of BSBK01009869.1, read as the reverse complement.
TAGGAGTGGCCTAGTAAGAGGTCTTGAGAACAATTCAATGGAATTGTCACCTTGTTAGAGGATTTACAATATGGTTGTTAAACCAACTTGGTTAAGAGATTTAGAATTCACTGTTACAATGATAAAAAGGTAACAATGAAAATGACCTGTATAATAATGCAACTACCTTGCTGATTACAGATCTCTGTTCTGTATAAGTGAGATCCTTCCTGATCGTATATATCTCTGCTGCTCCTCAAGGATATCTGGTTATCCTTCACAATTTCGCACACACCTTTCCTGTCTTTCTTCTATATATCTTCTTCTATATCTCTTCTTTATTTTTCATACTTGACCTTTTATTTATATGATTTTAGATTTGTCAAATTGGCATTACTTAGTATAACAATCGGCTGAATTAAGCAAACTTTATTTGCAAAGATCCTTCAAGGGCCAACAGTGCTCGGTGACCATAATGAAATTTTCTACAATCTTTTGGAGACCGAGAGAACTCAGTAAATGCTGATTTTTCTTTGATAACCGAGTGAACTCGGTAAACACTAATTTTAATGCCAGGTAGACCGAATGAGCTCGGTAGGTACTGATTGTTGCAGACTATGACATTGTGTGACATCAAAGACAATACATAATTTGAGTAGCAATTTTCTTCAGACAATTGTTTCCAACAAGAAGGTGAGAATATTGCTCAATATTGTGGTAGAATAAAAGAAGTTGTAAATGCTATTAGAGGAGAAAAATGGAACTATTGAGGATGAAACTATAATAGGAAAAGTATTGAGAACTCTATGTCCTATCTATGCAATCAAAATTTCTACAATTCAGGAATCTAGGTGTAACTCTCCTAAGGCTCTTACATTAGAAAGTTTGGTTGGTAAGCTTACTACTTTTGAACTTTCTAACTATGATAACTTCACCGTTGGTAGTCTTGAATCTGCTTTTAAGTCATAAATGATTCTGAATAAGTCAAAGAAAGAAAAAGAAAGATGCATCAGTGAAAGTGAAAGTGAAAGTGATAGTGACAGTGGCACATCTGATGAGAAGACTGAAAAGGGGAAAAGGAAGGTACAAAGGTAAAATCCCTATTATATGTTTTTCATGTAATAAAGTTGGTCATATAGCTGTTAGATGTCCCAACAGGGATAATTAGGATGAGGAAAGAGACAACAAGCATAAAGACAAAAGAGAAGATATAGGATATCGAAGATACAAGGGCTACAAAGGAAAAGGTAAGAAATCATGCTACATTGGTGAAGAAGAGACTGACACTGATAGTGATGATTTTGAAATTGAAGTTGTCTATGTTGCAATGAAAGATGAATCTGATGAGGATGAGAAAATTGCATTGATATCTTATGTGAAAAAAAATGATAAATGGATTATTGATAGTGGTTGTTCACATCATATGACTAGAGATAAGAGTAAGTTTGATACCTTAGATCATTATAAAGGTAGTAGTGTGAAATTTTGTAATGATGCACCATGTCCTATTAGAGGAAAAGGATTGATTAAGCTGACTAATAAGATCACTTGTGAAAATTCCTATTGGGTTGAGGGTCTTAACTATAATTTTTTGAGTGTTGCATAGCTTAATAACACTGGCTATCAAGTGGAATTTTATCATAGGAAGGCCAAATATTTGATGCCATAGGTGAACTGATTGGAAGTGGAGAATAGACAAGAGCTAATTTGTTCTATCTAGACCTATTTGAAGAAACATGTATGATTTCACAACTTGATGATATTTGGTTATGGCATAAGTAGCTATTTCATGTTAACTTTGATAATCTAGTAGAAATTAGAAAGAAAATGAAAGTGAGGGGTCAACCTAGATTGAAGAAACCTAAGAATGTAATGTGCAAAGAATGTTAGTTGGGTAAGATGACAAAGTCTAGTTTCAAGAGAAAAACCTTCACTTTTGAGAATATCTTAGATTTGGTTCATATTGACCTTTGTGGACCGATGGGTGTACAAAGCTATTGTGGTGCTAGATATTTTATCATGTTTGTTGATGATTATACCATAATGATGCATGCAATTTTCTTAAAGGAAAAAACTATCGCTTTTCAATTTTTAAATGGTATGTGGCTAAGGTTGAAAAAGAGATAGGTAAGACCCTAAAGTGTTTGAGATCTAACCGAGGTGGAGAATTTACATCAAATGAGTTTAATCTATTTTGCAATGATAGAGGGATCAAAAGATAGATGTCTATACCTAGAACTCCTCCATAGAATGGTATAGCAGAGAGAAGGAACATATTTATCTTGGATTGTGCAAGGACATTAATGATTGAAAAGAATGTTGCACAGAAGTATTGGAAAGAGGCTGTAAGTACAACTATTTATGCTCTTAACCAAGTATAGATCAAAAAAGGTACAAATCTAAGACCTTATGAATTATGGCATGGGTATGCACTGAATGTAAAGTACTTTAGAATTTTTGGAAGTAAGTTCTACATAGTGAAGGATAGTAGGAATGGAAAATTTGATGCTAAAAGTGATGAGGGTATATTCCTAGGCTATTCCACAAAAAATAAAGCTTATAAGTGTTTGAATTATAACACTAACAAAATTGTGGAAAGTGTGAATGTCAAAGTTGATGAGTGTGTAGAGAAAAAATGAAGCTAACAAAAATAGAGAACCAAAAGATTACAGATCTTTTGTGTATATAGAGGAAGAAGAGGCAAGCGACAGACCTACACCTGATGCTGAGTCTTGGGTAAGCAATACCAAGCATCAGGATAACAATGCAAAGAGATAAGAAGAACATGTCAAGCGACAAGAAGAAGCTATCAAGTATCAAGAAGAGGTTGTTGAATGTTTAGAAGCTGAATCTAACAATCTTGTTGGTGAACTAGATGAGCAAAATGAAAGAAGAGAAGAACCTATTCTAGCATAATATGTAAGAAGACATCACATTCCTGAATAGATTATTGGAGATAAAGATACTGGAATTCAGACCAGAAGCAAGGCAAGAGATCCAACATGTTTTCTATGTGAATATGAGCCTAAGACGATAAAGAAGGCATTAGAAAAAGAAGATTGGATAGAAGCAATGAATGAAGAGATAGACCAGATAGAGAAGAATGATACCTAGACTCTAGTGCTGAGATTAGAAGATAAGAATGTCATTGGGAAAAGTGGGTATTTCATAATAAGCTGAATGAACATGGTCAAATCACAAGAAACAAGGCTAGGCTTGTAAGCAAAGGTTATGCACAAGAAGAAGGAATAGATTATGGGGAGACATTTTCCCCTATAGCAAGATTGGAAGGAGTCAAAACTCTACTTGCATATGCTGCCTATAAATGTTTCAAGTTATACCAAATGGATGTCAAGTTTGCATTTTTAAATGGTATATTGGAAGAAGTATATATTGAACAGCGAGAAGGATTTGTTGATCCAAACAGAAGATACATGGTTTGCAAACTGAATAAATCACTGTATGGACTGAAGCAAGCTCCTAGAGCATGGTATGAGAGATTGCACAACTACCTAATATAGATTGGATTCTCAAGGAAAAATGACACAAGCAATTTTTACATGAAAGATGAAGAAGTTAAAGGAATCTTGTTAGCTAAGATCTTTGTAGATGATATTATATTTGGTGGACAAGATGCCTTGTGTAAGAAATTTTGAAATGAAATGCAAACTAAATTTGAATTGAGTATGTTTGGGGAGATCAAATTTTTTGTTGGTTTGCAAGTATATCAGATGGAGAAAGGAATTTTCATCACCCAGTCTAACTATGTTCATGAGATACTGAAAACCTTTGGTGTGGAAGATTCAAGGCTAGTAAGTACTCCCATGGCTACTGGATAGAAGCTTTCTAAGAATGATGATGTTGTAGAAGTTAACTAGACTTTGTATAGATCTATGATCGAAAAACTATAGTATGTTGTACATAGCATACCAAATATTGCATTAGATATTGGGATTGTGGCAAAATCCTTTGCCAATCCTAAGGAAACTCACATGATGGTGGTTAAAAGAATCATGAGATATTTGAAGGGAACTACTAACTATGGATTGTACTACAAGAAGCATGAAAAATTTGAACTAAGAGTATATACAGATGCTAATTGGGTAGGAAATGTAGATGATAGAAAGAGTACTAGTGGTGGAGCTTTCTTTCTTAGACAGAGATTAGTTTCTTGGATAAGTAAGAAACAAAATTACATTTCCCAATGTACTACTGAAGTTGAGTATGTGGCTGCAAATATGAATTGTTCAAATTTGATATGGATAAAGCAATTATTGGTAGGCATGAAAGAAGAAATCACTGAACCAATTGTCATCTTCTATGACAACACAAGTACTATTAACATCTCTAAAAATCTAGTGATGCACACAAAGAGAAAACACATTGCCATCGAGTATCATTACTTGAGAGAACTAGTACAAGATAAAGAGGTCTGCATGGAATATGTGAATTACCAAGGAAAAATTAGTAGATAAATTCACTAAAGATTTACCTAAAGAAGCTCATGAATACCTGAGAAGTCAATTAGAGGTACTTCCCCTAACTGAGGCTGCCTAGTCAAGTTAGGGGCACTATGTTGGTCATATTTTCAAATTTTTCCAAGATTGCTTTTTTTTCCTTTGTTTCCTTGATAGCTTTCCAAGTCTTCGTATCTCTTATCTTGTAAGTTTTGTGTCCAAAATGCCAACTTTGTATCCTTAATGTTGAAAACCCTAGATGCTCGGTCAATTTCATTGTAAAATCCAAAAAACCCTACTAAAGCTTGACCGGGTTTTAATTTGTTGTTACTTTTTCAAGTGATTTAAGTGATCCTTTCAGCATGTGCACTTTATGTTACAGCTTAGTTGCTTAATCTAAGAATGCATTCGGCATATTCCTTTTAATTTAGCAATTTAGAAAATGCATTGTCGCACAGTCTCTATAAGCCCAAAAAATATTCCCTTTTATCATGAGATTCTGCGATTATTATTGATAAATATTTCAAAAGTGAACTATAGTAACTAAGTATCTAGATGTGAAAAGCATGCAGTTGGTGTCATGCCCATCAAATCATAGTCTAAATCACACCAAAAAAAAATTTTTAAAGGGTATAATATGTCCTAGTTATGATGCAGGTTAACAGGTGCCCATGACAATAGATTGAAAAGAGACTAAAGAACCAATTCTTTACAAATGTTGGTACCCAAGTGTTACTATTTGAATTAGTTTAAAATAAGGGATTATATCTAGGTGGTGAAGTTATAATCAGAGTCGGCCTAACATTAAAGATTGTTTATGAAGATACCAACTATAATTTAAACAATGAAGATATCAAATGAATGAGCCTATAGCCACATTAAACTACATTGAGTCATAGGGTTCAATTAATATGTTGTCATGATACTAATCAAATGAATATTTAATGATTAACATAATGGCTAGGCCAATGATGTACATGAAATTAAGTTACATTCTATTTATAAAGTTAACCCATTTTGCTCATCTCTAAGGAGCCTACTACTAACCCGGAGATCATTACTGAATGACCACATAATATATATATATATATATATATATATATATATATATATATATATATATATATATATATATATATATATATATATATATATATATATATATATATATATATATATATATATATATATATATATATATATATATATATATATATATATATATATATATATATATATATATATATATATATATATATATATATATATATATATATATACATATTTCTCTTTCACAAATGTTAATTTTATTAATCATTATTGCATTAACACCATTACATAACGTCGTTATGAATAACATATAAAAATGTATTAAGTGGTACTAAATATATTAACTTCCAATTAATACATTTATTCAGACATAAAAGTATTTAATTAAAAACCTAATTAATGATTAGCCTCTAACTATTACAATTAAAAATAAATAGTCTACTAATTAGTATTTATGTTTATTATTCCAATTAATAAATAATAATAAATATTATCAAATATTATATGTGCAAAAATTAATATTAATAACATTAACTAATTCCATTAACAATTAAATTAATAACAATTATGTATATAATAATTATTAGAATTGCTAATAATTATAAAAAGTGATATTACTATAACAAAATGAAACTAAATAAAATAAATTACCAATCTACAAAAATATCCTAAACCATTCAATTTAACTACATAGTAATCTCCCCATTGAACCTAGCTAAACACCTACTCCTAACCCATCCTACTCCCTACCCTACTCCCCCTTGACCCACGTGCCAAGGAAGGGAGGACCATCATTAATACCCACAATGCCAGGGGCGCGCCAATGAAGCGAGGATGAAGATTGCAAAATGGAGTTTTTTTTAGAGGTGGGGCCCTCAAACAATTAAGACTAAGTTCCAATAAACCAAAAATTCTACTCAAACCCAAAGCCTACGCAGGTTTCAAAAGGGAAGTGGAAAGAAGATGACATGGGGATTGTGGGCCCTCCCCATACCAAAAACTAAGTACAATCTACAAGATAGGGAGCCAGCGCATGTTGTAAGGAGTGGGGTGTTGGGGATAACATGGGGATGTGGGTCCCCTCCTATCTCCTAACACAAAGGCCAAGTAGAACTCACGTAGGCAAGGAGATAATGTGTTTGTTTGGGAGGAGAGATTTATGATAGAAAGTACATATTATGAAAAATGCAGTGGCCAATGTAACCAAGGCTCATTCAATGCAAGGTCTGGTCTTCTCATCCCCTGCGCCACCTTATAGGAATGTAGTGAAAAAGTGAGGAGATTAATATATATATTATTATTATATTTGTTTGGAATACAAGTGGCAAATTTAATGTTTTAATATTGACTATGGCAAGGAATTTGTATGGGAATTATTTTCCCATACAAATTCCAGAGACCTGTAGGTCTCCATTTGCCCATTTATTTTTGCTTTGTTTTTCTTTTAACTTGTGTGTTGCATATTATTTTCTCCTACATACTTAATTTAATTTAGATGATTATGCATACTAATAAGAGGTTAAATTAAGTTCATTCCTAACATTATGGTTCTTTATAGAATGCAAAAAACAAAAACTCTAAACTTCACTCTTTTTTGCAACTAAGTTATTGTTTTTTTTTTTTTCCTTCCAAAATTAACATAACAATTTATCAGTTTGCTTTGCAAGGCTAGAAGGTGAAAACAAAGATTTATACATTACTTGAATTCAAGCAACAATTAAAATAATGAGCTTAATACAAGATTTATAACTTTATGAAAACTCTCTCTCTTCATTCTAATAGTCTTCTCTTTTGCATTACAATGTAAATGCCATTTAGCAATGAAGGGAATCTATTCTACATTTTCAACACAACATAACCATAGTCTATTATTTTCTTAAACAGAAACTACATCTTTCCATTACTATCTCAAAAGAGAAACTTCAAGAAACATCATTTGATATTCTATTCAATGCTTTGAGAAACTTCATTATTACATTTGAAAACACCCTATTCTATAATCTTTGCTTTTCATAAGAACATGATTATGTCATTTCATAAATGAACTATCAACAAGATTTACAAAACTTTCTCACAACTCATTACAACAACACTTGATTCAATACATGACTTGGAGATTCATCTCCACTACAATAACAATTTACAACCTTTACATAATTTTCACAAACACATAGGACAAATAGTGCCTCTCCTTCCAATCCTCCAAAACCAACCTAAAAGAAACAAGTCAAAAGAAACCATGGTACTCTCCTCCCTACCATAGGTCCAAATAGATGGACCACCCCCGAGCTAGGGGAGTTCAAGCCAACCGGGTGACAAAACATACACATTCCTCTTTACATTTACTTCCACATAATCATTTACTCAACAACTTCAATTGAAACCACAAAAACACAACAATACATATTAAGGAAAGCTTCCCAACCCATGGCTTTCACAAGAGGCTTAACCACAAGCCTTCAATGGGTGAAGGTGGACTAAGTACTCCTTTGGGAGAAAAACGGCCTGCAATATAACATGCCTTCAACAAGGCTCAATATACAAAATACTCTTCATTGGCACACATGGCCAAGATCACAAAACAACCTCCTTATGCCCCCCAAATTTTAAGCAAAACCCATCCATGGAGCCCATACATCCATGGTGCATTACCCTCTTTACACATGAGGGACTCTCCACCATTGGAGTTGTCCATTGAACCCCTTCACCCTCAAGGATTTCTCTTCCCATCCCATGGGTGAGTGAGTCCTTGCACAACCCCAAAAATCTTGACTCCACACAACACAAAGAGCACAAAAACAAGGAAATCAAACAAGCTCAAGAGAGCATGAATCACTTAGACTCCAAAACAAACTTCAAAAGAACAACAAGATTCACAAGCATAAACTCTCAAGAATACAACACTAGAACTCGTACAATACACCAATACATATTTTTCTCCAATACTTGCATAAACAAAACATTAAGAAAATGAGTAAGTGAGCCACCAACCTTGGTCCAAGCTAATGAGTCAAGTATTGGGAGTGTCTCCTATATCCAAGCTCTCTTCTCTATCCTATTCCAAGCTCCTTAGTTGTCTCCAAAATTTGAGAGTGGGTGATTGGGGAGCACAATCCAAGTTTTCCACTAAAATAGGCTCTTCTCCTTCTTCCATGCCCTTGGGAGTATTGGTGTAATACCCCAAAAATGGGCTATAAGTTCATTACCCTCCTACATCAACAAATCGAAAAAAATTGACATCAAAGTCCTAACCTAAGGCACATCTAAACATCATCGAATCATAATTGATTATCTTAAATTCTACATCGGGGAATATTCCTAGTAATATTCCTAATCATCATAATTATCTTTAATTTTATAATTATTTGGCAATAAATCACATTTATCCTAAAATTTGATTAATTAAATATTTTGCATATTTAATTAATTAGATTTAATATTTGCCACTTAATTGTTTAATTAAATTTAATTCTATCTATTATTAATTATATTATTTAATTTTGACAATAAATCAAAATTCCTATGAATAATTGATTAAATTCTTATTTAATTAATTAAAGCATGTTGTCATTATTTAATAATATAATTTTTAATAAAAGTTTGGTAAAATAGTTAATTAACCCATAAATTAATTATTTTATTTCAAAAAGCAGTTAAGTTGAGAATAAATCACTTTATTTATTTATTAAATCATAATTATCCATGTGCACATTCAAGGACCAGTTAAACTCAAAATTGAAAAATCAATGCAAGTTGTTAGCTTTTTGAAACTCAACATCTTTTTGAGTTTTAAAGTGGATCTAAACTTCTAATTCGAGTTGAACTGTGCTTTTGCATGTTTTTGTGACTTAATTATTTGTTATTTAAAAATAACTCAAAAATCAAGTTGAGTTTATTTGAGTAATTTATGGCTTTTTCCATGCATCTCCAAAGCCTTGGATTTCTATAAAAACAAGGCTCAGCTCTTCATAATTCATCCACAAATTTGCACAATCACACTGGAGAATTGGAATTGGGAGAATCAAAGCTCTTGCGAATCAACATCTTTGTGAGATCAATCTTTTTTTTTTGCATATCATTCTTAGATAGTTTCATATCAAGTTTTTCATATAGATTAGTTTCATATCAGTTTTTCATTCTTATTGCATAGAAAATTCAAAAAAAAAAGATTAATTGCATTCATATTTCATATCTAGATCAATTGCATTCAAATCCTTCATTTAGGTGTCGTCTAGGTCACTGATCTCAATTACAATCTGAGAACATTAATCTCGCACCTACTAGAAGGCAGTAAATTGCTTGGTTAGATTAGATTTCAATTTTGCACGATTTTGATTATCACTAACCTCTAATGTTTTACTGAGTGTTGTGTTTACAGATCAGGTACAATTTTCACACACACATTTTTGGTGCCTTTTTCATATTAGAACTCCCACCAGAGCTACACCTTTCACTTTAGTTTATGGGTCTGAAGCAGTATTGCCTATTGAGGTTAAAATCCCATCACTAAGAATCAGAATGCATGGTCTAGTAACTAATGATGACTACAGAGTGTCTAGGTTGCAAGAACTTGAACTACTAGATGAGCGCAGAGAAGCAACATATGATCATCTCAGAGTATATCAGAAGAGAATGTCTAGAGGCTACAACAAGAAAATTAGACACAGATAATTTCAGGTTGGTGATCTAGTCTTGAGATAAAATCCTAAAAATCAATCACATCGAGAACGCAAAGGGAAGTTTGAACCCAACTGGCTGGGTCCCTTTGTAATCACTGCTACTTTTGGCTCTGGTGCCTATCAACTCTCAATGACTAAAGGAGAATAGCTCCAAGAACCAATCAATGTTCTCCATCTGAAGAAATTCTATGCCTAAGACATTTAGTCTATGGTAAAATGTCCTGAAAAAATTATAAAAATCAGAAAAAGTCTTGAAAAAATGAACATCTTGGTGAAAACCTAGCAATAGGTGCCTTGATGATTCACGAAAATATCAAAAAATATCAAAAATTCAAAAAAATAAAAAAATATCACAAATTTAAAAAAAATAAAATTTGAAAAGAAAAAAAAAAGTGCCTTGGTGAAAACCTGGAAACAGGTGCCTTGGTAGCAAAAATAGAATCTCTGCCAAGATGGTGAAAACCCGGCAAACGGGCACCACTTGTTCCAAATGCTCCATCTATCAGTGCAATCTTGGTCTTTCCTAGCTTTCAGTCTTGCTTTAGTTTGTACATATCTCCCAGTTTGTTCCTGCATTTCCAGTTTTCAATAAGTTGGTCTGTACACCAATCAGCTCAAGCGTCTATATCCTATCAATGTTTAACACTTGGGGGAAATCAATGTCATATCCAATGGTCTCCCATGTATTTGAGACGTGTCATATCCAGTCAGAGTCCTTTTGAAGCTTCATGTGAGTGATTCAGTCAGTCTTGTCTCCAGAAAGGATTTTGCATCTACAACACCAACATCAAACATCAAAACTCAACTGAAAACAATCTATGCTTTTTACATGCTTTTATCTCCTTGTATGCTTACTGATTCGCATTGAGATTTTTGCATATTGTGTCCCTTTGAGATCTTTGATGATGTCCTTTATAGGATTTAGAGAGTGATGACTAGGGGCATAATCTTTTCTTTGTCTTCTGCTTATATGTGAAAATCTAACAACTTTGGAAATTCTGGATTGAAATGGTGTCCGATTGTAAGAGCCTCTATCTCAAATTGGATGGCCATGCGTACCTCAACCATTGATACCCAAAAAATTCAAAGAAGTTTGATCTAACTATTATCTTTTTGAGTGAGTTTTTTCTCCTACTGTGAAACACGATCTTACCTAAGGATGTGAATGATAAAGGGTCACTATGGGTAATTCACATTGGATTTAGAATGATCTCTTAGCTATTTGATGTGTTTGTTATGCAAGGTGTATTTAGGTCATCACAACATTTATGTTTTGATGCTTATACAAATTTCTATATCAAAATGAACATGATATTCAGGTCATCATGGTGCTTGTGCCTTGGTGCTTATATCTAATCTGACATTCTGAAAACAAAACCAATATTCATATGTCCATGGTTGTTTTGGACCATTGGGTGTTGTATTGGTTCTTGAGTGTTACAAATCGATATTCATATGTCCATCGTTTCATAGCTAGTGGGCATTGTATTGATTTATCCAGTTACCTAAAAGTTCAATGATGATAACAAATCGACACATGATCAATGACTAGGTCCTAGGTCTTAGGTTGCATTTCATTTTGCATGTCTCTTTGCATTTTGCATGTTGCATGATCTCACAATGACTAAATGAACTTCAATGCTTAAACAATTCTTCAATCACCTCTTCCAATCTAACAAGAGCTGAATCCCACATGAAGGTTCCTCCAACGAAGCAGCAAGTAGAATCTTTTTTTGGGATCAAAATTCAAATCTAAGATCATTCATATTATTAACTACTTGCATAATCAACCTTCAATCATCACAGAAATCCAGTATTCAACTTAACTAATTATCTAACATCAAACTATCAAAATTTCAACTTGGTCAACTATGGTCAACTCATGGTTTAACCTAGTCAAACTTGGTCTCCAAGACCCCCAAACGATGCAGAATGCATTCTCAGATGTGTTTAACCACTTCTCAAATCAATTAACATGCTTCTAAACTATCAACACTAACTTTTCTTGTCAAATTTCAATTTTAATCCCGAAGGGGACATGGTATTGCACATCATTCAAAGTCTGTAAATAAAATTCTATCAATCTTTCATCAATGATCAAGACAAACAATCACGTCTAGTTACTGAATCATCAAAAGACCTCATCGCTTGGGGAAAATCTATCATCACTTGGGGCATATCAGATTCATCAAGATCCATATCAATCTGGTATTCTCCTAATCTTGTAAACTGTATCAATTTTTGCAACCATCGGATCATAGTGTGCTAAGACAATCGAGTCTAGAACGGGTCACTCACTTCTTATCAATCCTAAGGTTCAGAATCAGGCATTTTGACACTTTTTCGCAATCATCGGTTCATTGCTGTTATAGTGAACATTATCTTTGGTCATTCAGGACCTCCTATCTCAATATCTTTCAATCGGTTTCTATCTTGAGATCAGTTTATCTTTTGAATCAGTTTCATATCTTTATCAAACATAGACTATCTTTGAACCACTGCGCTTTGCACAATAATTCAAAGAGGGGCAAAATGTAATACCCCAAAAAAGGGCTATAAGTTCATTAACCTCCTACATCGACAAATCGAATAAAATCGACATCAAAGTCCTAACCTAAGGCACATCTAAACATCATCGAATCATAATTGATTATCTTAAATTCTACATCGGGGAATATTCCTAGTAATATTCCTAATCATCATAATTATCTTTAATTTTATAATTATTTGGCAATAAATCACATTTATCCTAAAATTTGATTAATTAAATATTTTGCATATTTAATTAATTAGATTTAATATTTGCCACTTAATTGTTTAATTAAATTTAATTCTACCTATTATTAATTGTATTATTTAATTTTGACAATAAATCAAAATTCCTATGAATAATTGATTAAATTCTTATTTAATTAATTAAAGCATGTTGTCATTATTTAATAATATAATTTTTAATAAAAGTTTGGTAAAATAGTTAATTAACCCATAAATTAATTATTTTATTTCAAAAAGCAGTTAAGTTGAGAATAAATCACTTTATTTATTTATTAAATCATAATTATCCATGTGCACATTCAAGGACCAGTTAAACTCAAAATTGAAAAATCAATGCAAGTTGTTAACTTTTTGAAACTCAACATCTTTTTGAGTTTTAAAGTGGATCTAAACTTCTAATTCGAGTTGAACTGTGCTTTTGCATATTTTTGTGACTTAATTATTTGTTATTTAAAAATAACTCAAAAATCAAGTTGAGTTTATTTGAGTAATTTATGGCTTTTTCCATGCACCTCCAAAGCCCTGGATTTCTATAAAAACAAAGCTCAGCTCTTCATAATTCATCCACAAATTTGCACAATCACGTTGGAGAATTGGAATTGGGAGAATCAAAGCTCTTGCGAATCAACATCTTTGTGAGATCAATCTTTTTTTTTTGCATATCATTCTTAGATAGTTTCATATCAAGTTTTTCATATAGATTAGTTTCATATCAGTTTTTCATTCTTATTGCATAGAAAATTCAAAAAAAAAAGATTAATTGCATTCATATTTCATATCTAGATCAATTGCATTCAAATCCTTCATTTAGGTGTCGTCTAGGTCACTGATCTCGATTACAATCTGAGAACATTAATCTCACACCTACTAGAAGGTAGTAAATCACTTGGTTAGATTAGATTTCAATTTTGCACGATTTTGATTATCACTAACCTCTAATGTTTTACTGAGTGTTGTGTTTACAGATTAGGTACAATTTTCACTCACACAATTGGGAGTTTCCTATTGGATGTTCTAACCAAGGTCTTCCAACTTTCCCTAAATGGAACTCTAAAAAGTGAATGGGGAAGAGTAATGGAAGCTTTTTGACTCAAGAGTTCCCATGTGACTTTGGAATTTTCGCAACTTTTCAAAATGTCACTTTTGGAGGGCTTCCCAAGGTGCTCCTAGGATGTCCTATGGTCAAAAAGGGTCCCTTACCCATAGGTATAACCCATGGGCCTTCCATTTTTATGAAAAACAACCTTCTAGGAGTCAATTTGACCCCTCAAAACCCAACCCCAAGGTGAAATTCGAAATTCAAAATGATGTGACCAACCATTGGTGTTCTAACCAAGTTGAGGTATGGGGAAGACCAACTTGTACTAGGGTGGATGGTGACATTCATCCTCTCCATGTGGAGTCTTTCCAACTCACATCACAAGAACATGTGTCAATTGACACTACAATACCATACACATAATTACTTGGCAAGTCCACTAAACAATGTAACAACATAAAACATTTACTCTTTTAAATACATTCAGAATCATTTCACTTCACAAAATAAAATACATTACAAAGGCCTTGTATCCCTTTGGGACACAACCTTGGTGTCACGGGGATAGTACAAATATGTTGGCTTGACTCCCCCTAATCCATGGTTTATACCTGCACACTTGAGACGAGCATCAATAGTCCTAAGAAATAATAATACCAATGAAAAGTGTAAAAAACTCAATCATAACTCAATTAACTATCAAGGTATTATATCATCACATTAAATCATTTATCAATTTCATCCATACCTAACATTAGGCACAATTAGGAATTCATCATTTCCTAAGCTACTAATTTCCAACAAAATTCACATTTACTTATAATAGAACAATGGCCCTGATTTTCACAGTCTAAGATACTCAACTTTTAAAATATGAATACTAACATCAATAGATCAAGGTTCATCTTTACAACACAACATCATAATAATAAAGGCTACACATTCATCTATAACATAACTAGTAATCACCACATAGTTCATTTGTTTTCATCTATCACTTAATTCAATAATATCTTGGTAATCAAATAATTGCATTAGCCTTTCACATTATAGCTAAACTTTCATAATTTGACATCATTATTCAATTGCATAATTCATCATCATTATTCAATTGTATCCCTAATCATTGTAATACTCAATTCAAAGGAGTCTAATCTCATTCAAATATTTTTACAACATTCATCTTACTGACTCATCCAAAACATTATCCTAAACATGAAAGCCATCTGGCTCAATCCACCTATATTATGTTAACATGGAAATTAAATCAAATTCAGTGATTCCTTCATAGTAGGGTCACAATTTCCTTAGGTCTAATTTATCTCGAAATTAAGTAGCTAACATTAAGATCATAACACTTCTTATAAGCCATTCTTAGTCATATACTTCAATTATTTATTTTATTGTGCCCTTGGCACTCAAGGTACACTCATTGTTCTTAATTTAAGTTACAACTTATTTGCCCATTAACTTTTCCCTTTCTAATAATCTTTGAGTTCCTGTCTTTCACTTTTAGTCTGTTTACATTATAGAAAATATAAAATTTATAATACACCAATATCCGTATTCAATTTTTATTTTTATTCTTTTTATTTTTGTTCCCTTAAGAGATTAGATTGAAGGGTTGATAACGGGGATAGGGCCCCCACAAGGATTTTCTAGAACATCCAACTATACTAATCCTTAACTATCTTTTTATAATAAAATCCAGGTGCATCTCATAGTCTCAACATGCAGTCCTAGCACCTAAAATCCATTAGGGTGATCCAACTATCAGAGGGAAAACATGAGGGGCCTTACAGTTGGGTAATCTCTATATGAAATGATGAAGTTATCAAAGTTTTGGTGATTGGGAGACTCACTGATTGGTTGCCAAATCTCTAGATAAAGGTTGATAGTTAAGGCCCACTTAAGTCTCATAATCTCTTAATTCTCTAGAAGTTAAGTATATGATCCAGTGACCTAGCGAGTGTGATAGTCACGTGTTCTTTGATTCCTGGTGGTTATGCTCTTAAAACTTGGTGATCTAGTGACACAACTGTCTCTTAATCTCATAATGAAGTGGTTAGGCTACAAAAGATCCAACAACTCAATGATAACCAAAGGATGAAAGAAGAAGCAATGGCCAGCGTTATATTTTGCATTTTGATCATGGTTAAACAAAATATCTGGTGACTTGGAAAACAAAGGGTTTCAGATAGTCTCTAAATAAACCCTAGGTAAAGTGAAATATCTAGTGACTATGAGATGTCTTCAGTCACCAAATCACCAAAAGAGTTTGGGTTAAGAAAAGGGTTTGTAGTGAATAGATTTGAGTCATTGATATGTTTTAAATCAGGTAGTGGTCACGTTCTCTCTAAATCAGACCATGAGGTTAAGAAATATTTCTGTGATTGTGGGAAATGCTTTGTCACGTAGTCTCTAAATTAAACTCAGGTTAAGAAAATCATCCAATGAAAAAGAGATAACCTTGGTCATGCAATCTTAGGATGACTAAAGGTTAAGTGCTAACTGAGAAACAAAAGATTAAAAGTTTCTCAGTGGATATGAAATAAACTATAGTCACCTAATCGCTAGATGAACAAATCAAAGGTTTATACCACAGTCGCCCAATCTCACAAAGTCTAGTAGTTAGCATGAAAGGTTCAGAGATCTAGAGACTCACCTCTTGTCACAAGATCTCCTAATACAAGAGGTTAAAAGATCAAAATATGGAGATTGTGAGAAGGCTTGTTGCCAAGTCACCGAAAGAAATATTTGGACATTTGGATACTTAGAGATCTGGAGACTTATTTCAGTCGCCCAAGTGCTAGATTTGACTCAAGGTAAATAAATGATTCTGAGATTTAGAGACTAGTCTATTCTCCAGATCACTGGATAAACTCAGGGTTAGAGAGATCATCAAGAGATTCAGAGATCAGAGGTAGTCACTAAGTCTCGTAATAATAAATTAAGGAGATAAGACTTATGAAGGAATATATTCGCTAGATCTCAAAATGGAAAATATAGTTTTATATAGTCATCGGGTCACTAGAAGTTATTTCATAACATTTTGATTAAAGATTTCCCTTTGGTTGCTAGATCTCTAAATAATATGAAAAAGAACAAAATCTTTTAGCGATTATGGTTGGCTTGCTAGTCGCCAGATCACTAGAAGTTAAATTTAATTACCTGTCATTGTCATATCCCATGGCTAGTGAATTAAAGTCTAGGGCATGCCAAGTAATGGCAGAGGTGATAGGATTTGCAAAATTTGAAATCTCTAAAGAGAAAAGTGCATTCAATTCTCTAGCATAAATAACTGACTGTCAATCATTGTGAGATTACAAAGAATTCCAGAGAGCTGAAGCTAAGGCACACAGAGTTTTTGAGCTTTTTGTAGCCAGAGAATTTGTAGTTTTAGTGTTCTTAGAAGAGTATTCATTAATAGTCAGAATGAGTCAACCATCAACCAATGGGGCTTCTTCAAGAAAAGGCTCTAAGGAGAAGGCAAAAGAGAGCTATTCAAATGAGTTTCTCACTCTATTACTAGGATCATCACAAAACAAAAAAGTTAGTGACAATAGTTTCATTGATAATTTGAGCTATTTAAGGGATGCCAAGATGCCTGAGATTTTTGGAATGTGCCTTTTTAGATATTTCTATAAGAATGTTGAGTGTCCAGTCCCTGTGTCAAACCCTTGGACCTTAGGATTAGCCAAATTAATAGTCCCAGATGTTTTTCTAGATGTGTCTCTAATAGTTGCACTAGCAAGCTGTTATGACCCCCTATCTAGGATAATCAAAAATCATGATGGCTCATCCCTAGTCACTTTGGATAGAACATCTTTCATGAGGGCCTTTGGTATCAACATCCCCATCACCACAAAAATTAATCTATAAGCCCTGGTGAATAGATATACTCAAGAGTCTATCCTGGTAGCCAAGGAGATTAAAAGCCATTGTAACAAAGGCAACAAGAATTTCATTGCACTAGCCCCTGGGTCAACCCCTTACTTCTATAAGGATTTGGCCTTTTATGTGACATATATTGCATACGGTCTATGTAGAGTGCTTGGAGTTGATGGTGAACTAGAGAGGATCACTTCTGACCTTTTGATGATGGTATTAGACTCACAAAATATGCATACCAGCAAAGGATATGATTACATTGGGTATGTTATTGATAAAATGCATAGGGGATTTGAGGCAATAAGAAATAGGGAGGATTCCCCCTAGTTTTTGCATTAATCTTTGTTAATGCACCTCATTTTGTTCCACAATTATGGTTAGATGAATCTAGAATACTTGAACCCTTAGATGATGTGGAAGGGTTGGCCTAATCTAGTACACTTTTTGATAGGAGCTTGGATCCCTACTTGCCCAAGTTTTGATTTCTATGCTTTTTACAATTGGATGGTGAGACCCATCATGCTAGAACTGGGGATAGATCTTTGAAGGTTGCTAGTGAAGGCCCTTCAGTTACTAAGACCCTGCGAATTTGTTGAAAAATGACCTAAAGGACACAACTAGGGAGATTTTTATTATGAAAGGAACTACACTATGATAAGAGTGTATGGATGGCCTCAACCACCTCACATATTACCATTTTTTGTTCCACCATGGTGGTTTTCCTAGAAATTATTTGGCAGTTGATACTAAATGATAAGGAGCACCTAGCTTCCCTCAAAAAGGGTACATTTAACCCTAGATATTTTTATGTTTGCAACTTTATAATTGGAAAGAATGAATTTTCCAAATTGAATGATTAGCTAGGCCAATTCAAAATGAATTCTGCATCAACCAAGTATGTTGATACAGAGGGTTTTATTGTAATGGCTAGAAAATACTACACTCCCACCATCCCTATCAACAAAAGACATGAAGAATATCCTGAAGAGGATTTGATTAGGAATATTGTTAAAGATGATGTGGTAGAGAGGAGAACATATCAATTCACTGAATTGATGAAATATGATAAGAAATTGAAAGTACAAGGGATTCCTTTTGGAGGCTTCTATCCCACTGTGCCTTATTTGCAGAGATTAGATATGATGATGGACAATTACCAAACATTGGCCAATTCTATTGAAGACCAAATTGATGACAAGAATGAAAAGGAGGAGAAGCATTCAGAATTTGATTATGAGGATAGTGATGGAGGTTATCCAATAGCCCTCCTGCTATGGAACAATGATCCCCTACTACTAGATAAGGAGAAGAGAATGTAATAATGGACTTGACAGAGCTTCCTAGCTCTCAAGACACCAATGAGCCTCCATAGAAGAAACAAAGGCTATAAATAGGAGAGTCTTCAAGGGGTAAGACCAAGGAAAAGAAGGGAGATAGAGTAAAAGCTCTTTTTCCATGTGATAGAGACCATGATCATTCAGTTGAGGCAAAGGATTAGAGAAGAAAGAAGAAAGAAAAAAGTAGTAATAGAGGTAGTTGAGATACCTCTAATTCTAGGATAGGATGAGAGGATGTTGGATTGGGACACTTTCTTGAAGGATGACAATTTCATTAAGTCAAATGAATTCAAGGAATTCCTTTTGTGGTGCAAGCAATAGTAGGTGGCCTCTACTGTATAAATTAAACAAGATGGCTAGATACTAGATGAGGCCTTGCAAGTCCTAAAGGACTATGATCCTAAGAAGGAGGATTTTCAACAAAATTAAGAAAATCCTAATTAAGAAAATCCTCCTTCTTAGGTAGTAAGAGGTCAAAATTATAAGAGTGATGTGGATATGGATCATTTCAACACAATTTTGGATGAGTCCATTAGAGTAGAAATGGACATCAACAAATTCATCATAGATGTAAAACAAATTGTTGATGCAAGATGGAAAAGGCAAAAGAAGTAGTTACAAAGCATCCAAAAATTCCCATGGCCAACAGAAGACCAAGTCACTACATGAGACATCATGACAAAGCCTAAGGTGATTAAGCCTACCACAAATGACTTGGATGACTTGGATGATGAATGAGTTCCAGCAATGCACCTGATTTATGAGCACAGGAAGAGAAACTAATCATACATAGGATAATGTAAGTTAGCTAGTTAGGTAGTCATCATCCACACAAAAAAATTCAGTGGTTGCATCTAAATATCTGCAGACAAAGGTGCAACTCAAAGTGGAAATTCAACTCCAAGAAGAAATAGAATTGGCTTCATTTTTCCTTTTTCTGTTGTAAACTTTAAAACTTTTGAATTCTAGTGCAAGTCACTATCAAAGCCACTCGTAGCTTGTTGCATCCTTTTCTCAAGGATCCCAAGGTGGTCTATCTATATATAGTTGTTTCTCTCTCACACCAAAGGGTGGTGGAAAAAACACATGTTGTCATAGGAGCTTATAGATTTAGTTTTTGATTCTAATGGATATTCATATGGTGTTTCCATCAATGCCAAAGAGGGAGATTATTGGAAACTACAATTGAAGCAATTGTTGTATTGTCACTGATGTCAAACCTTAACTGGTAAGACTATTGCTATCTAAGAAACTACTATATCTATTTTAGTATTGCTAAGGGTATAGGAAAGGTTGGTAACAAAATCACCTAAGGAAAGGTTGTGTTATCTTGATACTTCAATGAGTACTTGATTATGTGGCACAATGTATTGTTTATCTAAGTAAGAATGAAGACTAAACTAGTAGGATTAATAGAGAAAAAGTGAAGAAATCTAGTTTAAGCTGAGTGTTGTTTATGTTGACTGAGATAGTATATACCGAGTAAAATTAGTGATGATCAAACACCAGTTAATTATCAAGGAAGATAGCGTTAGCTGAGGAAATAGTTTATGTAGTGACCGAGCTTTCTAGAGAAGACCAAGAAGTTGAACATAGTATTGACCGAGGGTTAGTATTTTGCATTTGATGAAGAATTCAGATTTCCAATTGACATTGTTGAATTGTTGGATTATGTAAAATGCGTTGACTTTATTTATTGATTATATGAAAGCATTTAATGCACTATAAAATGTTTTATTGTAAATCTTTAAGAGATTTGAGATATTTTAAAAGGATAGCTGAAGAACATAATGGAAGATAGATTTAATGAATCTGACCTAACCCTAAGATCTATGAAGGAGATTAAATGACAAAAGATGTATTGACCTAATATAGGTAGTATTAAGAAAACCTAAGTGAGAGATTAAAAAAAAAGAAGTATATGCTTGAAGTATTGTTGATGTTATTGACTGTCTAAGTAGAAAAGGCTGAAGAAGAAGTGTTGTGATTGTTTGAAGAGGGTTTCGAGTAGATCAGTGATGGAGATGGAAAAGGTTAACAATCAATAAGCTAGATCAATATTACTACTACTTTCTAACCATTGTAACAATCAAAATCCTTTTAACAGAGGTTGACCTAATAGTCATAAGTATAAATCCTTTGAACAAGGTTGCATTCTAATGGAGTGTATGTATGTCCTATAACAAGATGCACTTTTAAGAGAGTGGTTTAAATCCTTTAACTAGGTCACACCTGATAGCATGTTTGTAACCTTTGATAGTGTTGGCTATTCACTGAGCTCACTTCAAAAGAGTGAACATAATAGTAACATGTTACAAAGTGGTTTTTCCCTAATTGGGTTTCCACTATAAATCCTGGTATTGATACTTGTGTGAATTTTTTGGTTTGAACATTTCTGTGTTTTACAAGTTAGATGCTATTGGACAAGTGGACTGCATTTTTATATGTTTCTGTTATGCAATTAGTAATGACTGGGTAGGTGTTGGTTATTAGATCTGATTTGTTGAAGAGTTTAAAGTTTTTTTTTATACATCTAGACTGGAGAACAACTGATTCACCCCCCCCTCTATTTTTCTAAGTCATATTAATAGGTGTTAGTTCACTGGCTCTCGATAATAACTATGTTTCTTAGTCATGCTTGGCATGGTCAATTGACTGGCGGTCAGTTATTTCCTCTAATTCTTGGTGTTCTTACTTTCCAACTAGATTATTTGGATGAATCAGCCTAGCCAACTGGTGCATTTAATATGGGTTGCACTCCTCATGTTATGGATTGACCATTGGATGTGTGGGGACCTAGATCTAGCATGTTGCATTCTTCTATGTGGATCTAATGACCATTGGGGACATCTTTTGAAGAGTTTATTTATTTTGTAAGGCTATGTGATAGCTGACTAATGTTTTAGCATTTAATATTTTTTTATAGAGATTTATTGTTTCATCAGCCAACTTGTGGTTGGAAATTAGTATTTATAGGATATGTGGGTAGATGTTTAGGGAGGAGATTATGGGAAGGAAGGTTAGTAGCCTATGAGCTTAGGAGTAGGAAGATTTCTTGGAAGTTTGAGTACAAGTTTAGATCTTTCTTGGGTGCCTACCAGTGTGCTACCTATTGTAGACCTAGAGTAGCTAGATGTTGATGTTGGGGAAAGGATTTTGATCCTATGAGATCTTGCAGACTATTACTTTCTTTGTAACTAGTCATAATCAGGAAGGCCTTATAGCCTGACACATTGCATGTAATCAGTGTTTTCATGAATAAAGAGTTCTATTTCATTGCAGATCTGTTATTGTTATTATGTTTTTTCATTGCATATTGATTTGTTTGCAAGGTCAGTAAGTCCTTAATTCAATCCACCCACCTTGAGTCCATTAGGTAGTATCAAAGCCAAGTTTTTTTCTTTTTGAGTGAAGTTTGTCCCTATTTGAGCAAAGTTTGTTCCTATTAGAGCTGAGTGGATCTTCTGTATCTAGATCTTGATTTCAAGAGTCCTCTAAGGAGAAATCGTGAGATCTATAAGGAAGAAGAAACTACTGTTGAATTATGTCTTGATGATTTTAGGGCTTTGGAGAAACAAGTGCAAGACCTACAAGAGGAATTGAGAAAGAAGAAGCCTACCTTGAAAGAGGATAGTGATGATGAATAGGAGGAAGATAATTTTGAAGAAGCTGTCGAAGAAGCTAGATATTTTGAGGAGAATCAAATTCTGAAAGCTATGTCTAAGATTGGCAAAAGACCTAAGATTGAAGTTTTTGCATTTGCTGGAAGCCTTAGGCTAGAAGTATTGATTGATTAGATCAATGAGATTGATGAATACTTTTAGTATGAAGAAATAGAAGATCCTAATAGGGTTAGATTTGAAAAGACTAAATTGAAAGGTCATGTGAATATCTAGGTGAGAGAATTTTAGTTGGAAAGAGGTAGAAGAGGAAAAGAGAAGATCACTAAGTGGAATCAAATGGTTGATAAGTTGAAGAAGCAATTCATTCTAGTGTATTATGAATTGGATATGTTTTAGAAGATGCAAGCTTTGAAGAAGACTAACAAATCAATGCAGGAGTATATCGAGGAGTTTTACAGACTTCTGGTTAGAACTAGTCATTCTAAAGCTGATAAAGAGAAGGTTGCTAGGTATGTCTATGGTTTGAGACCTAGTATTCAAGAAGAGTTACTTCCTATGAGGATGAAAATAATCAGTGATGCTTATCAGATGGCATTAAAGATTGAAAAAAAGATGAATAGAAAGTGTGAAGGAAAATAGAATAGTAGGAACCAAGGTGGTAAGACTAGTGAGATAGTTGCTGAGAGTAATGTGATAGAGAATCTTAAGCCTGATGTGGGATTTGGCAGTGGTCAAGTTACTAAGAATGTTGGACATAGAGGAAAGTGGAAGAATGAGCTCACCGACACTTGTTATAATTATGGTTAAGCTAGTCATAGAAGTTGGCAGTGCCCTAAGAAAAGAGTTTCATTGGCTACTGAAGAAGACATTGAGAATGTTCCTAAGAAAGGTGAATGTCTTGTCACTAGGAGATCGGCTACATGTGTTCCTGAGCTAGTGTAAAGAAGAAATTTTTTTAGAACCTGATGTAAGTGCAAAGATAAGGTATGTGATGCTCTAGTTGATGGTGGCACTTCTGAGAACTTTGTTTTAGAGGAAATGGTTAGTAAGTTGAATTTGGAAAGAATGAAGCATCCTAATCCATATCAAATTAGTTGGAGACAAGATGTTTCTAAGTTTAGAGTTGAAGAATAGTGTTTGGTTAAGTTTTAGATTGGATATTACCATGATGAGATATTGTGTGATATATTACTGATGGATGTTTGTCATCTATTTCTCGATAGACCTTGGCAGTCTGACAAGAATGTTTTATTTGATGGTCATGCTAACACTTATGTGGTTAGGCATGAAGGAGCTCATCATAAGTTGATATCTTTATAGGAGATAGGGGTTAAAGGATGTGGAGTTATCAGGTGTTGTCCTTCTGACAAATGTCAAGAGTAGAAGGTGGAAGAACCTATTCCTATTGAATCTAGTTTGAAGGAGAAGGAGAATGATATCTCAAAAGAGTTTGTTGATATTAAGAAATAGATGATTTTGATGGTAGAGATGGTACAATAGATGGTGACATTTATGACATGGAGAGATACATATGATACTAAGTTGGTTGAAGATTCTAGAGGGGATGAAACTTACTAAGGCACTGAGGTGGTTGGTAGTGGTCAGAGTTAGTTGCTATCAATTGCCAACTAGAAGGGTAAGCAAAGTGAAAAGAAAAAGGACTTTCTACATAAGATAGTGAATGAAGTGAAGACTACTTGGGATGAAGACAAGAAGAGATATGGGTGAAGAAAAAATCTGGCATACTTGTTTTGATTCCCTTGAGGCCTTACTAATTTCCTTATGAGAAAATATTTCTTACCTAGGGTTTCTGATGTAGGAGCATCCTAGGATTCTTGGCAATCCTATATCAACCAAAAATATGTTTTTCTCTAAAAGTAGAATGTTATTTTTTGTCTTGGTTTGGAGAGTTCTTTCTTAGTTTGGGAGACTGGTTGCTCAGTTTATATGGTTATTGAGGTGCTCAGTCTTTGAAGAATGCCTTGTGACTTAAGACATTGGTTCACTGGTGCTCAATAATAACTGTGTTGCTCGGTCATGCTTGGTGTGGTTGGTTGACTGGCAACAGTTATTTCCTCTATTTCTTAGTGTTCTTACTTGTCAACTGGATTATTTGGATGAATCAACTTGGCCGACTAGTGCATTTAATTTGGGTCGTGCTCCTCACGTTATGGATTGACTGTTGGACATGTGGGGACCTAGATCTAGTGTGTTGAATTATTCTATGTGGATCTGATGACCATTGGGGCCATCTTTTGAAGAGTTTATTTATTTTGTAAGTCTATGTGAGAGTTGACTAATGTTTTAGCATTTAATATTTGTTTGTAGAGATTTATTGTTTCATTAGTTGACTTGTGGTTGGGAATCAGTATTTATAGGATGCTTGGGTAGATGTTTAGGGAGGATATTATGGGAAGGAAGGTTAGTAGCCTACGAGCTTAGGAGTAGGAAGATTTCTTGGAAGTTTGAGTACAAGTTTAGATCTTTCTTGGGTGCCTACCAGTGTGTTGCTTGTAGACTTGGACTAGCTGGATGCTGATGTTGGGGAAAATATTTTGATCCTATGATATCTTGTAGACTGTTACTTTCTCTGTAATTGGTTGTAACTAGGAAGGCCTTATAGCCTGACACATTGCATGTAGTTGATGTTTTCATGAATAAAGACTTATGTTTTATTACAAATTTGTTATTGTTATTGTGTATTTCCACTACATATTAATTTGGCTATAAGGTCAACTAGTCCTTAATTGGATCCACCTACCTTGACTGCATTATAACTAGCTGAGGAGGAAAACACTCTGACTTAACTACTAAGTTGGAAATATGCTAGCTTTCTTCAAAAATTGCTTGAAATTCAACTTCTTGTATACCATGTGAAATTTAAAGTAATTCATTATGAACCACAACCTGTGGCTTCAAATTCAAGTCATTCTAAAAAACATCAACATGCTAAATCAGGAACATAAAAGACTCAAAATCTACCTGATAACTTATACATACTTCCTGTTTCTTTTCAGCCTCTTTTAAAAACAAAACACCAGCATTCATATCACCAATTTCTTGAGAGAACACACATACCTCTGGCTAAGATAAATAACCATTTGTAGGACTTGAAATATCATCTAGCTCTTCATGAAACATCTCAAAATGTGGCATGAAGAAATCAACCAGTAGCCCATTATAAATATCTTCAACTTGGCACATGTCTTCCAAGCACAAATCACCATCAATGTCAATCTCAGAATCATAAGAAATTCTTTCTTGAAAATTTTTATAAACTAGCTCATATAAATTTGAAAGCAAATCTGCTTCATCATTTTCAACCAAACCCTCACTAAAACAAATTTTTCTTTCATATTCAGGATTCTCCAAACTAATAGAAAAATTTGAGAATGCTGACATTGACTCATGAGTACAAATTGAATATATATTTGACATAACATCATCACTTTCAAAAGCCATAAATGCCTCAAAATTTGAATTATGAAAACCATTAATATGAAAAACATCTCACTATAATTTAGAAGAAAAAGGCATCATTCTAGGTTCATAGGAAACAATATACTTGTCAATCAAGCAACCACAAGGGTCACTTGCAATGTCTCTAACCTTATCATCATTATTAGCAATGATATTATCACACTGCTACTCTTGAACTACTATTTCTATGAATTCATTTTCCCCCAAACCATACATCTCACTTTTCTTTTCAATTTGAGGTTGAGTATGCTCATTACAAACAACACCGAGCTCATAAATTTGCACAATCTGAAAATCTCAACTTGATTTTTATTAACTGACATTACATCAATTGGATTGTGACACTCACCATGAATTTCATTACTTACTTGAATAACTAAATTAGTGCTAGCACTAGGGAGAGCCATCTCATGCAGTCTTACATTTTCAGCACCATGAAGCTTTGGCAATCCAAACTTCATCCTTTCTATGTTTGATGCTAGCTGAAAATCATGATATAGATTTTGTGTTTCCTTGTCTCTTAACACATAACCCATCTTATTGTCAAATGGAGCCAAGTAAATAACTAAAGATAATGCATCATGAGGTCTACATTTCTGAGGAATTCTCTTTAGTGTTGTCCTAAATCTAAAATTAAAAGCATTCACTAATTCATCCTTTCCTATGTGAATGTTAATGAGATCAATTAACAAACTATACTCACATATGAACTCTCCAAAAGTCTCAATGAATGCTAATTCAAAATCCTTCCATGAACAAATAGAATACTAAGACAAAACTAAAAACCATTCCCTAGCATTTGCCACTAGTGATTGTAAAAATAATCTCATAAGTACGTCCTCATGGATGACTTCAAAATCCTCCATTAAATCCATGAATGTATTTAAATGTTTTTCAGCTGAGTCTTCCATTCCCCTACTAAACTTAGGCATATGTTTTCTAATTTTTGGGGGTATTAGATTTGGGTAGCTCGAAATGCCCTCAAAATTTAGGGGTGAGTAGCACTTCAAATCTCTTCTATCTCCTAGCTAGGATACTCTATGGGATATGACTACATTTAGAGATACATAAGGCTGGGAATATCTAGAGTACATTTCTACTTTCTTCTTTCAAGAAAGAAAAAGCTTGCATATGAAAACTCAAGCATACATACTATGTAGATTTTATCCATAGTAGAACTGACATATCCCTTTGAAAATCATTTACATACACCATTAAATAATAACAGCTAAATCTACTCAAATCTTGTATGCAAAACACACTAACTCTTCCCTTTCAGTTAATTCTTATAATCCCTAAATAGGGAAATAATTTTTGCACATGATTTTCATGAAGAAACTTGATATGAAATCTAATACCTAGGAATGTTGTGACTACTACAAAACACCGATCTAAAGCTTCCTCCAAATAACTCTTCAAACTTCAGTAGATTCACCACCTCCTTGTAGAGTATAAATCTAAAAATAGCTAAGAACCTTTCTCAACCATGAACCTTCTTCAAAACCAAAAAACACAACACAACCATACCAAAATATTGACTATTTGTTAGGACTACATATTTATTAATAATTTCATTACAATGCACTGATCAAACATAGATACCAGAGCTGCCACTCACACTTGGTGAGAAAATATAACAATTTTTTAAAGAGCTGACTCTATAGAATGGCCTTCTCAAAAAAAGGATTCTTATGGTTATTCCCCAATAGAGTCACCATTTTGTTGGCTCATTTCCTTTCCTCTTGTAGATTTACAATACATTTGACAAACTAGTGTCACTGACTCCTAAAAATCACTCCAAATCATGCAAGAAAAAAGGGACAATTAATAAGTATCAATACTATGATCCCCCTACACTTCAATGCTTAAATGCTTAGGTGGGTTTACCTATTGATTCTCTTCTTGAAAGGAATCAAAAAACTTCTTTTGTATCATTCAATACAAAAACTATGCATTAATGCCCTTTATATACTAACTGAAGGATGTTATCATTTATAAACTTGATTTGTTGATGAAGAAACTTACTATCAAGTACATATGAATATCTTATTCATGGGCATAGAGTCACCAATAACATACCTCACAAGAAAACTTAAATCAGACACACCCAGAACCTAGAACAACTACTTTGCATATCATTCCTCTCACTCTCACACTCAGACATCAAATTCTTACAAGAACATTGAGTTCTCTATAATCATTTCTAAAATTTAATCCTACCTTTGGAAAGAACTCAAAAACAACTTCAAAAACTACTTTGTAAATCATATGTTAACCTTCTTTGCAAAACTAACATATAAAAGCCCAAGATCAATACATTAGCAATGGAAGAATGCCAGAAAGAAACCCTATAAATACTATCTCTATTCAGCTCTCTAATTCACCATCTCTACAAAAATGAGAAAGAGGAGAGATATAGGAGAAGAGAGCCAGTTTATAAAAAATTGACAACTGTCGATTCTCCAAGAAATATCTCAATATTCTCATCATTGTTTGATTCTTGAAATGATCCTCTATAACCTCCTTCATGCTTGTTGTCACTTTCACCAACTTATTTGATCCCAAAATTCCCATCCATACTTCTCTTTCCCACTTAGTTGAATCTAAAATCAATCATTTCCAATTCATTCCTCTCAAGTCCTGCCATTTCAAAAAATATATAACATGCCTATATTATAATAAAAATAAAGGCACTAGGCACTATTTCTGTGAGCAAGCTAGTCATTTAATTTTTTTGGCTTTATTCCTATTGTGTAGACTGTGTCACTTATTTCAATTTTTCATTTTACTTTTAAACCTATTCTTTTTGTCCTTTTTCTATACTCTACATCTAGGCCTCACCAAAACTTGACACTTGTCAGGGGCTAGTTGTCTACTCACCTTGACCCTTGCCTTGACCTTAGATTTGGAGAATACGTGAATGCCTTCATTCTCTTGATCGCTAAATGCTTCTTCTAACCTAGCTTACATCTGGAGAATGGGTGACTAAGCCATGCTCTAGATCTCTGAATCATTTCATTGACCATGGTTATTGTTAGAAATAGTCCCAAGAGATAACTAAGAGGGGGGGTGAATTAGTTATCTACAAGTTTCAATTCTTTATCCAATTAAGCATACTTAAACATAAAGCATAAACACAATGAAAGAACACTTGAACACAACACCAATATTTTGGTTACAAGAAATCCTAAATAGGTAAAAACACTAGTGGGAATTGACACCCACTAATAATCTGCACTAGTATTTTATGATCCTTTTTAGAAGATCCTTAACCATATTAGGAGTTGTCTTTACAATGCATTTATTATAGTGAGCTAGTCAAGGGTCGGACCCTATTAGGAGTCTTTTATAATTAACCCTATTAGGGGTGAGGATGCACTATCTAAGAGCACACTGCTCAAAGGGGTGAAGGCTACAACTTTCTAAATAATAGATACACACTATATCTGGGTCTTGATGAACTACACTTTGACCTGCTATCTATATAGTTCCAATGTATAGCACAAACTCTTTACTTTGTCACATAGACCTTCTACTGATGGCTCAACACTTTGTATAGTTTTCTCTGCTCTTCACAATCAACTCTGAACCATGCTTTAGCAATCACAAGTGACTGTCTACAAATGTCTTTCCCCTAAATGATATAATCAAGTCAACCTATTAGAACCACCTTAAAATCATATTAGAGAAACCATAACATACTCCAATAACAATTTTGTTGGCTCTACTAACCATGCAACAAAATTTGGGACCTGTCCAATATTAATAAATGTAGATGCACAATACACATTGTCTTCTCTACCAATTTAATTGAAGCTTTCTCCTCAAGTTGAATTATGTCATGTTCTCTTAACTAAATATTCTTAACTCTTCTCTAATGCATAATCCAAGGGTGCATACCGAAATGATAAGCACAACTCCTGAACCAATATAATCTCTTTCAGCTCTTCTGAATAAACAAAGGAAACTACTACTGGTAAATAGTGAATACATAACATCACTTCTACTAATCATCAAACTCTATGTCCATGATTGTAACATCAATAAAATGTCTTCATCACATATCCAAAGGTGCAAGGCTCCATGATGACTGTATGGATAATCACACACAGAACACTTCTTGTAACTCTATTAGGAACACTACTAACACAAGCTGCTACATAGCTGTATGTTCTAACAATTAACCTCTGCATCCATGATATCATGCTAATAACATGTCCATGCTACATATACTCAAATATTACTACATAATTCTTCCATGCATGCTACTTACCATATTTTGTCATCAATGAAAAACATACAGTCAGTACTGGCTTGTTGGCAAATCTCCAACAAACTCCCCCTTTGGCATTGATGGCAACATATGGAATGAAAAACACCACCAATCCAAATGAACAATGCTTATATAACATTCTCCATTTTCTCATCAAAACTCCCTCAAGGATGAATCCTCCATCTACTATAGTATTCTTCAACATTCTCCATTTTCTCAACTGAACTACTTTCATGACTGAATAATGGTCCCCCTTAGTATATTACTTCTTCTTTACTTCTATTTTTCATGACTATATATTACTCCCCCTTTGACATCAATGGAAAAGAGCACCAATTATTTAAGCTTTGGTACTACTCCTGAAGTAGAGTATTCAACCATCCATCAGTCCCTAAGGACTAATGCACTTTCCTCTTTCTCTAAGCAGAATCAGGGAAGGGAATTACTCCCAAATTCTCCTTCAGATACTCCAAAGTATCCTTTGGTAATTACTTTTTGAATATATCTGCTAGTTTTTCCTTTGTACTCACATAATCCAATTTGACTTCTTTTTCTATCACTTTCTCTCTAAGGAAATGATACTTGATCTCTATGTGCTTTGTCTTTGCATGCATCACTAGATTCTTTGACATGTTGATAGTGTTGGTATTATCACAATGAATAGTAATAGGATAATCAATCTGAATACCAATGTCATTTATCATCTATTTGATCCAAAAAATTGTGGAACAATTTAGGGCTATTGCAACATACTCCACTTCTATTGTTGACTGAGAAATACAATTTTTCTTCTTTCTTATCCAAGTGAAAAGTTTTTTACCAAGAAACACTGCTCCACCTAATGTACTCTTTCTATCATCAATGCATCCTACCCAATCAACATCTCTATAAACATGAAGATCAACATTCTTTGAGTTAGGATACCATAGACCATAATCTATAGTGCCCTACAAATTTCTAAATATTCTCTTTACTACCATGAGGTGACTTTGTTTAGGCTCTATTGCAAATCTTCCAACTATGCCAACTGCATTAGAAATTTCTAGTCTAGTTTGAGTAAGATATATGAGTTTACCAATCATAGACTTATATTGTATCTACTATTGGAGAATCATCTTCTTTTGTAAGCTTGCATCCTATTATCATAGGTGTACCCACTAGTTTTCAATCATCCATCTTGAACTTCTTTAATATCTCTTTCACATAATTTGACTGATTAATGAAAATACCTTTCTCTATCTACTGCACATTTAATCCCAAGAAGTATTTGATAGGTCCAATCATGCTCATCTCAAACTCACTCTACATCTCCTTAGAAAATTTTTCACTAAGTTTTTCATTACCCCCAAAGATAATGTCATCAAAAAATATAGCTACAGTAGTAGACCTTCAGATGTCTCTCTTATGAATAGATTATAATTTGTTTCTCCTTTCTTGAATCCAATTTTTGTTAGGTATCCATCAAGTCTCTCATACCATGCTATAGGGGCTTTCTTAAGTCCATAGACAACTTTCCTCAATATACATACCATATCAAGTTTGTCTAATAAGGTGAATCCTTCTAGATATTCAATGTATATTTCTTCTTTTAGCTCTCCATTCAAGAATGCTAACTTAGCATCCATTTGATAAACTTTAAAGTTCTTGAATGTTGCAAAAGATAAAAACAACTTAATAACTTCTAATCTTCTCACTGGTGTAAAAGTGTCTGAATAATCAATACCTTATCTTTGTGCATATCCCTTACATACTAACCTTTCTTTGTTCCTTACTACTGTACCATCTTCATTCATCTTGTTTCTAAATATCCACTTTGTTCCAATCACATTCTTATCACTAGGTCTTCAGATAAGTTCCCAAGTATCATTCTTAATAATTTGATCTAGTTCTTCTTTCATAGAATCATGCCAATCTGAATCATTACATGCATCTTTAACACTTAAATGTTGAATCTGAGATAGTAAACATACTGCTTCATTGCTTACTAAATTTTTTTTATTTGATCTTTTTGTGACTTTTCTGCTCTGATCTCCAATGATGTCGTCCTTAGAGTGATATCTGGATGTATACTTTGGAACTTTAGGTGATACTGACTCATCTTCCTTCTGAGTTTCTTCTTCACTTGTTTTAGGGTCATTGAATAATACATCAATAATGTCAAACATCTCTTCAACAAATGTATCACTTGTGGAAGGTTTGGGTTCTTCTTCAATCATAGGTGAGTAATCATGATATCTTTCTTGAACCATAAAATTTTCATTAATCTTAACATGAGCACTTTCAATGATCTTCTTCAATCTCAAGTTAAAATATTTATAATCTTTACTTTTAGTAGAGTAACCAAGAAATATACCTTCATCACTTCTTGCATCAAACTTTCCTATTGCTTCATCCCTCTTGATGTAGCACTTTATCCAAAGATTCTAAAGTATTTCATAGTGGGAACATTACCAAACCATAGCTCATAAGCTGTCTTGTCTGCACCAAGCCTTAATTGTATTCTATTGATTTTACAAACTATTGTATTGACCGTATCTCTCCAATAGGTGTGTGCAAATTTTCCTTCAATCATGATGGTGTGTATTGTATCAAGGATGATCCTATTCCTTTTCTCTATAATCCCATTCTACTGAGGGTTTCTAGGGGCACTTAATTGTCTCTTTATGCCATTTTCTTTGTAGTACTCATAGAATCTATCAGAGGTGAATTCTCCTCCTCTATCTGACCTTAGAGATTTTATCTTTAGTCTAGATTCATTCTCAACCTTAGCTTTGAATATTTTAAACTTCTCAAATGCTTCTGACTTATCTTTCAAGAACACAACCAACAGTATTCTAGAATAATCATCTACAAAAAAATGAAATACCTTTCACCATAGTATAATCTTATTTGAGTTGGTCCACATAGGTCTATATGAATTAGATCCAACTTGTTCTCTACTAAATTATGGTTGATTCTAAATGAATTTCTCACATGCTTTCCCATCACACATTCCCTAGAAATAGTATCAACTAGCTTTTCTATGCTAGGTAGGTCTCTTACTACCTTAACATTATTAATATTTACTATGTTATCAAAATTGATATGACGGTCTTTTGTGCCATAACCAACTATCATCTACTTTAGCAATAAAATAAATTATTTCTAGATTAAGATGAAAAAAAAAATACCTTTAGTCTTTGATCTTGATGCAATCATTTCTCCTTCCTTGTTCTTAATGATGCACTTGTTTCCATTGAACTCCAACATGTAACCTTTGTCAAGCAACTACCCAACAATTAGTAGGTTATGTTTCAAACCATTAACACAAAGAACATCATCAGTGCTATTCTTTCCATCAAAGGTGATGGATCCTCTACCAATTATGGGTTTAGGAGTTTTATCTCCAAATCTAACCATTCCTCCTTTCTATCTTTCTAAATTAAAAAATCTATCTTTGTCTCCTATCATGTGATGTGAACAACCACTGCCAATGATTCAATCTATCCCGATGTTAGCTTGCAAAATCAGTGGTAACTCTTGTGAAATATTTTCATCTTCAAGAGAAATGAATCCAATTTCTTCTTCTATTGATTCTTCATCTAATACTCCATCTCCAACATAGTATAATTCTTTTGAATACTTCTAGGCTTGTAGTCATTCTTGAAATTTTTAACTCTTGTAGGACACTTAGATGCAAAGTGACCAATCTTATTACATGAAAAGCATTTGAATGGTAATTGTCCTTCATAGTTTCCTTTTCCTTAAATTTATCTTTTAGAAATCATAGCAATGAAATCATCTAGAGCTTTTTCTTCATTATCATCATCAAAATTACCAAAGGTGTTCAAAGATTTCTTACCATGGATGAAAGCTTTGAAGGCTGTCTCATTTTTAGGCTCTGTCCTCAAACTCGATATCTCAAATGCAACAATCTTCTTGATTAAGGTTTATCTTTTGAATTTTTCTAAAAATTGTAGTCTCATCAAGGATGTTTATCTTGTTCTCATATTCTAGTGTTAAGGTAGTCATCACCTTATCCATGATGTCTTCTTATGAGATTTCTCCACCATTGTTTTTGATTCCAGCAACTGCTTCATTGATCCTTTGATTGTAGGCTCTTATGTTCTCTTTAGGTAGCATCTCCAATGTATTGTACTTTTTCTTCCATGTCTTTTTTCATGCATTCTTTTCTTATTTACCTCCTTCAAACATGTCTTCTAAGTGCTTCCATATCTTGTAGGGTATGTCTACTTTCTTTATTTCTTAAAACTCACTATCAGATAAGGTGCTGATAAGGGATTATTTTGTTATTGCATTCTGACAGAAAAAATCCTTCTACTTGCTAGTAGCATCATCCTTTGCAAGATCTACTAGAGAGGCGATCTGAACTTCTTTGATAGCCACTTCAAAAACATTAAAACAAATGCACTACAAATGTGTCATCATCTTGTTCTTCTAGTCAAGATAATTCTCTCCATCAAACTTAGGATTGTCTTTTCTAAAGAATGCCATCCGATCAACCTCAAGCTATTAAACTTTCACTCTGAGGAACTTGGCTCTGATACCAATTGTTAGGAATAGTCCCAAGAGATAACTAACAGGGGGGTGAATAAGTTATCTAAAAGTTTCAATTATGTATCCAATTAAGTATACTTAAACATAAAGCATAAACACAATGAAAGAACACTTGAACACAACACCAATATTTTGGCTATGAGGAATCCCAAATAGGTAAAAACCCTAATGGGAATTGACAACCACTAATAATCTATACTAGTGTTTTATGATCCTTGTTAGAAGATCCTTAACCCTGTTAGGATTTTTCTTTTCATTGCATTTAGTATAGTGACCTATTCAAGGGTCAGACCCTGTTAGGACTCATTTACAATTAACCCTATTAGTGGTGAGGACACACTATCTGAGAGCACACTGCTCACAGGGTGAAGGCTACAACCTTTTGAATAACAGATACACACCATATCTAGATCTTGATGAACTATACTTTGACCTACTATCTATATTAGTTCCAATGTATTGAAAAAACTCTTTACTTGGTCACATAGACCTTTTTTTGATGGCTCAAAACTTCACACACTCTACTCAGCTCTTCACTACCAACTCTAAACCATGTTTTAGCAATCACAAATGAATGCCTATAAATATCTTCCCTCTAAATGATATAATAAAATTATCCTATTAGAACCACCTTGAAATCATATTAGAGAAAACCATAACATACTCCAATAACAATTTTGTTGGCTCTACTAAGAACGTAACACAAACTGGGACCTGTCCAATATTAATAAATGTAGACACATAATACACACTGTCGATTCTACCAATTTAACTAAAGCTTTCTCCTTAAGATGAATTACATCATGTGCTCTTAACTAGACATTCTTAACTCTTCTATAGTCCATAATCCAAGGGCACATATTGAAATGATAAGTGAAACTCCTAAACCAATATAATCTCTTTTGGCTCTTCTGAATAAACATAGGAAACTACTACTGGTGAATAGTGACTGCATAACTTCACTTCTACTAATCATCAGACTCTACATCCATGATTGTAACATCATTAACATGTCTTCATCACATATCCAAAGGTTCAAGGCTCCATGATGATTGTACAAACAATCATGCACAAAACACTGCATGTAACTCTGTCAAGAACACTGCTAACACAAGCTGCTACATAACTGTCTATTCTAACAATTAACCTCTATGTCCATGATATAATGTTGATAATATTTTAATGCTAAATATACTCAAAGCTTACTACAAAAGTCTTCCACGCATGCTACTTACTATTATGAATAGTCCCAAGAGATAATTGAGATGGGGGGGTGAATAAGTTATCTACAAGTTTCAATTCTTTATCCAATTAAGTATACTTAAACATAAAGCATAAACATAATGAAAGAACACTTGAACAAAACACCAATATTTTTGTTACGGGGAAACCCAAATAGGTAAAAACCTTGGTGGGACTTGATACCCACTGATATTCTATACTAGTGTATAATGATCCTTGCTAGAAGATCCTTTACCTTGTTAGGAGAAGCTTTACAATATATTAAGTATAGTAGACCTGATTAAGGGTTAGTCCCTATTAGGAGTGTTTTATAATTTTCCTTTTTAGGGGAGAGGATGCACTATCCGAGAGCTCACTACTCAAATTGGTGAAGGCTACAACCTTCTGAATAATAGATACACACTATATATAGATTTTGGTGAATTGTTCTTTGACCTGCTATCTAGATCAGTTCTAATGAATAGCACACATACTCTACTTGGTCACATAGAACTTCTTTTGATGGTTTAGCACTTCACACACTCTGCTCTACTTTGCTTAATCCACCATGAACCACACTTCAGCAATCACAAATGACTACCTATAAATATCTTTCCTCCAAATGATATAATCAAGTCAGCCTATTAGAACCACCTTGAAATCATATTAGAGAAACCATAATAAACTCCAACAAACATTCTATCAGCTCTATTATTCACGCAACTCAGTTTGGGACCTATCTAATAAAATAATTGTAGACATGCCACACACTATCAGCTCTACCAAAACAACTGGAACTTTCTCTGTAATCTGATTTAACTTATGTGCTCTTAACAAAACATCAATAACACTTCTCCAAACTTAAATCCAAGGGTGCATAAACTTGAGATAGGCGCAACTCAAGAAATAATAAAATCTCTATCGGCTCTTCTGAACAAACATAGGAAACTGCTACTGGTGAATAACAACTACATAACTTCACTTGCATTCATCATTAGACTATGCATTCATAACCAAAACATCACTAACATGTCTTCAACATGTATCCTAGGGTACATGCCCATAAGACAACTATATGAACAACCATACATAGAATATTGGCTGTAACTTTGTCAGGAACACTAGTGACACAAGTTGCTATATAACTATCTGTACTTATAGTTAACTTCTGCACCCATGATATCATGTTGATATCATATTCATGCATCATATATTAAAAATATTACTACATAAGACTTTCACACATGCTACTTTCAATAATTTTTTATCAATGACAAACATACAGTCAGTACTGGCCTGCTAGCAAATCTCCAACAATCTCCCCCTCTGGCATTGATGGCAACATGTGGAATGAAAAACCACCATCAACCCAAATGAACATTTCTTTAATAACATTCTCCATTTCTTCTTCAAAACTTCCCCAAAGATGAATCCTCCATCTATTGTAATATTTTCTAATATTCTCCATTTCCTTAACTATACTATTGTCATAACTGAATGTTGCTCCCCTTTAGTATATTACTCCTCTTTTTACTTTTGTTTTTCATGAATCTATATATATACTCCCCCTTTGACATTAATGGAAAATGGCACCACTCATTTTAAGCACCAATACTACTCCTAAGGTAGAGTAGTCAACCTTCCATCAGTCCCTGAGGATTGATGCCATTCCTACTTCCTTCTAAGAAGAATCAAGGAAGGGAATTACTCCCAACTTCCCCCTTAGATACTCAAAATTATCCTTAGGCAAGGGCTTTATGAATATATCTACCACCTATTCTTTAGTACTCACATATTCCAACTTGACTTCTTTCTCTACCACTTTCTCTCTTAGGAAGTGATACTAGATCTCAATGTTTTTTGTCTTTGCATGGATCACAGGGTTCTTTGACATATTGATAGTGCTAGTGTTATCACAGTGAATAATAATAGGATAATCAATCTGAATTCTATAATATTTTATCATCTGCTTGATCCAAACAATTTTAGAACAATTCAAGGCTAGTGCAACATACTCCACTTCTACTCTTGATTGAGAAATATAGTTTTGTTTCTTACTTGTCCAAGTGACAAGTATATCACAAAGAAACACTACTCCACCTAAAGTACTTTTTCTATCATCAACAAATCCTATCCAATCTGCATCTATGTACACATGAAGCTCAACATTTTATGAATTAGGATACCATAGACCATAATCTATAGTGCCCTGCAAGTATTTGAATATTCTTTTTACTGCCATGAGGTCACTTTGTTTAGGCTCTACTGCAAATCTTCCAAATATACCAACTGCATTGGAAATTTTAGGTCTAGTCTAAGTAAGATGAATGAGTTTACCAATCATAGACTTATACAATGTTATATCAACTACTGGTGAGTCCTCTTCCTTTGTAAGCTTGCATCTAGTAATCATAGGGGTTCCTACTAGCTTGTAATCATCCATCTTGAATTTCTTTAATATCTCTTTCACATACTTTGATTGATTAATGAAAATCCTTTTTTTTGTTTGCTTAACATTTAATCCCAAAAAGTACTTGATAAGACCAATCATACTCATCTCAAACTCATTCTACATTTCTTTGGCAAATTTAGCACTGAGTTTTCCATTACCTCCAAAGATAATGTCATCAACAAATATAGCTCCAAGTAATAAACCTTCAGATGTCTCTCTAATGAATAGATGACAATCTATTACTCCTTTCTTGAATCCAATCTTTGTTAAGTATCCATCTAGTCTCTCATACCATGCTCTAGGGGCTTGCTTAAGTCCATAGAGGGCCTTCTTCAATCTGCATACCATATTAGGTCTATCTAATAAGGTGAATCCTTCAAGTTGCTTAATGTATACTTCTTTTAAGTCTCCATTCAAGAATGCTGATTTGACATCCATCTAATAAACTTTGAAGTTTTTAACTGTAGCATAAGCTAAAAACAACTTAATAGCTTCTAATCTACTAACAGGTGAAAATGTGTCTGAATAATCAATTCTTTCTCCTTGTGCATATCCCTTACATACTAATATTTTTTTATTTCTTACTACTGTACCATCTTAATTCATCTTGTTTCTCAATAACCACTTTGTTCCAATCACATTCTTATCACTAGGTCTTGGGACTAGTTCCCAAGTACCATTCTTAATGATCTGATCAAGTTCTTATTTCATAGCATCATGCCAATCTGAATCCTTACAAGCAACTTCAACACTTAAAGGTTTAATTTGAGATAGTAAACATACCGCATCATTGCTAACTGAGCTATTTGCTTGTGATCTTCTTAAAACTTTGCCACTCTGATCTCCAATGATGTCTTTCTTGGAATGATTTCTTGATGTAAACTTTGGAACTTTGGGTGATGCTAACTCATCAGCCTTTGGAGTACCTTCTTCACTTGTCTCAAGGTCAATGAACACATCAATACTATCAAACATTTCCTCAATAACTGTCTCACTAGTGGAGGGTCTAGTTTCTTCTTCAATCATGGGTGAGTAATCATGATATCTTTCTTGAATCATAAACTTTTCATCAATATTTACATGAGTACTTTCAATGATCTTTTTCAATCTTAAATTGAAACATCTATAAGCTTTACTTTTAATAGAGTAACCAAGAAAAATACCTTCATCACTTCTTGCATCAAACTTTCCTACTGCTTCATCCCTCTTGATGTAGCACTTGCTTCCAAATATTCTAAAGTATTTTATAGTGGGAACATTACCAAACCATAGCTCATAAGTTGTTTTATCAGTGCCAGGCCTTAACTGAATTCTATTCATTTTATATACTGCTATATTGACTACATCTCTCCAATATGTGTCTGCAACTTTTCCTTCTATCATAATGGTGTGTGTTGTATCAAGAATGATCCTATTCCTTCTCTCTGCAATTCCATTCTACTGAGGTGTTCTAGGTGAACTTAACTATCTCTTTATGTCATGTTCTTCATAGTACTCATAGAATCAATCAGAGGTTAATTCTCCCCCTCTATCTGATCTCAAACATTTTATCTTTAATCCAGATTCATTCTCAACCTTAGCTTTGAATATCTTGAACTTCACAAAAGCTTCTAACTTATCTTTTAAGAATGCAACCCACATCATCCTAGTATAATCATCAACAAACAAAATAAAATACCTTTCACCATAGTATGATCTTGTTTGAGTTGGTCCACATAGGTCTATATGAATCAGATCCAACTTGTTCTCTAGTGAATTCCACTTGCTCCTGAATGAATTTCTCACAAGATTCCCCATCACACATTCCCTTTATATAGTATCAACTAGCTTTCCTATGCTAGGTAGATCTTTTATTGCTTTAACATTGTTTATCTTTACTATGTTATCAAAATTGATATGACATAGTCTTTTATGCCACAACCAACTGTCATCAACTTTAGAAACAAAACAACTTACTTCTAAATTGAGTTGAAAAACATTACCTCTTCTCTTTGTGCCTGATACAATCATAACATCATTTTTTTTGTTAATGATTCATTTTTCATCTTTGAACTCCAACTAATAGCCTTTACCAAGTGATTGTCCAACACTAAGAAGGTTATGTTTCAAACCATCAACATAAAGAACATATCAGTACTATTCTTTCCATCCAAAGTGATGGCTCCTCTACCAACTATAGGTTTAGGAGTGTTGTCTCCAAATCTGACCATACCTCCATTGTATTTTTCCAAATGAATAAACCTACCTTTATCACCTGTCATGTGATGTGAACAACCATTGTCTATAATCCAATCTATTCTTATATCTGCTTGGGAAATCAATGCTAGCTCTTGATTCACTTTCTCATTTTTAGGAACTGATTTAATATTTTTTTTGGCTACAATAGACATGAATCCAATTTCTTCTTCACTTGATTCTTCATTTGAGACTCCATCTCTAGCATAGTAGTATTCCTTAAAATACTTAGCCTCATAATCCTTTTTGAACTTTCTAGCTCTAGTGGGACACTTAGATGCAAAGTGACCAATATTATTACATAAAAAGCACTTAAATGGTAATTGACCTTCATATTTTCCTTTTCCTTTCTTTTCTCTTTTGGAAATCAAAGAAATAAAATCATCTAGTTTTTTATCTTCTTCATCATCATCAAAATTACTAGAAGTGTTTGCAGATTTCTTACCATGAACTGTTGCTTTGAAAGCTATCTCACTCTTTGGTTCTGTCTTCAATCTTGAAATCTCAAAAGATAAGATTTTGTTGATCAAGGTCTCTCTCTTGAAATTTGATGTAAGCTGCATGGTCTCATCAATGATGTTGATCTTGGTTTCATATTTTGGAGTAAGAGTAGTCATTAACTTGTCCATAATGTCTTCCTCAGAAATCTCTCCACCATTGTTCCTGATTCCAAGAACTGCTTCGTTAATCCTCTGATTGTAAGCTTAGATATTTTCTTCAAGTAGCATCTCTAATGCATTATATCTTTCCTTCCATGTCTTTTTATGTGCATGATTTTCTTGTTTGTCTCCTTCAAAAATGTCTTCAAGGTGCTTCCAAATTTTGTGGGTTGTATTTATGTTTTTTACTTTTGAAAATTCACCATCAAATAGGGTGTTGATAAGGGCTTCTTTAGCAATAGAATTCTAATGAAACAATTCCTTTTGAGCATCAGCAGCATCATCTTTTGCAAGGTCTTCTAATGTAGGAATCTTGGCTACTTGGATGGTTACATTAAAAACTTCAAAATCAATGTACTACAAATGGGTCACCATCTTGTTCTTCCAATCAAGATAATTCTCTCCATCAAACTTAGGACTTTCTTTCTTGAAGTATGCCATTTCATCAACCTCAAGATGTTAAAATTTCTTTCTGAGGCACTTGGCTCTGATACCAATTGTTAGAAATAGTCCCAAGAGATAATGAGAGGTGGGGGGTGAATCAGTTATCTACAAGTTTCAATTCTTTATCCAATTAAGTATACTTAAACATAAAGCATAAACACAATGAAATAAAACTTGAATGCAACACCAATATTTTGGTTACGGGGAAACCCAAATAGGTAAAAACCCTAGTGGGACTTGATACCCACTAATATTCTATACTAGTGTATAATGATCCTTTCCAGAAGATCCTTTACCTTGTTAGGAGTAGCTTTACAATATATTAAGTATAGTTGACCTGGTTAAGGGTTGGACCCTATTAGGAGTCTTTTACAATTTTCCCTATTAGGGGAGAGGATGCACTCTCTGAGAGCTCACTACTCAAATGGGAAAAGGCTACAACCTTCTAAATAATAGATACACAATATCTGGATCTTGGTGAACTACGCTTTAACCTGCTGTCTAGATCAGTTCTAATGAATAACACACATACTTTACTTGGTCACATAGACCTTCTTTTGATGGTTCAACAATTCACATGCTCTGCTCTGCTCTGCTTAATCAACCATGAACCACACTTTAGCAATCACAAATGACTGCTTATAAATATCTTTCCTCCAAATGATATTATCAAGTTAGCCTATTAGAACCACATTGAAATCATATTAGAGAAACCATAATAAACTCCAAAAAACATTATGTCATCTCTATTATGCATCTAACTCAATTTGGGACCTATCTAATAGAATGATTGTAGACACACACCACACATTGTTGGCTCTACCAAAACAACTAGAACTTTCTCTATAAGCTGAATTAACTTATGTGCTCTTAACTGAACATCAATAACAGTTCTCCAAGCTTAACTCCAAGGGTGCATATCTTCAAGATAGGCACAACTCAAGAAACAATAAAATCACTATCGGCTCTTCTGAACAAACACACAAAACTACTACTGGTGAATAGAGACTACATAACTTCACTTGCATTCATCATTAGACTGTGTTCATAACTAAAGTATCACTAACATGTCTTCAACATATATCCTAGGGAACATTCTCATAAGACAATTGTACGAACAACCATACACAAAAAACTACCTATAACTCTATCAGGAACACTACTGACACAAGTTGCTATATAACTATCTATACTTATAGTTAACCTCTACGCCCATGATATCATGTTGATATCATGTCCATGCATCATATACTGAAGGCTTACTACATAAGACTTCCACACATGCTACTTTCCATATGTTATCATCAATGGAAAACATACAGTTAGTACTCACCTATTGGAAAATCTCCAACACTTACCATATGTTTTCATCAATGACAAACATATAGTCAACATTGGCTTACTAGAAAATCTCCAATAGTTACATTTGGAGAATGGGTAACTAAGCCATTCTCCATATGTGTGAATCATCTCTCTTAACCTCCAAGGAATGGGAGAATGTGTGACTAAGCCATTCTCCCATGCTCCAATTGCTAGGGAGTTAACCACTTGGATTGGGAGATTACATGACTAGGTAGTCTCTAGATCTCTGAATGTCTACCTCTTATCCATAGGATTGGGAGAACTAGCAACCAAGGTTATCTCCAATTTTCTAAATGTTTCCTCTAACTACTAGCCCATCTCATGAATGTGCAACTAAGTGCCATGTGTCCTCTTCTATCCTTTCTCACTACCACCTATTTGCAAAATTATGAAGTCTCTAGCCCACCAACAATGTTCCCGAGGCACCTCCATGTGTGCACACCTAGAGAGCCTTCTCTTTACTTCAAAGTGCAATGTGTGCATTTGGACATATAAACACTTGAAATCTTCCAATCTTGGGCAATGTGGGATTAATCTATGAATAGTTTTTAAATGTTTCATTGAAAATTTTTGGTTAAGCACCCAACTGGCATGCTTTCCAAGGTGGGCCCATAGGGGTAGAGGCCAGCATGCCTCTTTCTTTCTTTCACTTACCACTTACTTAAGAAGCCCTTCTTTTAAATGCCTTTAAAACCCAAAATGGGGTGCATGTGGCATAAAACCAGATGTACACCCCTTGTATTTTTACCTCTCCTATCTTCTTGTACGCATACATGCCCAACTCTCTTCACTTTATTTTCCTTGGTCTGCACCTACTAAGTGGGCTACAAGGAGAAACACTTGTAGAAACCTCTCCCATTTCAAATGTCTTTACATACACCCCTTCCTCACTCATGCACTTCCTCTAATTTTCCCTTTCCTAACCTTGCATAACCTTGCTGCTTCTAGGCCTCA
This sequence comes from Chamaecyparis obtusa, assembly GCA_027943335.1. Classification (NCBI taxonomy): domain Eukaryota; kingdom Viridiplantae; phylum Streptophyta; class Pinopsida; order Cupressales; family Cupressaceae; genus Chamaecyparis; species Chamaecyparis obtusa. Next base: position 318,406 of record BSBK01009869.1, on the reverse strand, counting down.
ACTAGTCACTTGCATGACCTACTGTGTGTGCACCCAATTCAAAAGTATATTGCCCTCCTTCCATTTTTGACATCATGTGTGGGCCTATTTAGATGGTCCTTGGGAGTGTTGGGCACAAGTGCATAAGGCTCACACACCCATGCATGTTTTGGCACACACACCTCAAACTATTATGTATCCTCCTTGGATTGGCATGTGCTCCCTCCTCCATCTCATGCTCCCTTGTCTTTGTTTTTCTATGTGTTGGCAGCCACAAACACTTAGTATTCATGTTGCCTACCTTGTGCTGGTTTCCTTCTTAAAAAATCACACATTACTCAACTTTATTAAATGTGTAGCCCTTGGATTACTTCATGCACTCCTTAGAAACATTTTAACTAGCACCCATCTCCTATAAATCTCATGCTCCACATAAGGCTTGACAATTTTTTTACCCTTTAGTTTGGTACACTCTGTAATGGTCACACAACTCACATCATATATACACCCCTTACATAGCTATCACACACCACCAATCAAAACATCCAGCCCTCTGTTGGCATCTCTCCATGCCTTCTCACACTATCCATACAACATGCATACCATTGTTCGATGGAGTGCTTTGTGCATTGTTTGCAAAATGACTATTTGTATTTGTGGGTAGTGTCCCCTACTATTCATGCTACCTCCCTCTTTCTTATGTGTGCCCAGCCTAGTGTGTATAGACCTCCAGATTCTACCACACACCATCAAAAGGAAACCTCACAATTCTTTGTATTTCATTTGACAAGTGTAATGCTCTCTTTCAATCTACTGGCAGCCTCCATCTTTTTGGTTTAATATACTAGTAGCATCTTTTCCCATTCACATTGGTTGTTCACACTTATACATGCCTTTCTTAGCTTGTAGACTCCAAAACATCAACACGTGCCAGCCACTGGTTTTTAATAATAATTTCAAAATGCTTTAAAACATGAGGTATACTTAGCATAACCTTGTAGAAGGTAAGTTCATGACTCTGAAAACATAGCATCCTCAACATTTCAAAAAAATATTGCACACTTGATATGATTGAAATAATGTGCATAACATTTCGAGGACTATGATACATTTAGTTTAAAAGCATACCATGCTAAATAAACTTTGGGTTTGAAAAGAGTGGTAATCCATGAAGACCAAATAAAGGACCAACACTTTAACTCCAAAAAACTTTCTGGATACCACAATGAAGTCACTTAGATAAAGTCACAACCATGGTTAATAAAAAATTAAGCACATCATTCAAATCACAATGCCCTTGTAAATCTGACTAGAAACTCTAACTGGCCTCCTGAATTCCCCTTAAAAACTGACAAAAACCCCTCACAAGAACATGCCATCAATAGCACAAGTTCATTTCCATCATATGAGTATACACATGCTAGAGGAATTTGCATGAAAATATTTGAGCCAAAAGATATTAATGACTGAACATGGCCCTTTGAAACATTTATGATGATGTCCACATTGTTAAATTACATAAATCACTTCCAGAACAAGCACTTGAAACTTTCTAACTGTGATCTTCATGAATCGGCAGCTTGCAGATCAATTCACTTCCATAAAAGGAATATGAATCCACAATCAATTCACCCAAAATATCATAGGGTGAAATGAAAACAAACACCAAAGTCAACCTATTAGAAATATTCAAGATTAAAACAATGAAATTGTATAAAACTAATTTAGAATCGGTCTAGGAAAGTGGCTAAATGGATTGGAGGAGATCTAAGAATTTTTAGGAAGAGTCACTCCTATCTCTAGAATGTAGGAAAACCATCAATTATGCTTGAGCTAGAACTAGGTGCAAACCTCAAAGCCTAAAAGTAGGCCACTCTGAAATTTGGAGAATGCACTCTTGGTAAAACTTAACAATCTTCAAATGAAATGGCTATGGAAAATAGGTCAAATGGGTACATGGGGGGCTAAAAACATGAGCTATGAATACTCTCTCTCATGCCTATAGCATGATGCAACAACTATCATGTTCTAACACTCAACTAGGCAATAAATGCACTCCTTTGAAGTGGGCTATTCGGTGAAATTATGGATAGAAAAAATGCATATTTTTGGGAACACCTCCAAAAGCCTATTCCCTAAACATGTCAGAATTGAAAAATGAAATTTCAAACCTACTAAAAATGTCAAATGATAGTTTATGAACAGCCTACCCTAGTGGTTCTTCATGAAGAACAACATGACCCTTTTATCCATGTATTCAAACTAGGCACCTTACAATGACTTTCATGACATTGATTCTGATACTTAGTCAAATTTTTTGAAACTGGACTCAAAACATAGCCTAAATTTTTGAGCTCCAACACTTTGTTTGTAGTTTTGGACATCAATTAGGACATCAAAGATAGAAGTAGGAAGTTGAAAGATAGTTTCAAATCCTTGCATGTTGCAGGACTTCTATACTTGGCCTAAACTAGGAAGGCCTTAGAGCCCGACATGTATGAATCAATTTGATAAATAATAAGAAAGATATTTGCATCCTCTCTATCACTTGTGCATTTTTTGCTTCCACATGTGATCTCTAGAAGGTGGATCTAGTTAGGGTGTGCCTTTTTCCCCTCTCTTCATCCTCCCTTGCATCATTTGGTATTAGAGCAAGGTGAGATCTAGATCTAGGTTTCTAAATCTAGGTTTGAGGGTTCCTTCTTGTCAAACCCTAGCTGATTTGTTGTGGGGTAGCAGATTGCAATCTGGCCTACAATTGCAGAGGGTTTTAAGATAGTTTGTGGGAGGTGAGATGTGGATCCAGGATTGGCAGACATGTTGAGACAAATTGCTACTAGATTAGAAGGTGTTGAAACAACCCAAAGAAGAGGAAGATATCTTGAAGATGTTAGTAATGATAAAATTAATGAAGAACAATTTGATGTAGAACCTACACCGGTGATGGATCAAGGTTAGGAAAGATTCTTGAAGGCTTTGACAAATCTGAAATCTACACAAAAATTTAATCCTCTTGAGTATAGTAGAAAATTAGATTCTGATGAATTGGTGGATTGGATCACTGAGATGGAGAATTACTTTGAGTATAAAAATGTACCTAAGGAAAAGAAGGTGAAAATTGCAAGCACAAAGTTGAAAAGTCATGCATCCTTGTGGTGGGAACATCTACAGTTGGACAAAAAGATGAAAGGCAAAGACAAAATGAAGGTATGGAATAAAATGGTGAATAAATTGAATGGAAAGTTTTGATTACTAGAGAAAATAGGTTTTGAAGAGACTTAAAACCCTTTACAATAGATCTAAAGGAAAGATCAACACATCAAAAAAGAGGCACACACCAACAGACTACCCAAAAAGGGACTACAAATCAAGTGACAAAAGGGATAGAACACTAGTTGAAAAGATGACAAACAACACACAAAACTAGCAAAGAAACCTACCTAAGCATCCACGTACATAACCTCTTCTTTTTCATCTAGAGTCTTATCCATTTTGGCCTAGATATTGTCCATTCAGCCAATGATGCTCTTTAGCTCTTTGATATTCTTCTTCATAGGTGGAGAATTTTTCTTGTTTCTCCCATAGGTACTGGAGCTGGGGCCTCTACTTTCAATCAAGGGAACAGTCCTATGATCACTATCTTCCTCTGGAGCTTTATCCAATAGAAAATTGAATGGAAAGTTCTTACCTTGTGATTATCAGATTAACCTAGTTAGGAGAATGCAAAGTTTGAGGTAGAAAGATAGCTTGGTAAAAGAATATACTAAGAAATTCTATAGATTAGATATTAGATTTGGACATGATGAAGATGATGTGGAAAGAATTGCTAGGTACCTAAATGGATCGAGAATTTCCATCCAATAAGAAATTAGTTTGGTCAAATTGGAGAACATTGAAGAAGATTATCAATTTGCATTGAAAGCTAAGGATAAATTGAACATCAGACATGAGAAAAGATATAGAGGTAGAGGTGGTAGATTCCCTAGAGGAAGAGGTAGATCTTATGGTGAAAATAGTAGATCTAAACTAGAAAAGATAACTCTGGATAAAGGCAAGACCAAGTGGAAAGGTGAAATTTCATTTAGAGGAAGAGGCAATAACTACCGAGGTGGATATAATAGATGTGATTTATAAGGAACTTGTTACAATTGTGGAGAAGAAGGACATAGATCATTTGAGTATACACATAAAAGTAAGAAGGTTGGTAGTAGCATAAATCCTTTCATGCAAGAAGAATCACCGAATGAACATGAAAAGGAAAAGAACTTGATGGTAAGGAGAGCACTTTGGAGTGAAATTAATAAGGAAGATTCGGTAAGGAAAAGTTTGTTAAAGACCAAATGTAGAGTTTTCGATGAAGTTTGGAAGGTAATCATTGATAGTGGTAGCTAGAAGAACTTGGAATTTGAGGAAATGCTTACAAAGTTGCAATTGAAAAGGTTGGAAAATCCAAAGCCCTATTAGATTTCATGGATCAAATATGGGCATACACTCTTGGTAAGTGAACAATGTTATGTGAATTTGAAAATTGGAAAGTACTATGATAAGGTGTTATATGATATCATGCCTATGGGTTGTTGTCATATTTTGTTGGGTAGACCTTTGCAATATGATAGACATGCTAAATATGATGGGAGATTGCATAAATATACTATTTGGTTGTATGGGAGAAGAAAAATCTTGTTACCTTGGATTGAAGAACCTAGTAGTAATGTTTGCACATCTATGAAATTTTTCTTGATGGAAGAAAGAAAGTTTGATAAGGATTTGATGAATACTGATGTATGTTTTGTTTTGAATCTAAACACACCAAGTAAGAAAATAGAGGATAGCATCCCTAAAGAGATTGATAAGTTACTCACTGAGTACAATAAAATCATTTTTGATAATTTACATCATGGTTTTCCACCAAAGAGAAGCATTGATCATTGCATGGATCTAATCCCTATAGCTAGTTTACTAAATAAGGTGCCACATTAGTTTACATCAATTTGAGTCCTTGTGCAATACTAGCTATATTGACACCTAAGAAGAATGGAGAATGGAGAATGTGTATGGATTCCAAAGAAATCAATAAGATAATAGTGAAATATATGTTTCTTATGCCAAGAATGGATGGTTTGACAAGAGAAAAGTATTTTACCAAAATTGATTTCAAAAAGTATCATCAGATCAAAATCATAGAAGGTGATGAGTGGAAGACTGCTTTTAAGACAAAAGAAGGTTTGTATGAGTGGTTGGTCATGCCTTTTGGTTGAACTAATGCATGTAGTACTTTTATGAGATTGATGAATAAATTTTGAAGAAATTCTTAGGCAACTTTGTGATTGTATACCTAGATGATATTCTGATATTCAGTAATACCAGAGAAGAACATTTGTTGCATGTTAAACAAGTATTGCAAATGTTGAAAGAAGAAAAGTTGCTGATAAATCTGAAAAAGTGTTCTTTCATGAAAGGGGAAATTATGTATTTGGGATTTGTGATTTTAGATGATGGTTTGAAGATGGATCCTAAAAAGGTTGAAGCTATTTTGAATTGGCCTACACCTAAGAATGCTAATGAGGTAAGATCATTTCATGGTTTGGCAAGTTTTTAGAGAAAGTTCATTAGGAATTTTAGTTCAATTTGTAATTCTATGATTGAGACTATAAGAGGAGATAAAAGAGAATTCAAGTGGACACATGAAGCTGATTAAATTTTTGAGGCTCCAAAGAAGAACATTTTTGAATTGCCTATTTTAGCATTTCCTAATTTTAATAAGGTATTTCAAGTCAAATGTGATGCAAGTGGAAGTGCAATAGGAGCTGTGTTGAGTCAAGAAGTTAAACTTGTTGCTTTCTTTAGTGAAATTTTGAATGATGCAAAAAAGAAATATTTTATGTATGATCAAGAATTTTATGCTATTGTTCAAGCCCTAGAGAAATGGAGACATTATTTGATACCCAGTGAATTTTTATTGTATACTGATCATAAATCTTTGTAGTACTTGGGTAGTCAAAATAAGTTGAATCAGAGACATATGAAATAGGTTGAGTATTTACAGAGCTATACATTTGTGATAAAGAATAAGAGTGGAGTCACTAACTGAGTTGCAGATGCATTGAGTAGAAGAAGATCTTTGATGACCGAGATGAAAATTGAAGTTCTTGGCTTTGATGACATGACAGATTCTTATGAATTTGATCCTAATTTTTTTGAGCCATGGAGAAAGTGTAGAGAACCTATTCAAGATCAACTATGTACTAAATGGGAAGAATATTTTAGTCAAGGAGTTATGTTGTTTAAAGGTATTCAGTTGTGTATACCGAGAGGATCAATGAGAACTAATTTGATAAAAGAGAAACATAGTAGTGGTTTCGCTAGACACTTTCATACTGATAAAACATTGAATTTTCTTAAGGAGAAATACTTTTGGCCATAGTTATAAAAAGATGTTCAGAAATTTGTGAAAAGTTGAGTTTGTCGAGTTGCAAAAGGAGTAAGTCAGAATACTAGATTGTATACACTAATTTTTGTTCCTAAGAAACCTTGGATTGATATTAGTATGGATTTTGTTCTTGGAGTACTGAAGATAGTGAGAGGTAATGATTATATATTTGTTGTTGTGTATAGATTTTCTAAAATGGAACATTTTATACATTGTAGAAAGACATCAGATACAGTACATATAGAAGATCTTTTCTTTAAGGAAATTATTAGATTGCATGGATTACCGAGGAGGATTATTTCTGACCAAGACAATAAATTTGTTGGATACTTTTGGAAGACCCTTTGGAGAAAGTTTGTCACTGAGTTGAAATATAGTTCTACATTTGGACAGACAAAAGTTGTGAATAGAATCTTGGGTAATATTTTGAGATGTTTAGTTGGAGACACACCAAGTAATTGGGATTCTATGTTCACTCAAGAAGAGTTTACATACAATAATTTAGTGATTAGGAGTACTAGAAAAACACTTTTTGAGATTGTAAATGGCATACATCCAAGAGGTATATCAGACTTGAGGGATATTGCTGATGAAGGAAAGAGAAGTGTTGAAGGAGTAAAGTTTTTCAAGTGCAAGAAGACATTGCATGAATATGTGAAACATAATCTAGAGAAAAGTAATTAGAAATACAAAGAGAGAGTTGATACACCTAGAAGACATAATACTTTTGCAGTTGGTGATGAAGTAATGGTTCATTTGAAGAAAGGTGGATTTCTTATTGGAACATATGGGAAGCTGAAAATGAAGAAGTTTGGTCCTTGCAAGATTTTGAAGAGATTTGATAGTGGAAATGCTTATGAGATTGAGTTAACTGATGACATGGATATATCACCTATATTCAACATTTGTTATTTATATGAGTACCATGAATTAGATGAAGAAATGATAGTATTGAATGATTATCCTAAGAAATAGATAAAAGAAATTGAGAAGATTTTAGAACAAAGAATTGGAAGAAGTACAAGAGGAAAATAGTATATGGAATATCTAGTAAAGGGGAATAATAGACTAGTTGAAGAGACTTCATGGATTTTACAATTTGAGTTGGATTTAGCTCAAATCATAACTGCTTTATGATTTAAATAATCATTTCAAATAACCCTAGGTGTCTAATGTAGGAGCATCTTGGGTTGTTAGCAATCCCGTGTCACCAAAAAAAACATGTTTGTGTTTTCTTGTGTTTCTTAGCTCCTTCTTTGACCAAGTTAGTTTGGTGTTACTTAGTTTCCTTTGTTTACTAGGTTGGTTGGTTATCTTGTTGGCGCTTGGCTAATTCCTTGGAGCTTGGTGATACTTGTTTAGCATTTAGTTACACTTTCATACTGAGTTATTTATTTTAGTTTTTTGTTGAGGCCAACTCTTTCAATTAATTATGGTCACAGATTTAATGCTAGAATCTATCATTGGGAAGTGTGTGGACCTAGATCTGGTCATTCCTTCCATTAATGGTGGATTTGTAGGCTAGATTGTTTGCTAGCCTCTTGTATATAATGTAATCTTTGTTTGTAGTTTTGGACATCAATTAGGACATCAGAGATAGAAGTGAGAAGTTAAAAGATAGTTTTAGATTCTCGCATATTGGAGGACTTCTATATAGAAATTGTAACATCTGACCTAAACCAAGAAGGCCTTATAGCCTGACATGTATGAATCAATTTGATGAATAATAAGAAAGATATATATTCTCTCTCTCACTTGCATGTATGTTTCTTCCATGTGTGATCTCTACAAGTTGGATCTAGCTAGGGTGTTCCTTTGGCTCCTCTCTTTATCCTCCCACGCATCACATTTACAAAATATAGTATGTCATACCATTCATTTTTTCTTTCTTTAGTCTAATTCTTCTCTCTGATTTTGTTCCCTCTTTGTGACTTAACATGTCATCCCACTACTATTTCCCTCTTTTTTTGTCACTTGAAGTTCTTCAGGTCTAGGCAACTTGAAATACTTGTCTAGAAAAGATTTTTGAAGCTGCATGACCACATGTAGTGTGATGTCCCAACCAGATGTTGTAATCTTCAAAACCTCAGACTTTACCTCTAGCTCGACAGCAAGGTCAACTGGGCTCTCGACAATAGAAAGATGGGAATCTTTCTACACTAATTCCTTTGTCATAGCTAACTCTCTTTGTATGGCCTCTAGATAATGTTTTAATATTTTTTGTATGGAGATTAAATGAGCCCTTATCTTACCATTATTAGCCATCAACTCGGCTAGCCTCCCTTGAATATGTAGAAGCCTAGTGTAATGTATAGAGCTAGAACTTCCATCTAAGCTTAATGAGTGACTAGTAGACTCGATGTCTAGTTTTAGGTTATCTACCAATTCCTGGTTGTCCTTGGTAAACACTCCTACATCACACAATTTCTTGTAAAATTATTATGCATTCAATACAACTTATTTTGAATTTAATATTAACATAGAAATTTCTACTTGCTTCACTTCTATATTTGCAGAGACCTTATTAAGTACCTTGGTCTCAAATTTTCTTTCTGATCACTGCAACAAATTTTCATCAACCTCGCTTATCATTAATCACTTTCTTGACAATATGAACAAGTTGCTCAAGAATAGGGTCTGAGTCATTTACATCAGCCATTTCAAAAGAATCAATGAATATACCTTTTATTTCATGAAGTACTTGCTTTTGTTGATGTTCTCTTCTCATTTCTTCCTATTTTCTCTTCTAATTTCTCATTTTATCAATGGTTTCTTCATTCTTTCTTTTCTCATTGCTGGGTATGGGTGTTCTGCAATATTTCTTTAGGTGACCTATATTATTTCATTTATAGCATACCATACTTCATGTTACCCAAAATTTCCTATCATATAATTTTGGCCACAATCCTATTTTCACTTGCAAAGTTGATCCACAAGGTTTTATGGTTTGTGATCTTAGCCCCATGCTCTTCAATATGCCACTAGGCTCCCATTCTGATCACATGTGCTGACTTGAAAGACCCAGAGAGATATTCAAGTTTTAAGGTCTACAGGGACATAGTTTATATCGAGTGGTGTCAAATTTGTCTAAGCATAAAAACCCTTGATTTTTTCTATTTCTTTGATGCTTTTTGGTTTTAAGTGAAAACCTTGGTTGTTTTTGACCTTTCACACCCTCCATTTCTTCTTCGGTATCCTTTTTCTATGTGCCTTGCCGCAACTGCATGGGACCCAATTCTTCTAGGTGGTTCGGTCGCTTGATCTCTTATTTTCCTAGTGGTCAAGCCTTTATTTTGATGATTAGGTGACTGTGTAATGGCTTGATCTCTTATCTCTAGTAGTTAAGTGCTTTCCATTTAGTGACCTAGTGTTTTCATAGTCACATGTTCGCATGATCCTAGTGGATGGTTAATGTTATGTCTAGCAGTCTATATTTTGAGGTGGTTAGTGTAAAATGATCCATAGTTTTTGCATGATCATGAAGAATATTCTTCCCCTTTTTGATCTTGTGATAGTCGTTTGACAGAAAGGTGATATGGCAGGTGGGCTCGATGATTTCAGTGGGATGCCCATGCAAATGTGATCTATGGTTGTCACATGATCGTAAGGAGTTCTCTTCCCCTTTGTGATCATGTGACCACCATTCGATTTAAAATCGATAGTTATTCATGGACCCACTGGTCATTGTGCTGAGGTGCTTGATTTTCATTAGTCACCAAAGTGGTGATGTGGCCAACATTTCTCAGGATGCTTGTGACTATTATAGGGGTTGATCTAGGTCATTTGATCTACCAGAAAGATTGCGATCGATGATCATGTTTTAAGCTCGAACCCAGTAGCCGTTGGTGCTCAACTTTGAATCTTTCTATAAGGTTTTCACTGGTGTTTGATCCAATGGGCCATGCAAACTCAGGGGCAGCTTGAAATTGATGTTCTTAGGATGGTTTTAGGTTGTGAAGATGATGAAGAAGATTTGGGTGGCCGTTGGGTGTTGATTTCTTGCTTCCTAAATTACTATGTCAGTGTTCTTGCACCAAAGGAGAATTGAAGGGTGGTACCACCTGTGACTAGTTATATTTTAAATTCAAATATCTATGAGGATCAGATTTTAGATATTCATGATGAGCCTGACTTATAGAATCAAGGTCATGGTGGTGGCATAAGGTTTTCAACTTCTAGTAGAGTAGATAGATTAGGGCAGCTCATCTATAGGCAGTTATGGTGATAGGAAGTGCATGTAAGGACATATATCTGATCAGCCAAGATATTTTAATGATGCATTTATGATCAAATATGATAGAATTACGGTTCTCTATTATTATATGCAAAATCTATGTAACCCTAGTAAGAAAGTTGACTCTAGCCTGCGTGCAAGGGAGATGTATATATTAGTTTTTGGAGCTTTTTGAGCTCAGAGTTTACAATTGTAAAAAGAGTTTTTCTCTTTCTTAGGAGTTATCTATGGCATTTCTTCTACCCTCTTGCTTTTACACTCTATAACCTTTCATTGAAATCTTAGACTTAATAGAGGCTATTTGTGGCATTTGTTCTGCCCTCTAGTCTTTCCCTTGTCTGTATTTGTCTTATTGAATATAATATAGTGGCTTTGTTAGAGAAATCTTGTTGTTCCAGGGCCCTTCTTTCTTTTAGCCTATATGTGTATGATTGTGTCTGATCTGATTTGAGTGATTTTGTTGGTATACTTCAACCTCCTATCATTTTGTCTCATTCTTGTTCCCTTTCACTGAAAAGAACATTTTCTTGTAGGTCACAGTCCATGTTTTTTGTTCAAGCCTCTTTGTGAAACACTTATGCAAGGTTGTTTAGCAAGATTGTGTTCTATTAGATCTGAGAGCCTTCATGCTAATTTGGTCAGTGTATCATGTTCATTTCATTTTAGTGTATCACCTAGTAGGATATTTTTCTTTTAGTTATTTCCCTTTCATGCATTCCTTCTCTCCCTTTCTCCTCAAAATTTACTTTCCTATCTAGAAGAAAATTAAGGTGATTATCCAAGAGGAACTAGCCTAGAACCTGGAGATCTCATCTCAGTTAGCATAGGTCCCACAACCTGGAGATGATTCCATGTTATACTAAGTTATCAAGACTAAGAGAGTTTGAAACAAGGGTGCAAACTTAGTGTATAATAATTCTAGCACACCTAGTGGGACTACGATCAGATTCAAATTTAGAAAACACCCCACCTTGGTTTTAACAATTCTAGCACACCCGATTGGATAGTAAAAGAAGTTCATTATTTAAAAGGATTATGCTATCTCTGATATACTGATTGCATAATACAGACCTTAGAGAGGTTAGTATTCAAGTATATCTGGTGACTCCATTGGTGTTAAGAGATAGTGACCCAATTTTTGATATAGCTTATGGGAAAAATAAACCCTTCTTATGGAAAGATAATTTGCATTCACACCCTTTAATCATGGTAGTCCATTAAATTTTTCCCAACACCATGATGTGCCCTTGGTGGCACTAAAGAGTCTACCTAATTTCACAGGTGAAGGCCAAGCTATAACTTTTGAACACATAAGAGATGTGGCTACCATATGTAGTATACACAACATCACAGAGGAGGATGTTGCCACCAAGTTGATGGCTACCTCCTTTAATGGTAAGGCCCTGGAATGGTTTAGAAGTCTGGTAGTTGGCTCCATTACTTCATGGGATAGACTTGGAGATCTCCTTAGAAAACACTTTGAGGATGATTTAGACTCTTTGTCTTTGGTAGAATAGCTCCAAATTATAAAGAGAGATCCTCAAGAACAGATGACTAATTTTAATGGTAGATTCCTCAAGACATGGAATAGGATTCCAATTAATATAAGGCCTTCATTAGATTGTTCTTTCCTTTATTTTTTGAGAAGCCTAACTAGTGATATATCTTTCATGATCTAGTCTTTAGGAGGTACTTCATTGCCTCAAGCTTTTGACCTAGTTGTAAAGGCAAAAAATTACTTGGTTTAGGCTGGTATGATAACCCCAAGGCCACCCATGCTTATCTCTCCCAATCTTCATCCCACTACACCTCTGCAAATGCCTCTATTTACTCCCATACCTACATTAATAGAACCTCAAGCTAGCACTAGCTATGGGGAATCCATAGGTGACCCTTCTCAAGGGCTACTTAAATTAAAAAGTAGTCAACAAGAGGTGAGAAGTGATCAAAAAGCAACAAACCAAGAGATGAAGAGCCTATTGCAAGCTCTAACCAAGGATTTGGTCATTTTAAAAAGGAAAAATCAAGAGGATAGGCCACCTCATCAACAATATGATCAAAGTCCTAGCCAGCAGTGCCAAGCTCAAGAGCAATCCTATCAACAAAGTCAACCACAGTATCAAGAAAAGCATCAAAGAAAAGGACAAAATTTGGTAAAGAGGCCTTTCCATCCATATAAGCTAGTTAGGAGGACATTCCCAACACAATGCATCAAAGTAGCTAGTAGTCACCTGAACCCATTTTTTGGGAAGGAGGCTATAGATTTTCTTCTTGTTCTCTTAAACTATGAGCTTCTTGATGGGGAAAGGTCAAAAGTGTTACAACAAGAGACAGTGGCCTCTCAAGCACATCCCCCTAAGGATGGGATGCAACAAGCACCAAGATAAGAAACTCACAAGGTTCAAATCCCAAGTTTCTTGCCTGAGCCCATTCATGACCCTATCCCAGATTTCCAGCCACCTCATCTTCCCCTTATAAAGGAGACAACTAAAATTTTTCACTTCCTAAGTGACAGTGATCCAGTCATATAGTAGATAAAGCCCTATGAACCAATTCCTAAAGAGCCCCCTATAACTCGTAGCATTTTAGGCCACTAGAAAGAAGATGACTTTTGTCTTTTAGGTGTACTTTTTCATGATGATCATGAGGAACAAGTAGGGTTATTACATCAAGATGGATTAGAGTAGTTAGATAAGGATAAGAAAGAAAGTGAAGAAGGTGAAAGCCCAACTAATTTATTTGAAGATATTCCTTCTTACATTGAGCAGGATGAGGTAGTACAAGATTCACTAGTTGAGCCCTTTGATTGTGAAAATAAAGATGATATAGTTACTATTGACTTAGAGCAACAAGATGATTTTGATTTGATGATTGATGCTTTTTTCTCAACTCTTGTTGATGTACCTCATCTTCCTGAAAAGGGTAATGGATTGTGTGTTCTTGAGGAAAGGTCTATGTTTCAAGGGGTTAATTATGTCCCAACTATAGAAGAGGAAAATATATGGTAGATTATCATGGAGGGAAAAATTCTTGATCTTCCTATTGAAGTTATTAATCAGATGCATCTGGACACTAGCAAAGGGAGCCCTAAGTTCATTCTTTCTAGGGGTTGCCCCTTAAGGTACTTAGCAAGAATGCAGGCCAGCCATAAAAATCCAATCATGTTTATGTCCAAACATGAGTGTTCAAATGAGGCTGAAGCTAGAGGTGAACTTGCAGCTCGGCAGGGACAAGCTCAACTCACTTATCTACCCCTAGATAATGAAAACAATAATTTGTTGTGGAGGTAGGTCAATTTGTTTGTCTTTGAAAAGGTAGTGCATCGATTCTTCATACAAGTTTGTATACTTCATTCCTTATTCGCTATCCTCATGCATGTAAAATATTGTATCTTAAGGACGAAGGGTAGTTACTTCAACATACCAATGAATGTTTTTGTTTGACTAGTTTTTTGCACTGGTTAGTTTAGGTTAGGATATTTTTCCTACTTTCTGTCCCTATTTTCTAGATAGTTTTTCCTATTTTCCAAGAAGTGCTTGTGCATAATTTTTTGTTCCTCCTAGTTCCCGGTCTATCTCTCTATCAAAGGTCCTTATGTTTTTGAGATGACTCCCATTCCCAATGAATTGAGTCAAGGCCACTGGTCTAATGCCTAGTAGGCTGACATCTCACAAAAATTGCTAAAATGTTACCCAAAATTTCCTATCATACAATTTTGGCCACAATCCTATTTTTTCTTGTGAAGTTGATCCATAAGGTTTTATGGTTTGAAATCTTAGGCCCATGCTCTTTAATGTTCCACCAGGCTCTAGTTCTAATTGCATGTGCCAAATCGAAAGAACTAGAGAGATATTCAAGTTTTAAGGTCTCTAGGGAAATAATTTATATCGAGTGGTGTCAAATTTTTTTAAGCATAAAAAACCTTGATGTCTTCTATTTCTCTGATGCTTTTTGGTTTTAAGTGAAAACCTTGGTTGTTTTCAACCTTTCATGCCCTGTATTTCTTCTTTGGTGTCTTTTTTCTATGTGCAATATCGTGACTATGTGGGGCCCAACTCTTCTTGGCAGTTCGATTGCTTGATCTCCTATTTTCTTGGCGGTCAAGCCTTTATTTCGATGATTAGGCAACTATGCAGTCACTTGATCTCTTATCTCTAGTGGTTAAGTGCTTTCCATTCAGTGACCTAGTGTTTTCATAGTCACATGTTCATGTGATCCTGGTGGATGGTTAATGTTATGTCTAGTGGTCTCCATTTTGAGGCAATTGGTGTAAAATGATCTATGGTTGTCGCATGATTGTGAGGAATATTCTCCCCCTTTGCGATCTTGTGATAGCCATTCGATGGAAAGGTGATATGGCAGGTGGGCTTGAGGCTTTCAATGGGATGCCCATGTGAATGTGATCTACGGTTGTCACATGATCGTGAGGAGTCCTCTTCCCCTTTACAATCATGTAACCACCATTCGATTTAAAACTAATAGTTATTCATGGACCCATTGGTCATTGTGTTGAGGTGCTTGATTTTCATTGGTTGCTGAAGTGGTGATGTGGCTGACATTTTTTAGGGGGCTTGTGACTATTATAAGGGATGATCTAGGTCGTCTAATCTACCAGGAAGAATGTGATCGACGGTCATGTTTTAAGCTTGGACTCGGTAGCCATTAGAGCCTGAACTTGAATCTTTCTATAAGGTTTTCCCTGATGTTTGACCCAATGGGTCATGCAAAGTCGGGGGTAGCTTGGAATTGATGTTCTTAGGATGGTTGTAGGTTGCAAAGATGATGAAGAAGATATGGGTGGTCATTGCCTGTTGATTTCTTGCTTCCTGAAGTACTATGTCGATGTTATTGCACTAAAGGAGCATTGAAGGGTGGCACCACCTGTGACCAATTATATTTTAAATTCAAATATCTATGAGGATCAAATTTTAGATATTCATGATGAGCCTGACTTACAGAATCAGGGTCATGGTGGTGGCATAAGGTTTTCAACTTGTAGTAGAGTAGATAGATTAGGGTGGCTCATCCATAGGTAGCTATGGTGATAGGAAGTGCATGCAAGGACATATATCTAATTGGCCAAGATATTTTAATGATGCATTTATGATTAGATATGATAGAATTAGAGTTCTCTATTATTATATACAAAATCTATGTAACCCTAGTCAGAAAGTTGACTCTAGCCTGTGTGCAAGGGAGATGTATATATTAGTTTTTGGAGCTTTTTGAGCTCAGAGTTTATAATTGTAAAAAGAGTTTTTCTCTTTCTTAGGAGTTATCTATGGCATTTTTTCTACCGTCTAGCTTTTACAATCTATAACCTTTCATTAAAATCTCAGACTCAATAGAGGCTATACGTGGCATTTGTTCTTCCCTCTGGTCTTTCCCTTGTCTATATTTCTCTTATTGAATATAATATACTAGCTTTGTTAGAGAAATCTTGGAGTTCCAGGGTCCTTGTTTCTTTCATCTTATATGTGTACTATTGTGTCTGATCTGATTTGAGTGAGTTTGTGGGTATACTTCAACCCCCTATCATTCTGTCTCATTCCTGTGCCCTTTCACTGAAAAGAATGTCTGCTTGCAGGTCACAGTCTATGTCTTTTGTTCAGGCCTCTTTGTGAAACACTTATGCAAGCCTATTTAGGAAGATTGTGTTCTATTAGATCTGAGAGCCTTCATGCTAATTTGGTCAGTGTATCATGTTCATTTCATTTCGGTGTATCACCTAGTAGGATAGTTTGCTTTTAGTTATTTCCCTTACATGCATTCCTTCTATCCCTTTCCCCTCAAAATTTACTTTCCTATCTAGAAGTAAATTAAGGTGATTATCCAAGAGGAACCAGCCTAGAACCTAGAAGTCTCATCTCAGTTAGCATAGGTCCCACAACCTAGAGATGATTCCCATGTTATACTAAGTTATCAAGACCAAGAGAGCTTGAAACAAGGGTGCAAACTTAGTGTATAACACTTCCATTCATCCAACTCTTTGATTTATTCCTAGAATGTGTCTTTAGACAATTTTCTCCAATTTGACCATATTTTCCATAGTGATGGCAACTATACCAAGTGTTGTAGCCCCAATTGTATGTATTACGCTACTTAGGTGACTTCATTTGTTGATTTGGACCATTTGGGTTTTGATCTGCATTCAAATGCTCTATGTCCATATTTTTGATAGTTGAAATATTGTCCTTGGAATTTAGGTGAGGTAGGTGGATTACTAACCTTTGTCCTGCATTCATGTGCCTGATGTCCATGTTTCTTAGAGTTAAAAAAATGTCCGTTAAATTTTTGCTTAGGATCAAACTTACCATGTTTCCTTCTACAAATGTTGGTTATATGTCCTAGCTTTCCACAATGATGGAATGTGGGCTTGTTTTTCTTTGGTTTTTCATTCCTTTGCACTACACTCTTTGATGATTCCCCTTCCTTAGTGGATGACAATTGCTCATTATGTCCAAGTCCAAATGTATCACTAGATCTTCTAGGTGACCTTAACAGCTCTTCAAAGTATCTTATAGCTTCATTATGCTTGTTCATCCTTTCTTTAACTTCCTCTTTAGTTCTCAATTTATTTCTTAGTTGATTGTTTTCTTATCTCATATTGGTGAGCTCCTCATTTACCCAATTCTTGATTAACCAGTAGCAGTTGATTTACCATGTCAAGTTGATTGTTTGTCAACCTTTGCATGTGATTTGTCTTTTCATCAAGTCTCATTGATATTTGTCTTTTATCTTCTTTGGCCATTATCTTGTCTTCTTCAACTTTCTTTTTCTGTTCAACTACTTCATAGAGTCTCACAGATTGAATTTCTTGTTCTCTCTTCAGATTTCTAATGTCCTCATTCAATATGTTGTTTTTCTCTAGTAGTTCTTTTATGGCTTTGTCACTTTCTATAGATTTCCCACTATCAAATAGTATAGTAGTATCTTCTTCTTAACATTATGTTTCATTTTGTTGAATAGCTATTTCTCTTCCTTTGCTTAAGGATTTATTCACTTCACCTCTAGCTACTTCAAGTTTTTGTAATGTAAGGTGAATATAAATCCTTTGTTTCTCTTTGATTTTTCCCAACTTATAAACCTCCATCTCAAGATCTTTATGTCACAAGTGGTTAGGCTTCTATAGGAGACCAATGCAATGATACCAATTGTTGGAAATCTATTGGAAAAATGTGATACTGAGAGGGGGGTGAATCAGATATCACTGATTTATCCATTTTTCCATAAATGAAACTTGCATAGCATAAGCATAAAAATCAATAGTATAACAAATCTAATGATCTAAACATCACCCATGAAAATAACCATAACACAATGAATTTGGTTACCCAAAAACCCTTGAAAGGTAAAAGTGGGGTGGGGATGACACCTAAAAATCTTCACTACTGTAGTATAAAGTTTTCATGTTAGGGCTACAAATTTTATTATAAAATATGATCTCCCCTAGGAGGGGTCTACTCTGTTAAGAGATTTGAGATTTATACAATATATCTTGCAAAAGGATTTAATACTTACAACTAAGTAAGAACTTAGTTAAGAGATTTACTAAGGTCTATCAAAACCACTATGTTAAAAGATTTACCTTGATACACCTACTAAAATGTCTCAGTACCTGATCCTTTGATTTGCATTGTGATGGTGATTACAGATCTTCTCCTTCTAGTATAGATTTGATCTCATCTATAAACTATGTCTTTGTTATGCCCTTCACTACTTTTCTCAATTATACTCGGTCATTGAACTCTATTAGAATGCTTCTTTGTTCTAAAGATATTCTCATTGTCACACTCTTACATCATTTTAGGGTTTAGATCTCATCTTATATAAACAGTTAGCTTTCTCCAAGATTTAAGATCTATGACCTAGATTATCTCTTTTTGTCTTTTAACCTTTCCCTAATTCTGATTGGTTCCGTGTGTTACATAGAGATTAATTATTACAATATAAGAGTGTAATCACCTTCATGATTTCCTCAACAAATAACAAATGAAATATAAATGTTGGCCAAAATGGTTTACCTAATTGTTTGTGCCATAACAAACACATATATCAATTCTAGCTTTCTTGACATTAGATATCTCTTGCACTCAACATTCACTATTCTTCATATTTTGGTGCTTGACATTGTCTTCTTTACATAACTCCTCAAAATTTGACTTAGCTAATACAACAGTGCTCGATGACCACTATTTTAGTTGGTAGTGACTACTGCTCAATAAATGTACATTATACATGACTTGGCCTATATATGATGACTCAGTCGCAGTGATGACCGCCCAACATTGCCTAGAAAATGACTAAGTGTAAGACACTAGTAGACAACAAAATTTTAGGGATCAACAAAGAAAATGTGGTCAAACCTCTCAATAATGTTTATAAACCTACTTTGTGTGTTATTCCAGTATAAGTCCCATTAGTTTACACAATGTCTATCTATGCATTCTTATTTACAAATTCTAACAAATACTTTTATGATTGTGAGACTCTATTGAGGCCCACTACATTGTTTTTATATCTAATATTACATGAAATTCATCTCTCACAATGAATTTCTTATCTACCATTTGGAACTTGGTACTTATATCTATCTAGACGTAGTTATTTTCCATTTTGGTAGGGACATACACATTGAAAGTAATGAAATTAATTTTCATGTTTAGACATTGTACCTTTTATACCATCCAATTTGTTTCTAATATATGTAACTTTTCATAATGACTTTTTGAACTTCCACATTAATCCATTCCCACTAGAAGCTTCTCATCCTTGACAAAAGATCCTAAACCATCCCTTACAATGTTGAGTAAAATTTAGACTCTTTTTTGTCTAGCTTGGTTTTTTGTAGTAAAATCAAATAAATTAGTTGGAATCTCATCTTGTGCTTGATCATTCACCTTTTCTTAGGGTTATTTAAGATATTAGGATGAATGTTTATGAATGTTTTTAGCAGGGTAGATTAGATGTTGATTTGAGATTATTGTATTCTTATATGTTACATTCATGACTAGGTTTGTCACATGAATTACTACTTGGAAAGTTACAGACACATGAGAAATGGCTAAAATAGAAGGACAGATCACCTAGAGTAGAAACAAATTTTAAAGTACAAAAGGATAGACCTATGTTGAGAATAAGTGCAAGTACCAATGGATATTATGGTAGAGATTGGGTAGAAAAGAAAGAAGAAAAAAGGAAGTTTGATGATGTAATGACACTGATTGCAAGGAGAGAACCTAAAGGTAAGAAAGCTTTTGCTTGTGGGACATGCAAATAATTTCACAATTTTTCATCTAAATGTCCTAAGAGAGAAAAAAATATCAGATATAGAAAACCTTTTAAACCTAAGACAAAAAATTGTTGTTATGTTGATAAAGAAGGAGAAATTGCATTGAAAGATGTAATTTTTTTAGAAAGCAATGATGAAAATGAAGATGAAATAGCATTTGTTTCTGTTAAAGATGAAATTTTTTATGAAGAAGACGTAAGAGAAGAAAAAAATTTAGTTTCACATGTAGAACAAAAAAAGTCTGATTGGATTATTTATAGTGGATGTTCTCATCATATGACTTGAGATATGGACTATTTTTTTGAAATTAATATATATAATGAAGGAATAGTTCTAGTTGGAAATAATGCACCATGTAAGATTAAGGGAAAAGGATCTATTACACTTCATGGAAATACTAATAGTGAATATGTTTACTTTGTTGATGGATTGAAACATAATCTTTTGAGTGTTGGACAATGTATGGATAAAGAATACAGGTTATATTTCATGCAAAAGACTTGAGTTATTAAAGATAGTGATGGGGAACTAATTGGAACATGAATAAAGACAAAAGGTAATGTATTTTAGTTAACACCTACTAAAATGACATGTTTGATTATTAAATTGGATGACATTTGGCCATGGAATAAGAGATTTTGTCATATCAACTTTGATAACATTGTGAAAATCAGCTCATCTAATGCAGTTAGAGAATTTCCTAAGATTTTAAAGTCTACTAACATCATTTTCAAGGAATGTGTCATGGATAAATAGAGAAAGAATTAATTTCCAAGAAAAAGGTTTACAACATCAATAAAATTAGAGATTGTCCATATAGACTTATGTTGACCTAAAAGGACAAAAGGATTCTATGGTGAAAGGTACTTCATGCTTTTTATTGACAATTTTACAAGAATGATGCGGGTAGAATTTCTTAAAGAAAATTCAGAAGCATTTGAGAAGTTTAAGTTATTGAAGAATAGTGTTGAGAATGAATCTAGCTTAAAGATTAAATGTTTGAGATCTGATTAAGGAGGAGAGTTTACTCCAATTGAGTTTAAAATATTTTGTGAAGACAATGGAATTAAGAGACAACTTTCATAACCTAGGACATCACAATATAATTGTATAGAAAAAAGGAGAAACAAATTAATTAATGAGGCATCTAGAGCTATGATGCTTGAAGGTAATGTATCACATATCTTTTGGAGAGAAATAGTGAACACCACAGTTTACACAATGAACAAAATTTAGATTAGACAAGGTAATGATAAGACATCTTATGAACTTTTGTTTGGAAACCCACTACTATGAAATACTTTATAGTCTTTGGAAGTAAATGTTATATCAAACGAGATGATGATATTGGAAATTGTGATGCTAGAAGTGATGAATGGCTTTTTCTTGGTTATTCATTGAAAAGTATAGCATATTGATATTTTAATAAAAGATTGAGGACTATTGTTGAGAGCACTAATGTTAAGGTTGATGAAAACTTCAAAATTTAGGATAGGATTCTTTATTATGATTATGATGAAGATAAAAGACAAAGGAATAACATTAATCAGAAAGATCAACAAGAATTATTTTATGAAATTGATAATGATTTGTAGATTGAAGAGGCTAGATCAGAATCAAGAATTGAACCTGAATCAACACCTAGAGAAGAAGTCATAAATGAACTAGGAACACCTAAATATGTTGCAATAAATCACCCTATAAATCAAATCATTGGATGTGTAAAAAATAGATTTATGACAAGGAAAAAGGTAAATGAAGAACTATGTTTAATATCTCAAGTTGAACCAAAGACTACATATGAAGCATGTAAAGATGAATATTGGATGAAAGAAATGAAATAACTTGAGAAGATTGAAAAGAAAAAGACTTGGAAATTGGTCCCTAGACCTAAAGACAAGAATTTGATTGGCACAAAATATGTTTTCAAGAAAATTATGAATGAGAAAGGTGAAGTGGTAAGAAACAATGCAATATTGGTATGTAAAGGAAACTCACAACAAGAAGGTATTGACTTTGCACCTATGTCTAGACTTGAGGTAGTTAGTGTAGGGATTAGGTGATACTGAGGGGGGGAATGAGTATCAAAACAATTAATTATTTTTTTCAACTAAATTAAAAATATCCAAGATAATGCAAACAACCATAAAATTTAACTGAACAATGAAGAACTAATAATACAATGATTTGTTCTTGAGGAAACCCTAGCCAAGGGAAAACCCTAGTGAGGATGGAACCCACAAATATCTGCACTAAAATATAGTGACCATGTTAGGATTCCTACCCTTGTTAGGAGCTAACTAATATATATAGAAGGTCCTAGTTAAAGGATTGATGAACCCTATTAGGGGTATTACCAAATGTGTGCTCACTATAGTTACAAAATGGATGGACTTCGTGTCCTGATATATAAAATATTTACATAGACCTAATGAAACTTACTGCAAATCCATGCAACTTGTTCTCAAACACCTTGCAGACTATTACTCTATACTAAAACTGACATTCGCAAGTTCTCCAAATGTATTTTTCACACTTTACAATCTCAAATTATATCGCATACTTATACTCCATTAGGAGTAAAGTAACTAGGTCACCTTCTCATAGATAATTACAAAATAGATTAGAAGGTTGACCATATAATATTATGTTAATTTACCTTACATACATTAAAAAGAACTTATATTAGTCATACATACATGATTTACACATAAAATATCATAACATAGGTCAGCCAATGCCTATGCAACTTCGCAAGCTCTGATGCTTTGTTTCCTACTTGTAGCTATACTTAGACTATTGTATCTTCTTCGAATGGAGACAAAAACATGTTAAATCTTAGATGAAGCTCTTTCATACATCATTGAATCATCATGTAACTTTGCAAGTCAAAAAAGTAACTATGACATCCTCGCTGATCAAAATACTTACTTTGATTTCCTGTGACTGCCTGTGGACTTAGGTATTTTTCACATTATGGCCTAGCAAAAATAAGTCAAAGTACCTTGCAATGATTATGAGGATTAGTGTTTCCAATAATGACAACATACAAGAAACCACTTTCCAACAAACTCCCCCTTCTACATTGATGGCAACACTTAGTGAAAAATGACTGAGTGTCAAACACCAACCCAACCAAAATGTAAAAATTATCTACGTGACTCCCCCTTTCAACTATACTTATAAATCCCTATATATATGTACGTTTCACTACTATACTTCTTCCCCTTTGAAAAAAATGAAAAAAGGTACCCAAAATTGTGTATATGCAAAATTTGAATCATGTATTTAAAGACTTAAGTACATTGCTGAAGTTTACTTTTTAAAAGTTGAAGCTCTACCTTCCAATTATTCTTTACTATCTCCGTATCATGGATCATGCCATTTTTTGTGTAAAAAATAGTCTTCACTCCATAAGTTATTTTCTTCCCTTCATCTAGACACTCCTTTATTTCTTTTTTTTTTTTTTTTCATGTCTTCAAGTCATATTGATGAAGGGTGCTCCCCTTAATACCACAAACACATAACAGAAATAGAGAAACAACAACAATAATATGCAAGAATAGAAAATTGGCTTCTTATTATCTCCAAAAATGTGGAATTACAAACTTTTAGAATTACAATATTCTGTAGGACAAAGCCTCAAATCAATACCCAGATCTACTACCCGGAACTGCCCTAGACAACACTACGGCCTTCTTTATATAGGAAATTCCCACCGCCCGAGAAGGTTCTAGAAATTTAGCCCTTAGGGCTGACCAAACTTAGAATTATTTTATTTTACAATTTATTACATCAAAGTTGGCTCAAAATGAGTTTTGAAACCCAAACAAAAATTTTGAAGAAAAAATATTTTCCACCATTTCAAGTGACCCAACTTTTGAGGACCATAAGTCATCACCCGTTGACCCAATTGGTTATTATAACCCCATTCTGGAAATTCCACGAAGCACTCTACAGGCTTGACTTGTGCAAAGCACTCGTCACCCAATTTTTTAACCTCATCTGGGGCCTCTAAAGCCTTCAAAACTGAGTTTAAAGTTTCTGTACCCTGCTGCCAATACCAAAAATCTTCAATATCTTCAAAACTAGACCTGATCTAGCCATGAAACTTTGCTGGCAGGCTGATATGACTGAGATGAACCTCCACATGTAAAATTAGAACATTCCAAGATCGTAAGACCAACTTACTAAAAATAGCCAGTTTCCATAAATAACAACTCTGCACAAGATAGCCCTTATTGAATACAAAAACTGAAATATTTTGAAATATTTTTGGGTGGTGCAAGATTGCTCTTACACCCAGGATGCTCCTGCATCACATATGTCATTCCTTTAATCTTCTCATCAAGTCTTTTATCTTCAAGAGTTGAGAAATTCTTATCTAAACTATTCAAAATTAGATCCATATGATCTGTAGGATCTCCACTATTGCTTCTTGATTGCAATCATAGAATAGTGCTCAAAATTTTTACAACCTTCTTTAATACTTTTGATTTCTTATCCTCCTTTGTCGATATCTCCTTCGCTTTCTCAAAAGTGAGTAA
Source organism: Chamaecyparis obtusa (assembly GCA_027943335.1). Taxonomy (NCBI): domain Eukaryota; kingdom Viridiplantae; phylum Streptophyta; class Pinopsida; order Cupressales; family Cupressaceae; genus Chamaecyparis; species Chamaecyparis obtusa. Next base: position 293,924 of record BSBK01009869.1, on the reverse strand, counting down.
TTAAAACTTCATAAGATCATCAACATCCATGCTCTCAATATCTGTTAGGCACTTAGTCCAACTTTCCAACAAAGGAGGGGTAATTGCAATTTTTCCATCCTTCCAGGTTTCCTCGGTAACCTCTTAAGTTTTTTTGGTATCTATACTTGGTTGAACTACACTTTTTAACCCTTCTCTAGATGCCTCCATCTCTTTAGGCTTAGCTATATCAATCTTTTTTGTGAGGTCTACTATCTTCATTACAGTCTCAAATGCATCACTTGAATCCAATGTAGGGTCAATCTTGACTCCAACATTGTCAAAAAATAAATCATGAATATAATCATATGGGATGGCTTGCTCTGTTACCTCTTCAATCTCTACTTCAAGGAATTTTTCATTTTTTCCTTTCCATTTAGTTTTTTTGTCATAATTGGTTTCTTTTAGCTTAGTTTTAGGGGTTTGCAAATTTTTAGCATTAGGTCTAATGTTTAAAACAACTTTCTAAATACCTTTATGGGTATATTCAATTGCTTCCTAATATAATCCTACCATATACTTGACTAACCTTATCTTAGTTATAATATGAGGCTTGAGTTCATTTAATAGCCTATGATTTTCTTCTACTATCATGACTAGATTGTCTTTGATTAAGGTGTCTTCCTCAATCTTTCTATCTTCATCCACTATTCTTATTTTTGGTGTAGGGCACCCTAGGAAACATCTTAGATGTTCCTTGTAATTTTGTGTTTTTATGCTTTTTAATAATTGGATAGATCCTTGAAGGTCACCCTCTTTTGTTTTGGGTCCATTTGTGTAGTTAAGGATCTCTAAGGCACACTTATAAGCATTGGGACACCTTAGTCCACTTAGATTGTTAATCTTTGAGCAATAGATAATTAGGTTTTTTTAATGTTTTATGAGTTCTAGACACAATTCCATTAAATTTGGATCATTTTAGGAATTTTTGAAATGGTTTCAAGGTTAAAGTCTTAACCTATGGTCCTCGGAGAGCAAAACGCAAAAATTGCAAAAGTTTTTTAAAAAAGATGTAAAAGTTTCTCGAGGAACTTTTCAAAAGTCTCTTGAAATGGTTCAAATTGGAAGGCCAATGGTCATAACTATTGGAAAGTTGTTTATACTGAGATATTTTAGACACCTAAAAATCCATTAGAAAATAAAATATTTTTATTTTCTGAAAAACCCCTAATGACATCATCATTTATTAATTAATTAATTTATTTTTATGTCATTAAATCCCTTTATCTTAATTAAAAATATTTAATTAGGAAATCCCTTCCAAAAATGTTTAAATCAAATTTAAACACCATTCCCCTATTTATTAATTATTTAATTAATAAATTGACCAAAAAACCAAAAAATAAATATTTTATTTATTTTTTCCCAAAACCTTAAAAATATCCTAAATATCATAAACCTCTTCTAGAATCTTCTAATCCCTCTTTAATTTTGATTAAAGGCTAATTCCATCATTCCCTAACCCTAATCCTAACTCAAAAATATTTAATTAAGATTAAATATTAAATCCTCATGTTTATTAAAAATATTTTAATAAATATCCTCAAAACCTAAAGCCTTTCGAAATAAATAAACCTTTATCTATTTCCTAAATTCCTAGAAACTCCTAGACTCTTCTAGAAAGTCTTCATCCTCATCCAAAAGCCTAGACTCTTCTAGAAAGTCTTCATCCTCATCCAAAGCCTAGACTCTTCTAGAAAGTCTTCATCCTCATCCAAAGCCTAGACTCTTCTAGAAGAATTCAATCCTTATCTTTGACCCAAACTCAACCCCTAACATTACCCCAAACCCTGACTCAACCTCCTAACCCAACCCTTTCCAAAATCCTATAAATACTCCTAATTTCTAAGAGCAAAACACCAATTCACTTTCAATTTCAATATTGTTATAATGCTAGAATAGTGCTAAAATCATTCAAAGCTTTCATAGTAATTAGTAAATTTCATCATTTTTAAAGCATTTTTAGCTCACGTCTTAGCATAGAACTAATGGATTAACTTAGTTTAATTTTTGTTTATGCATCATTTTCACATCTATTTTGGGTTCTAAAATCTGTTTAATCATATTAGTTTGCATAAATCTTGAGTTCTTGGAGCCTTAGGGGCAATTTTGGGTGTTCTACCCAATATTGTGCCATATATGAGGTTTTCATGAATCTCAATCCCTCCAAATCTACATTAGGAATATGCTCTAGGTGCTTTGAGAGCATACCCACATTCCTTTTATTTGAGCAAATCAAAAAGTGCATGGGTGCATCTGTTTTAGCTTAATCTAAATGACTTTGTGAATTACTATTTGTTTTTGTTAGGTATATACTATTCAGGCTAACATTTGACAAGTCTACGCCTTTCAAAATAGATTAGGTTTGCATCGATCACATTTTGGCACTCCCGATGGGAGCCACTTCACGGATTCTTTACAAACATTCTAATGGGTTTTGGAGTGTTTTCAGATTTTTCAAGCTTATAGGTGGAGGAAGCACTTCAAATTTTTCTTCCTCTTCTTGTCTTTATTCTTCTTCTATTCTATCTTCTTCTTCTTCTTCTTCTTGAGAGATTGTGGCATATCTTCCTTAATAGAATCCATAAGGAGGTTGTTTTCTACAAAGGCCCTTGTAAATTTTCAAAAGAAAAAAAAACACTTAAATTTGGGTTCTAGAAAAACACTTAAATTTGGGTTTAAAAATGAACAAATAAAATCTCACAAACTAAATCTGATGTTTAAAAATGAACCATTTTAAAAATTGATCAAACACACCTCTAAGGTTTTTCAGTTGGTTAAAAAGAATAGTCTTTCAAATAAAATATAAAGGTTATAGGTTGCATTCAAGCGAAATTAGGAATATTTCAAGTTTTGGGTACTTAAAAAAAAAAAAAAGAACCTCAAATTTACATCTCATTTCTAAAAACATTCAAAATCATCCTAAAAGTGCATGCAAAAGTTCCTAAAAACTTTGTTTTTATTGAAAACTAACTTCATTTTGCAAAAATCTTGAATGCCTTCTTTCTCAAATTTCACGCATCAAAGCTAATTAGGAACTTGTCTTTTGGAGCTAAAAAATTAAAGCAAAGGTCAAAACAAATCTTGAATGAAAATAAAGGAATGAAGCTAAGTCCTAAGAGTCATTGTCATTTTGAAAATCAAATGCACTCTTGAATGCGTTAAAAGAAAAAAATCTCTATTCCTTCCTTTTCAGTTCAAGAAAATGCATAATCAAATCTTGAATGCCTTAAAGGATCAAAACAAAGCACTTCAAAGTTCTTAAAACAACACACCAATCTCAATCTTGAATGATCAAAGAAAGAACTTGCAATCAGTCAAATCACTTAATTTTTGGAGAAAGAACAACTCAAAATCTAAACACTCGTGTCTTCAGAAGTTTTCAATCAAATCACACTTAATTCAATTTGGAAAAGGAACATTTTCTTGATGTGCATCTAGCAGTTTTCAATTTCTTGCAAAAACCTTGTTAAAATAAGTAACGTAAAACACTTGAACTCAGACAAGTTCACTTGTTTTACTTATAGCGAGGCCTATCTAAGGAGAAAAGTGCTTCCTCTCTGGAGAATGACCTTAGACTGGTATCTTCCCCAACCGGTATAGAAATAAAGCACTGAGAAAACTCTCACTTATATCCCCTCAATCTCAAGCAAGGCGTCTTGATGGTAGTTGGGGGTAGGTGAATAATCCCTACTATTTTGACATGGTCGACTAGGCTCTTAAGTGAGTCATGTACATACAAACTAATTAGGAGGACTCCACGGAACAATTACAAACTTGATAAAATAGAGGCTACCCTATCCACATCTGAAGGTATCAAAATCCTTATGCAAGGACTAATCCAAGGGGTTTACCAGATCACCTTAAGATTACTCACCATTTGTATCCCCTTTCAGGGGGTACCAAGTTGTGGGCAAGGATTTTTGATACTCACCTTCCTTGGGTAGATCTATTTGAAGTGCTTGATAGTCAGAAACTCTGTGAAAACACTTGTTGGAACATACACTTTTCAAAGCTTTTTTAGAATCAGAGTCAGTTATCTTGTTTGTATCCCACAAGGTTGCTTTTTCCCTTGTGGAGATTTCTTTTCAGAAAATCTTTGTTGGAATATATCCTTTGCCATTGGAGACAATCAAACTAATCTACAAACTTGATACTCAAAATAACTTTGAGAAGAAACCCTTGGAATCAGATACCCAAAGCTTTTTTTATCAGAATTTCCCCAAGTTATGTTGGAAATATTCAAGACTATCTAGGTTATTGAGAGGGGAGGGGTGAATCAGTAACTTCAAAAATTTTAATAGATTCAGATCTTAGTAATATTAGATTGATAATCTGACTGCATGCATGAGTAACAGAAAGAATAAAACATTCATAACACTTTGAACACAGAGATTTGGTGACCCAGAAACCTTCCAAGTAGAAAGTAAAACTGGGGTGGGGATGATACCCACAAAACTTCAATGCTGTAGTATAAAGTTTGCTGCTTAAGGCTTACAATGACCACTTCTAATGATCTGCCCTGTTAGGAGCAATAAGGACTACTAGGTCCACCTTGTTAGAGGATTTACAAACATACAATGAAGTATGCACTCAGTTAAGAGATTTTACAAAGACTGTTAAGTCTACCTGGTTAAAGGATTTCAAGCTGATTCACTTGTTAGGATGAAACAGTAGATCTCTTACTTGCAACTGTACTTGCTGATTGAGATTCTCTGATGTACTGATCACCTTCTGTGATGGATAGGTCTTTTCTACTTCTTATACTATTGTAGCCCTTTGTAATTCTCTTATCTCTGCCTTTCTCTTTTTCATACTTTTCTATTTTTTTTCTTGGATATGATATAAAACATTGTTTATATATCAATCTAAAACAATTACAACATAATTACAAAGTCATCTCATAAACAAGCTAACACAAATATTACTGAGTTGGCCCAAATATAGTGACTCGGTTACTACAAACTAACTTGGTGACTTTTTGATACTCGGCATCCACTGCGTTACTCGACATCATCATGCACTCGGTAGAAGTGGAGGCATGGTCCATACTAACCACTCGGTTGTATTTTTGAACATGGTATATACTAGAGACTCAGTAGATATAGTGTCACTCAGTAAACACTATTTTTCTCGGTAAGCACTGTTCTACTCAGTAAGCACTATTCTGCTCAGTAAGTACTATTTTGTTCGGTAAGCATGTAGAGTCTGAATAAGTGTTGTCAATGATGACAATCATACTTAATGCCAACAATCTCCCCCTTTGGAATTAGTGACAAAACACTTATTGCCCAAAACTTATATACACAATCATGCTGATACTGGTTTTGTATATACATTTCATGTTTCCCTTATATAGTATATATACAAAATATCTTATTTCACCTCGTACTCATATTTCCTATTTATATTTTCTCCTATTTATATTTTCTCCCCCTTTCATATCTCATATACTTTCTCCCCCTTTTTGACAATAATGCCAAAGGTGTATATACAAATATTTTACATGGAGATACCAAAATGTGAGAGAAAATCAGAATGCACCTTTCCAATTAGTGCTAGAGTTCTATCCCAATTCTCTTGTAGAATCTTGCATGTATGGAGTGCAACTTGGACTTTTGCAGAGAGTTCAATCATGTGATCTGCAATTGAAAACTAATTGTCATGGATTAATGTTTTTGAGTATGCAATATGCTTCTGCATTGTATCCATGATGGGAAGGATCATGTTCTAAATATCTATTAATGTTGATCTGATCCTTGCATCTTCTTTCAATAACTCTGACTGCTTATCAGATAGGAATCTAACTGTCATCTGATGTGCAGAACTTGAACTAGGTTCAAGTTGCAACTTTTGTGCACTGATCTTCAGATCCTCATCAATCTTATTTATTTTGTCTTTAATTTCCTTTGAGAACTTGGCAACATTACAGATTTTGACAAAAAGAGATGTTACCTTGGAATAGGAGGACTCAATGCTAGTCAAAAATGAAGATAACCCTACCTGATTGATAGCTATTTGTTGAGTAATGTGCACAAGCACTTCATTTTCAAACTTCTTCTCAACCTTTTCAAGCAACTTGTCTGTTCCAGAGGAATCATCATTAAACCTGTTAATTGCTTCTGCCAACTACAACAAAATGTGTTGAGAGGAATCAACTTTAGCACCTATAGCTTCTATCAAAATTTTCTTGGCATCCTCAATGATCTTATATTCCTTATCTCTTTCTTCTTTTAGTTTCTTCTGCTTTGCTTTCTTCTGGAGGAGTTCACCAACTGTTTGCATTTGATCTGCAGTGAGGTTTGCAAAATCTAGCTGGGGAATATGTATCTCCTCATCTAGATCTATACCTTCTACTACACTCTTACTCAGAAATTTTATACTCGGTTGAGTCTCTATACTTATTGCCTTTGTAGTATAAATTATTGTAGACATAGTAGGACTAGTAGTGTAAACTGATAAACTTTCGACTGATGGGATGCTAACTGGAATACTTGATAAATCAAAAATTGAAGTATTTACAACTATAGAATCTGAAGTACTTACTGCTGAAAAACTTAAATTTGAAGAAGGTACAGAGGACTGCAACTTGGTGGAAGAAGGAGGCTAAAGCTTGGTAGATGAAGTGGTAGCCACTTCTATCATTAATACATTGAGTTGTGCTAGTGATGATTGGACATTTGATGTATCTGAGGGAGTTGTTACAATCACACTTGAAGTTTTCTCCGAGCTAGATGTAGCAATTTTTACTAGAGAGTGGGGAAGTGAGGCAATTACCTTTGCAGCTATCCAGCTGGATCATCTTCCTCAGCATTCTCCCCAGCTTCCTCAGTAGCTTCTATCCCTGCTTCCTCTGACACAACATTATCAATTTGAACTATTTCTTCTTCTTCTTCTTCATCACTATCATCATCAATATCTTTGATTATCATAGTTTCAGTACTTGGTTTGTGAAGATGATAGATGTTTTTCCAAGTAAAATTTGCACTCTTCACAATCGACTCTATATCTTTGATCAAAACTAAACAACTGTTGAATTTTAGTGTCATCTTGCACTCATTTTCTATCAATGCCTTATTTATTTCATCATCTTTCAAACTTGGCATTTATTGTCTTAAGGTTTGAGCATATATGTCCTTGATAGTTTGTCTTGCATTGGACCATCTCAACTTTACTTTATCCAATAGAAGACCTAGAATCTGAGAAGCCATATCATTAGGTGAGTACTTCCATTTTCCCATTTTCTCAATGACAACATCTTCTATTTCCTACTGCTTTGCCTTTGATTTAATTTCATATTTGAGAGATTTGAAATTTGCAATTCCAGATCCTTCTCTCAAATCCTTAATCTTTTGTTCAAATGAGGGAGGAGGCCTTTTGAGTACTATATCATCATTGATTTTACCTGCCTTGCCCCTTGATCTTCTCCTTGTGAATACTGTAGTGGATTGTTTAGGTTTCTTGGTGATAGTTACCTTTCCTTTCTTCTTTACAGGAACTTGTTCTTCTTTATTCTCATCCTTTTCTTCTTCTTCTACAATATCTTCTCCTAAGCCCTTGGTTAACATTAGAGGTGTGCTATATTGCATCTTGGCCATCCTCTTTCTACCTTTGTTAACTGCCTATGGAAGTTTTATGCTTAGCTCAATTCTTATCTTAGCTTCATCATATGTTCCAAAGTATGGAGCCTTTGGATCAATAGGTTGATTTACTAGGGCTTCAATTATATCCTTTGTTTCATCAATTTTTACCTCATAAGGAAGAGGTTTCACCCATACAATCCTGGGTCATACTGCCTAAATGTATACTCTATCACAATCAACCATGAAACAAATATCATCTTTATAATCTTCCATGAGTTTTAGTGGAATTCAGAATCTATTATTCATCTTCTCCTTAAAAGATTCAAAATAGTTATCCATAATGCTTGTAGAATTCTCACCCATTTATGCAATATACTCATTTATCTGATAAAGAATAGGTACATCCTTTCTCCATTTTACTGTGCCTTTTGATGGGAAAAAATTTTGAGCATAGAAAAATAAATAAACCAATAGTGAGCCAAACTTACATGGATTGTTCTTTGAGGTTTGGATGCTCTCCATGTTCTTGTTGAACTGTTTCAACAAAAGATCTACTAGGTCAAATGAAAAATTGTTCTTTACAATTTTATAGGCTAGGTCAACTGCTTCACATGAAACACTATTCTACCGACTTGAACTGTATATCTTGTGTGCTATTACATATGTGCCAAATTTTAGTTCTACATTTGTAATACTGTTAATTTTCATACCTCTAACATCCCATTCGGCTAGTGTTTTCTTTTCCAGCTCTACCTGACCTAAGGTTTTTGTAGATTTAGCCTGGGCAAGCATGGGAAGACCAGTGACTTGGTGAATCATCTTCTTTGTTATTTCCACTGGTTGCTCAAGCCAAATTTTACCTTCATGTACTCGGCTTAGAATATATCTTATCCATTTTATTTGAAAACCTCGAGGCAAGTGGGTGATATGTGTTAAACCCTTTTCTTCCAAATTTTTATTTCCCAATTTGAGAACACCATCAACACACAGTTCATCACAAGCAACATCTATCTCTAGGGTTCCAAGTTCTTGAATTGTACCTTTAAAATGACTGCGAATGTCATTTACAAGAAGTACCTTTGGAGGAATTTGAGAATGAGCTCCACTTGGATCTAGGGTTTCTGCAATCACAGGCATGAGTTTGAAATCCAGTGCTTTCCATTCTCCATGAACTAACATTTCCGAAGCTTTCTTTACTCTGGTGCTGGATGAAGCCATGGTAGCACAATAGAAAAAAATTTTCTTTGAAAATTTTGCTTCGAATCACTTGATCGCACTAGAAATTTCTCTGCTCAAAATGTTGGTATTTACGGTGAAGAATGAACTTGATTTCATGCTTTTTGTTTAAAACTTTGTCATTAATGCTCCATAGGAATTAGCGTATTGAATTTGACAAACTGTCATCCACTATGCATTAAATGCTCAATGAAGATTCCACAACTTGGAGAACATGTGAATTCATACTTCTCCGACCTTACTCAGTAACCAAATGAAGTTAGGTTACTCCTGACCTTGCTCGGTGGTAACTGATACCGACCTTCTTGTGATCCTGCTGTATCTTGCATACTGATTTGGATTTGTCTTCCTTTCAGTTCAGGAACTATTTTGGAATATGTCTATGAAGATACAGTTCTAGTGCTTTCTTGGAGACTAGTTAGAGTTCATAGAGCCACTCCCTTCATGAGTGACTTTAGGACTGGTTTGCTCAGTAGGTTTAGGAATCCACTTCTATCTCATCTACTTCCTAATGCTATTTTCTTTTGCTTTCTTTTCATCTTCAACTTTGCCTAAATTCATGCAATTTTTAGCTATGTGACCAAGCTTAGTGCAATTATAACATCTTATGGTAGAATCCCTTTTTCTCAAGTGGTGCCTTACACAATTCATGCCAATGTGTCCATATTCTCCACAGTAATGACATCTACACCAAGTGTTGTAATCCCAACCAAACATTGCTTTAATAATTTGTTCTGCTGGATTGGGTGTTTTAGTTCTGCATTTTGATGCCTTATGACCTTGTTTGCTACATTTGTGACATTTGCCTTCAAATCTTGGTTTCTCCTTGCATTCATTTGCTTTATGACCAAGCTAATTGCAATTGTAGCATTTTCCATTGAATTTTTCTTTTCCATTGCTCCAACATTTATTTGAAGTATGACCAATTTTTCCATAGTGATTACAGGTAGGTTTCTGATTCTTTTGAGTACCTTGTTTGGAGGATTCACCTTCCTCTTTGTATCCAAGTCCTACTTTTCCTTTTTGCCTATGAAGGTTTTGTTCATACACCTGATTCATATCTTCTTGAGATTTCAACATTCTCTCATTGATTTTCCTTTCAGCATCTAGGTCACTCATCACTCTTAAATTGATTTTCTTTTCAGATCTCAGCTCTTCTCTTATATTTTCATTTTCTGATCTCAAAGTCAAGATTTCTTCATTTGCATTGGAGATTTGATCAATAAGGTTTTCTAGCTAAAGGGTTTTATTCTGGATTTCATTGTTCTTTCCATCTATTTCATCTTTCATCTTGTTTCTTTGTTCCAAGATTTCACAGAATCTTGTTGACTGAATTTCCTATTCTCTTTTCAATTTTCTCACTTCTTGCAGAGATCCACTCTTTTCTAGAAGTTCTTTGATTGCATTGTTTGCTTCATCTGAGCTTCTTGAAGGGAAAAAGTTTTCAATCTTTTCTTCAACATACTGGTGGTCATTGATCTGATTTGCAAGTTCCTTCCTTCTTTTTAGGGAAAGGGAAAGATGCTCTCTTGCTTCTTTGAGTTGAGTTATGGCCATTTCCAGATCTAGCTTTTCATTCTCAATTACTTTGTTAAGTCTGAATATCTCCATTGTCCTGAATCTTTTCTCAAGCTATCAAAATTTATTCTGAGAACTACTAAGCTTTGATACCAATTGTTGGAAATATTCAAGACTATCTAGGTTACTGAGAGGGGAGGGGTGAATCAGTAACTTCAAAACTTTTAACAAATTCAGATCTTAATATTATTAGATCGATAATCTAACTACATGCATGAGTAATAGAAAGAATAAAACATTCATAACACTTTGAACATAGAGATTTGGTGATCCAGAAACCTTCCAAGTAGAAAGTAAAACTGGGGTGGGGATGATACCCAAAAAACTTCAATACTATAGTATAAAGTTTGCCGGTTAAGGCTTACAATGATCACTTCTAATGATCTACCCTATTAGGAGCAATAAGGACTGCTAGGTCCACCTTGTTAGAGGATTTACAAACATACAATGAAGTATGCACTTGGTTAAGAGATTTTACAAAGACTGTTAAGTCTACCCAGTTAAAGGATTTCAAGTTGATTCACCTATTAGGATGAAACAGTAGATCTCTTGCTTGCAATAGTACTTGTTGATTGAGATTCTCTGATGTACTGATCACCTTCTATGATGGATAGATCTTTGCTACTTCTTCTACTGCTGTAGCCCTTTGTAATTCGCTTATCTCTGCCTTTCTATTTTTCATACTTTTCTATTATTTTTCTTGGATATGATATAAAACATTGTTTATATATCAATCTAAAACAATTACAACATAATTACAAAGTCGGTTGATAAACAAGCTAACACAAATATTACTGAGTTGCCCCAAATATAGTGACTCAGTTACTGCAAACTAACTCGGTGACTTTCTGATACTCGGCATCCACTACAGTACTTGGCATCATCATGCACTTGGTAGAAGTGGAGGCACGGTCCATACTAACCACTCGGTTGTAGTTTCAAACATGGTATATACTGGAGACTCATTAGATATAGTGTCACTCGGTAAACATTGTTCTGCTTGGTAAGCATTGTTCTACTTGGTAAGCAATGTTCTGCTCGGTAAGCACTATTCTGATCGGTAAGCACTATTCTACTCGGTAAGCACTGTTCTACTCAGTAAGTATGTAGAGTCTGAACAAGTGTTGTCATTGATGACAATCATACTTAATGCCAATAAGTTATGCCCAATTTGATCAAACATATGAAAGCTAAACTACCCAAATCCAAAGATTATCAAGAGAAGAAAGTTGTAGAGAGAAACCTTAAAAACTATCAATCTTTTGTCCAAGCAACCCAAGAAGAAGAAAAATATCAAGAAAAGCTTGATAATATTGGCTATGATGCAAGAGTCAAATAGTTTTCCTACCAATTTTGAGTGAACCATCGTTACATCAATCTTGAAAGAAAAGATTAGCTAGATCCATCACATGTCCCATTCTACCTTTAGATCTCAAATCCTATCTTGATAGTCCTTCATCCTAGTTTCATCCTAGTTTCATCCTTGCATCATCACCAAGCCTTAGTTGCATCCTAAAGTCCTTAATTTCATACATCATCATCTTCCTAGTAGCATCATAGACCATCCTCCTAGTTGCATCTGCTTTGTCCTTTTAGAAAATAGCATTGCTCCATCATCCTTCACCATCATTCCATCATTCCATCAGCAATCCACAAATCAGGATCCCAAATCCATGATCCAAATCCAGCATATGTCATCCAAATTAGAACCCACCATATTTTTGCACCAAATCCAGAGATCCAAATCCAAAAGCACCTAGTGTTCAAAACCTTTGAGTTGTTTTCATCCCCTATCCTAAATCAAAAATCATCCCCTTTTCGAAAAAACATTGTCTAAAGGAAATCCAACTTGTTCTTGCATAGCCTCATCATCTCAAGTAAGAGATTGGCTTGCATTGATAATAATCCAGTTGACTAAAGATCATTAGTCTATCCTAGGTTGGCTGAATCCTATCACTAATCCTCCATCGGGAGAAACAACAACTCATTATTGACACTTAGTAATCTTCCACCCAATCTTGACCCAAATTAGAACATCCCACCAAACCTCCATCATCACCAAGAATTTCACCAATCTATCACCATCTTCCATCAATCTTCTACCATCCCTGATCCAAATCCAAGCATCTCACCAATCCTTGCATTGCATTCTAGAAATTCACCATCCTTAGAAATTCCTTAAGCTTGCATCCATCATTCTTTAGAATATTTTAGAAACATCTTTCATCCATCTAGCATCTACATCTCCATGCCTGTCAAGATAAGATATGGATCTAGAAAATGAAGGAACATGGATCCTTATCCAATCACTAGCTCATCTGATCCCAACATTTCTACAAGTGCGATAGTAGCCTATGATCCCTAGATCTAGCAAATTGGCAATGCATGGGATGATCCAAATATCCCCTTGGCTCCTCTAGTAATAGAAAAATTTGTAAATCATCCAAGGAATCCACCAGTAGTCAATACACTCATGGCCCAAAATCAGCAAAGCATGTTCACTAGCTTCGCACAAACACATACTCCCATTCTGCCATATCTCCATCCTCACATTCCCATAAACACTATCCAAATCTCAGCACAAGCATACTCTTTGTTCATCCAACCATTCCTTGATCTGACCTTGTAAACATCTCAAGAAACCTCCACCAATCCCCTTCTTCTACAAGGAAGCTTTGCAAGTCCTGTAACACAAGCTATGGTTCCATCTACTCCATTCCCTATTGTAGGTACATCATCATCCTCCATGGCCTCCCAAGCTCTTTCTCAAATCCAATGCTTGTCACAAAATCAACTCCCACCTCTTACACACCCCTTTTCATAAGAAGTTCTACCATCTTCCATAGGCCAATCAACACCATTCTTTCTGGGAGGGATGCAATCATCCTTTCCCTTCACTTCACAAGCTTTTGCATCCACACATATCATGCTATTAGGGATGCAAACGTCCTTTCCTTTCACTCAACAAGCCTCTACATCAACATCATTTATTTCAGGGGTAGCACAATCACTTCCTTTTCATACTCAAGAAGCTTCCACATCAACATCACCCTTTTCATGGGGAGCACAAACATTCTCTTCATTCACCCCCTAGCAAGCATCTACCTAGGCATAAGTTGAGAAAAATGTCTTCACCATAGGAATGCCTTCCATGGATTTTTCAAATCCACCATTCATGTCCCAAGCTCCCATCACATCTACCTTCCCAACATCCACTGCAACATAATTCCCACCACACACTAGTTCTTGTTGGGGCCTTACTCAAGAAGAAATGAAAGCCCTCGGCATACCAACTCACTCTTCTACATCCATTCCTATGAACCAACAAGCCACCTTCTCACAAGAAACACCACAACAATCATCTCAACCTCTGCTAGCTTCATCATTCACAAGCTATCCATTCATAGCATCTAGTGCTTTTCAACAAGTTCCCCCACCTCAGCAGCAAAGCTCATCTCATTTCACAAGTTATCTTTCCTAGCCACCCTTTTCTTCAAACTTCTCTACATTAGTTCCACCCTTAAGTAATGTGTGAATGCACCCAACCTATATCATTCAACCACAAAGCCAAGTTCAACAAGGGCTAGCCTACCAGCAAGCTGCATCATTCCACCAGCCTCCCTTGCAACAACCATACTTCTAGTCATAGTAACAAAGCCCCATCATTCCTCAATAGCAACAAGCTTCCTCCTATTCATTACAGTAGAAAGTCCCCATCATCCCACAACACCAGCAAGCAGTCTCATATTTGCCACTATAATATCCCCCTGCACTGCATCAATAGGATCCTCCCCAGAAAACATCACTCCAAAATCCACTCCAATCCACCTATCCTACTGGGCCATCTCCATATCCCACTCCACAATACCCACCTCAAATGGGAGTACCCACTCCAACACCGATCAATATCGAGTGGGAAGAAATGAAGAATGCTCTCAAGGAGCTTTAAACCGGTAATAAGAAAAAAACCTTCAAGTTTGAAGAGGTGTGTCCTTACCCATTTGATCAATCAATCACAGCTATTCCTTTTCCTAAAAACTTTGAGACACCCAAATTTGACAAATAATGAGGAAAAGGAGACCTAGTCAATCACATCAAAGAGTTCTACTTGGCATGTGAAGAAGTGGCTTACAGTGATAATTATCTTTTGCACCTATTCCCCAAAAGCTTTGGAGGAACTATTGTTGAGTGGTTTTACAAGATGCCATCTGGGACCATCACAACTTTCACTGAGATCTCTTAGAAGTTCATTACCTAGTATGCCCACAATGTGGAGAATCAGTTGACTTTATTAGACCTCTGCAACTCAAAATAGAAAGAAGGAGAAAGCCTAGCAGAATACCTGCAATGATGGAAAAACCTTACCATGAAGTTATCATAACAACCGCCTAAGAAGCATTTGACCAAAATCTTCATTGATAATCAACATCCTAAACTATCCCACTTCATGAGGATGAACTATCTCCAAACATATTAGGATATCAAGAGCAAGGGGATAGGTACTGAAAAGGCCCTCCTAGATGAAGGCACAATCGAACATTTCAAAAATGATTTCCAAAATAAACCAAGCAATGATAAATCCCATTATTGGAATCATAACAAAAATGTTGTTACTAATGGAGCCACTGATACCAAACATGTCCAAATTGTCATAGCTAGTCCCACACCAACTCCTGCATACCAATAACAACAAGCATCCATCTATTAGAAATCTCCTCAAGTCCATCAGTAACCCACACAATAATATCATTCTTAGAATAATTAGCAGAATTATCAGCAACAAGCACATCAAGCTTATCAAGGTAATCCAAACAATCTGGTCAATGCCATCAATACTACTCCCAATCAAAACAAGCCCAAAGCTTAGAAAAATCCAAAGAAGACCTTCACACCACTGGGTGAACCTTTGGATGTTATCTTTCACCGAATGGCCAAGGCCAACCTGATCATGTATCCACCAATCCAGCAAGTTGATGATAACACTCCTAAGCCCAATTGGTACAAAGATCATGAGTATTGTGATTATCATCATGTCAAAGGACACACTACCCTGAAGTTTATGAGACTCAAAAAGTACATCCATGATCTCATTGACCAAAAGGAGATCCAAGTAGACACACCTGCTCAAGCCTCACCAAATGCCAATTTACAAATCTATCAGAATGTCTTCCCACAACACAATGCTGGGAAGACCAAGCTAATACCAATCATCCCCAGAATCATGACAAAGGAAAACAAGAAGATCAAACTGGTCGAAAAGACTATACTACTACCTATATCAATTATGACAAATTTTTTGGATGTATAACCCAAGTTGAGCCCATAGTTAATACCATCCATGTCAAAGGAGTAGATAGTCAATGCATCATTACCACCCGCAGAGGTAGAATAACTGTTGCTGGTGCCCATCCAAGACCAACACACAATGCACAAAATGCATAGTATAACCTCATAGAACATCTTGGGAACACACCAGCCCAAATATCCATCTTGGACCTTCTTTGTACTTCACCCCTCCATTAGGAGATCCTTGACCGAGCCCTTAAAGAAGGACATGTCCCCATAGATATTAACACCATCCAATTCGAGAACCTTGTGGGACATTTGTCCACATCCTATGCTCTATCCTTCAAATCATCTAACATGCTAGATGTTGCACCTGACCACACTCTCCCTCTCCACATTACTATTATGGTTAGAGACTATGCCATCAAATGGGTTTTAATAGATAATGTTTCGGCCCTAAACTTGTGTACTCTAAAATTCATTCGGCATATTGGGTTCATAGAGGCTAATATATCACATGAAATAATTACTATCAAAGCCTATGACAACTTGGAGCATACCTTTGAAGGTACTATTACTTTGCCTATTTAGCTAGGCCTAGCAACACAAGATACCATTTGGCATGTTGTTGATCTTGACCTACCATTCAATATCCTCTTAGGCCAACCATGAATTCATTCCATTAAGGCTATACCATCTACTTACCATCAGTGCATCAAATTTCCACATCAAGGCACTGAGGTTACCATCCATGCTAATCCCAAACTCTTTTCATACTATCATGTGATGGAAGCATCATTCCCTCATTCCACTCACTATCCTGGAACAGACAATGGCAATTCTATTGCCAGCTCATCCTGATCCCACTATGATCTAGAGACTATCCTTGCCTCCACCCTCTCTTCCATCAAGATCAATAAATAGGGATGTGGTGAATACAGCCTACATGATGCATTTGTCATAGGGGCCCTCCCACTTGATCCACATACGCAAGGGCACCCAAGTCACCAAAGAAAGCCTGCTGAAGAACTTCATGAAATCAAGAGAATGGGACCTATGACTTTTCAATCCCATGGGAACATAAGTAGTCAAGAGATGGATCTTAACATCAATAGGTGGTTGTACAAAGATCCCCCACCACCTAACACTCAACTTCTTGACTATTTTAAAGACAAATATTTGCAATCACACAAGTATACCACTGAATAATAGAACTATTAAGGTGGTGGTCTAGGATCACAAGAAGGTGGAAGCAAAGACCCAATCGTAGCATTAAAGAATACTCAACATCAGGTCCTTGGCTTTAATACCCCTTGCTTGCATATACAAGAGCCCAATACTGCAACTGGGGGCACCAACATAACTGGCATTCACCTCTTGAATAGCCAGGATGATGTTGTAGAGATCGAAGACATCCCTAAAGAGAAAGAAATTAGATCCTATGATGATATCTTTGATGATGACACCCTCCTGGGGACTTTTTTCCTCCAACAACTTGCCATCAATCTCATATAACTTCCCCTCACCCACCCTGAACTCATAGACTGGTACCAACTAAGTGTCACACACATTGATGAGTTCCAAAGCATGGAAGCACTCCTAGAGTTCATGGGAGCATCAGACCAGGAAGTAGATCAAAATTCAAAGTCAACTCACATCTATAAGCTTGACCCAGAAGGATATTTTGGGGAGGAGGCAAGCTTTAGCTACAAAAGAGGAATAGAAAGAGTAAAACATGAATCTTTATGTGAAAACCCTTATGGGGCACATTCTGATCCCAAAATAGTAAAAATAAAGAGCATATCCTCTAGTGAAAACTTGGCAATTCAAGTGCTAGAAGATGAAGACTTTCCTCTTCCTCACATCCAAGATTACAGACCTGAACAGTCACCAATCATCATAGAGGAAACAAAGCCAATCAACTTGGGTATAGAGGAGTGTCCCAGAATCACCTACATTGCAACATCTTTAACAAAGGGTGAAGAACTAGCTTTCACTGCACTACTTCAAGAAGCTACTAGGAACTTTGCATGGTCATACACACACATGTTGGGGCTTCATCCTGAAGTTTTTGTTCACAATCTAGTTGTGGACCCTAATGTTAAGCCAGCAAAGAAGAAGCTACACAAAATGCATCCCAAAGTAGCTCTATTGGTAAAATCAGAACTAGAAAAGCTCTTGGATGCAAAGATTATCAGAGCTATAGATTACTCAGATTGGATCTCCAACATGGTACCTATCATAAAGCCTTTTGGTGACATCAAAATTTGTATAGATTTTAGGGACCTGAACAAGGCATGTCCTAAAGATGATTTCCTACTACCTAACATAGACATGATCGTAGATCTTACAATGGGCCATGAAATGTTGTGACTAATGGATGGCTTCTTTGGATACAATTAGATTCATATAGAAGAAGAGTATCAACACAAAATAACATTCACCACTCCATGGGGAAATTTTTGCTATAACATGATGCCATTTGGTCTAAAGAATGTAGGAGCCACATATCAGAGAGTGATGATAGCAATCTTCCATGACATGATACACAAAATCCTAGAAGACTATGTGGATGATATTCTTACAAAATCAAAAACATGCCATAAGCACCTTGACATTCTTGAGAGTGTGTTTGATCACCTACATCACTATGGGTTAAAGCTCAATCCAAAGAAATGTGTCTTCGGTGTTACATCTGGAAAGCTCCTAGGCTTTATATTTTCATGATGAGGCATAGAGATTGACCCCAAGAAGGTCAAAGAAATAACAAAAATGCCTCCACCAAGAACACTTAGACAGCTCAGAAGTCTACAAGGAAAGCTTCAATCAGTGCATCAATTCATTTCTCAGCTGGAAAACAAGTGCCAACCTTTCACACATCTCTTATGCAAAGACACAAGCTTCAAATGGGATCCCATATGTCAGAAAAGCTTTCATAAACTCAAAGAGTATCTAGCCAACTCTCCAATTCTAGTACCACTAGTTTTAGGATGCCCTCTCATGCTCTACATCCTGGTGACCACTAAAGCACTTGGGGCACTCTTAGCACAACATGATGATGAAAATAGAGAGAGAGAGCCATCTACTACATTAGTCAAACTCTTGTTAGCTATGAGCTTAATTATTCACCCATGGAAAAAGTGTGTGTTGTAGTGGTATTTGCCACTCAAAAGCTTAGACATTATATGCTTAGCCACACAATCAGGCTCATTTCAAAGGTGGACCCCCTCAAATATCTATTATCAAGGACAACTCTGATAGGCCGTATGGTAAAATGGGTCATGCTACTCAGTGAATTTGACATCCAGTACATAGATCGGAAAGCAATCAAAGGGTAGGTAATCATCGCTCAACTAGCAGATGCACCACTAGTGGATGCCTATCCACTAATCATGGAATTCCCTAATGAGAACACTATGTATGATTGAAGAAAAACCCATGTGGAAGCTATACTTTGATGGCTCCTAGACATTGCATGGATCAGGGGCAGGAATCCTATTCGTCACACCTCAAGGTGACTATATCCAAAAATCACTCAAGCTAGGATTCCCATGTACTGAAAATATTATAGAATATGAGGAACTCATCTTAGGTCTCAAAATAGCCATCCAATGGAATATCACAAAACTGCAAGTGTTTAGAGATTCACAACTCATTATCAAACAAGTCCTTGATGAATATCTGACAAAGGACAACAAATTGCTACTCTACAAAGAACTAGTGGATAGACTGAAAGAGCATTTCTTAAATCTATAGTTCACATAGATACCAAGGCTTTAGAATAAAGTAGCTGATGCAATGGAAACCATCAGATCCTTGTTATAAATCCCATGCGATGCATCATAGTATGAATTCCTAGTTGAGCAGCTACACATGCCAGGTTATGAGAATGCTGATGTAGAAATGGTGTGGGTCTTGGTTGGTCCTCAGTCCCCGTGGTACCATGACATCCATGCATATCTAAAAAATGGTATCATATCTCCCCATCTCACCAATAGCCAATGCCAAAACCTTATTCACAAAGCTTCCCGCTACACTCTGTTAACACCCTGAAAATTTTTCATGGCTACATGTTCTTTCCCCTGGCCTCTGCAAGTATTTTTTCATGTCTCTAGCTAAAAACCTAAGCAAAATTCATAAACTAGCCATTACTTTGAAAAGCCCTTTGTTTTACCCTGGCCCTGTTCTAATTTGTTGTTACTTTTTCTCGCCACTTAAAACTCCTAATTCACACATGCTTTATATTATTGGTCGGTCCCTATTTAAACTTTTCCCAAGTCTCTACCCCCGATGAATTTAATTTTTTTCCTAAGTCATGCGCCTTAACTTTTTCCTATGTTTTGGCTTGCTTTATTTCCTAGGCCCAGTCTCTGACACCATCTCAATCTGATGGCTGTCATTAACATGCATGAAGTTTGTCAGACCTATGCAAAATCATGACGGCTATTGATCTTATCTTTGTGACATAACATTTCAAATTGTGGGTCCAGGGTGACACCTAAGCATAGTTGGTGGTTTCTCATTGGCTGATGGATTTAATGAAGTGGCATCAGCGGGCCCAGGTGGGGTCATGTTGTCAGTTGCTTGAGGATCATGTGGTTGTCACATGATTGCATGGAATATTCCATCCCCTTGTGATCATGCGACAACGATTGATTACGAATCTTTCTTGGACATATCGGTGGGACCTAATTTTCCAATAGGTCAGAGGGTCCTAACATCCATAATCCATCCAATGACAAGCGTAAGTTCTCATGGAATTTTTCAGACCTATGAAATCTTATGCTAGCTATTGATCTTGTTTGTCCTAGATGTATCTTTGGCAGTGTCCCCATATCAGATGGAGCTAATTTAGAGTGTTTTGATTGGTTCACGTGTTGCTGATTGTATTGTGTTAGTGGGGCCAGTTTTCTTTTAGGCAGGGTGAGATTCTTAATCGACAGATGGCATATGTTCTAATAGAATATTGGGGGTCTATGAGATTATAAGATGATCGTTGATCTTCTTGTGTGGGCCCAGTTAGGTTTCCTAGTGTTCCTGGTAGAATGGATAAAAATGTAGTGGTTCTAACACATTTTTCAAGTGTTTGCTTGTTCACATGATGTTTTAGCAGAGGTCTTGTAGACTTAGCCATTTGGTGAAAAATGGTTTCATAATCGCTAAATAGTTTAGCGGTGCTCTCAAAGTTCTCGCGAATGGGCGAAAGGTCTTTTAATCGCGTATTCGCCAAATTTTTATAAAGTAAAAACATAACCCACGAAAAGGAATAGTCAGACGGCCATGACTTAAAGTTGATCAAGGTTTAAATTTTGACCATCAATTTGTTGTAGGTGCCATGAATGTGAATGTTTAAATTCAAATTTGAATTTTTTGAGGGTTTCCAACTATAAAAAGGACTGAATTTCAATGCAGAAGTGATTGGAGTTGGTAAGAAGTAATTTGTTTGCCATTGCAGTGTGGTCTGTGATGATCATTTGTAGGGATCTATACCATGTAAGGAATGAACAAGGAATGGCTCGAGGCATGTTGCGGGGTGGTTGATTTGACTTGTTTTCATGGTGGATTTGTGATCTTCTGTACACTGTTTTGAGAATTATCATAATTGGAGATCAACTTTGATTTGTTTTTCTAAGATTGCTTGGTTTCCTGCCCCTATAATAAATTCTGATATAATTTTTGGTTGGTTGGGTAGTTGAAACCCTAACCCTTACCCTAGCTATCTGAAGCTTGTTGCATCCTAACCTGTTTAGGATTCCAAGGTAGCTAGCAGTATAAAGGGTTGAAGTTTTGATTTTGTAAGGGTTCCTTCTTCTGCAATTTTGAGGAGAATTGGTTCCATGAAGGGTCCTTTTCCTATAGATTTTCTCTACTTCTCTACATATAGGGTGTTCTTCCTTCCCTTGTTGGTTCAGGGAATGAGATACATGTTGTAATTAATGTGTCTTATGTATGAGGATTCAATATATTCATGCTGTTACTAAGCTATCTCCATTTGAATTCTAAATTCATTAATCATACATCAATGGTGTTTGATTTTTCTATTTGCATTGCCTATGTGTTTGCAAGTGGAGTTGTCTTCATAGAGATAAATAGTTTAGGATTATTTTTCATGTATGTATGAGCTGAGGCATCAAAGATATGTCATGCTTGTCTTCCAGTGGATGCTGGTTAATGTATTATCTATTTATAAGTCTCTTATAAGGGGAGGGTTAAAATCCTTTGAATGGGTAATAACATACTTTGATACACAAGTGGGTTGTTAAAGTGAGGTTTGGTCATGGTGTGTGATTAATCTTAGGCATCAACACATTGAGTACATTGTCTTCTTGTTTCATAGTTGACTATTTCAATAGGGTATTTGACTCTGTGGCCCATTGGATAAGGCACTAGTCTATCAGGGACTTAGGACATCTCAGGGGTCCTTCAACCCATCTTCAAATAATTTACTTTTAGTTCCACCCTTTCCCTTTCATTTTGTTAGTATAGGTCTCTAGTTTTCAGATTCATTCTATGCAAGTAGGGCTATTGCATGAGATCTTGGTTTAATTGGGGTATAGGATACCTATAGGGGTTTGAAGACTATTCCACAATAATCTATCTGTAGGCCTATTATTTGTCATGAGGTGTCTTGAGTGTGCAGATAAGGAAATACCCACTTGAGTGATGTGGAGCTCAAAGAAGGAGGATGTTCTCTATCCTCATCAATTGGTTCTATTTTCTTGTCAAACTTGAGTACCTAATTTGAGGATCAGGCCCACCTTTTGTTTCAAGTTTGGTCCTACAAGGAAAAGCTACCAGCACACTCTTATAGCCAACACCCTTTATCATCAAGGGTATCACAATATCCTTTCTAGGTGTTTAGATTCAAATGAGGTCATCCTGGCTTTACAAGAGGTCCACACTAGAATTTGCGGTGCCCACATGAGTGGCATGGTTCTAGCTAAGTAGTTGCTTCAAGTTGGGTATTATTGGGCAACCATGGAACATGATGCTTGTGAGTTTGTCAGAAAATTTCTACCATGTCAACAACATGCAAATCTAATTCATGCACCAGCACAAGACTTGCAGCCCATTGCGCCACCTTGGCCATTTTCATGTTGGGGCTTTGACCTTGTGGACTTAATCACTCCCCTTTCCTCAAATGGACACAAGTACATAATAATTGCCACAGAGTACTTCACCAAATGGGTTGAAGTGATTCCACTTACCCTAACTACTGGCATCCAAATATCCAAGTTCATCCTTTACCACATCATCTGCCACTTTGGCATACCATCTACCATCTTCATAGACCATGGCACACCTTTTGAAAACCAACATGTGGATGATCTATGTGCCAGACTCCACATCCATCACCATTTCTCCAGTCCATATTTCCCTCAAGGAAATGGTCAAGTTGAGGCAACCAACAAAACTATCTTGAAAATCCTCAAGAAGGTTGTCAATGATTCTGGTCATGACTGGCACCTCCAAATCAATCCTATCCTTTGGGCCTACCGCACTTCTTATCACACTCCCATAGGCACCACCCCATATTCCCTTGTATATGGTACCAAAGTCATTCTACCAATCAAGGTTGAGCTCCCATCATTGTGAGTCTCCATGAAAAACTACACCATTCATAAAGACTATCATGTGGCCCATCTCACACAGCTAGACCTATTAGATGAAAAGAGACAGCAAGCATATGATCACCTAGTCGCATACTAGGATTGACTCAAATGGAGTTATAAAAAGAAGGTCCATCCTAGATATTTCTAGGTCAGTGACATGGTCCTCAAAGAAAATTAGAAAGTCCAAGAAAATAGAGAAAAGAAAGGCAAGTTTGAGCCTACTTGGCTGGGCCCCTATGTTGTCACATCATGCTTCAGCTTCAGAGCTTATCAACTATCTACACCAAAAGGTGAGCCTTTGAATGATCCAATCAACATCATACATTTGAAGAGGTTCTATGCTTAAACTAGATCCTACATATTCAGAAAATCCATAAAAAATTTTAAAAGCAGAAAAGTAAAAAAAATAAAAAATGCAAAAAAAAAGAAAAGAAAATAATCGTCCAATGGTGAAAACTTGGCAATTCAAGCACCTTGGACAAGTATGTTGGTGAAAACCTAGCAAACAAGGGCCATACATAGTGGACCAAGACATTATCTATCAAACTCCCATCCCCATCTCCATCCACCATCCCCCAACATTCCTCTCTTTTATAATCCTCAAGCAAATCTGCAATCCTACTTGCACATATCTTGTACCATATCTAGTACCCTATCCTGTATATCTTGTCTAGCACAATCCTTCTTATACCATATCCTGTAGAGTGAGATTTTCCTATCCCAAATCCTGAGCTTCTGTACATATCAGTTGTATATCTTTTCCCATCTATTGTACATATCACCCCTTTTTGTTGTACATAGTCCTTGTCAGTCCTGTAGTAGCATTTGATCAGAACTCTTATCCTACCCAGCCTAATACTTCAGCAACATCAATTGTTGACTATTCTTCATCATAGTGATTATTGTTGTTGTTGCCAGTGAACAACAACACTCATTCTCTCATCAATTAGTAGGTCCTTGAGGATGTCTCCTTCCTCGTGTCAGCCTAATATTCCACCAAATCACACCAGGTCTATGTCGATGTATCCTTCCACATGTTTAGACCAATCTTCCCACCATCACTCAATCAGTCACATCAAATCTCTCTCCTTGGAAAAGGATGTCATTTTTTGAGTTATCATTTTGGTCTTGGATTTTTTCCTTCGAATTTTGTTAATCGTTTACGGCTTCTTGTTGTTCTCCACTCAAAGTTGCCATGATCCTTTATATCATGGTGCGCTATGACTAAGGACAATCTAGGGTAAGGTCTTTTAATCTTTTGATTCTTCCTATGAGTTAGTTGAATGTGACCCTTGCACATTTCACATGTGATCTTTTGGGTTACATGGTGCACTTGGGAAATGTCATTTTCTTGTGGTTTCTCCAGCATCATTTCTACCATGCCTCCTTTTTAGGATCATGTGTGATGCTGGGTCAACCCTGCATGTCTTTTTAGCATCAGTCCTATGCAATGCTGGTGACAAGGCCTCATGATCCTAGTATCCTTGGCAAGTCTCTAGCATTGCTATATTAAACTAGGTTGTGATCTCCACATTTGCACTTGAAGCTTCTAAAATCTCCTACATTATGCATCATATAGATTAATCTTGCATCTTTTCATCTAGCTACATTCTACATTTTGAATTCCATCTCATCTTGCACTCACCCATCTTTGCTCTTGGAAGCTTGGTTATTTATCCTCCCTTCTTCCTTTCTTCTTTCTCTGTGTTTCCTTTCGAGAAAATTCCACAACATTTACTCCTTACATTATTTTCTCAAGGGGGCACATCCCCTTATTCCTCCAAATTCTAGCTCGGGGCATCTTATTTTCTTATCTTTGATGCCATGCCACTTGTGGCATCACATCAAAGAGAGGCAAAATGTAGACAACTAAAAATCCATTAGAAAATAAAATATTTTTATTTTGTGAAAAACCTTGATGACATCATCATTTATTAATTAATTAATTATTTAATTTATTTATTTTTATGTCATTAAATCCCTTTATCTTAACTAAAAATATTTAATTAAGAAATCCTTTCAAGAAATGTTTAAATCAAATTTAAACACCATTCCCCTATTTATTAATTATGTAATTAATAAATTGACCAAAAAACCAAAAAATAAATATTTTATTTATTTTTTCCCAAAACCTTAGAAATATCCTAAAGATCCTAAACCTCTTCTAGAATCTTCTAATCCCTCTTTAATTTTGATTAAAGGCTAATTTCGTAATTCCCTAACCCTAATCCTAACGCAAAAATATTTAATTAAGATTAAATATTAAATCCTCATGTTTATTAAAAATATTTTAATAAATATCCTCAAAACCTAAAACCTTTTGAAATAAATAAACTTTTATCTATTTCCTAAATTCCTAGAAACTCCTAGACTCTTCTAGAAAGTCTTCATCCTCATCCAAAGCTTAGACTGTTCTAGAAGAAGTCAATCCTTATCTTTGACCCAAAATCAACCACTAACCTTACCCCAAACCCTGACTCAACCTCCTAACCCAACCCTTTCCAAAACCCTATAAATGCTCCTCATTTCTAAGAGCAAAACACCAATTCACTTTCAATTCTAGTATTGTTATAATGCTAGAATAGTTCTAAAATCATTCAAAGCTTTCATAGTAATTAGTAAATTTCATCATTTTTCAATCATTTTTAGCTCACATATTAGCATAGAACTAATGGATTAACTTAGTTTAATTTTTGTTTATGCATCATTTTCACATCTATTTTGGGTTCTAAAATCTGTTTAATCATATTAGTTTGCATAAATCTTGAGTTCTTGAAGCCTTAGGGGCAATTTTGGGTGTTCTACCCAATATTATGCCATCTATGGGGTTTTCATGAATCTCAATCCCTCCAAATATACATTAGAAACATGCTCCAGGTGCTTTGAGAGCATACCCACATTCCTTTTATTTGAGAAAATCAAAAAGTGCATGGGCGCATCTGTTTTAGCTTAATCCGAATGACTTTGTGAATTGATGTTTTTTTTTGTTAGGTATATACTATTTAGGCTAATGTTTGACATGTCTATTCCTTTCAAAATAGATTATATTTGTATCGATCATAGATATATGACTAGATATAGTGTTTTCATTATGGTAACAAAGTCATATAGCAATTTGGAGTCAGCACACTAAGTGAAAAGATCAAAATTCAGCTAAGTGCTGAAGACTGGACAACATACAAAGCACCAGAGACTCAGAGCATCAGCGCACATGTTTATAGATGAATTAAGGTATGTGCCTTGGAAGTTAAGGTTTTTAGACTATACTTATGCTTACTCTAAGAGCACATAAGTAGATATGAAAAGATGTAAAAGTTATAGTCAGTTGAAGTTGCACACCCAGTGTGTGCCAACAAAGAACAGAGCATAGAGCCGACAATGAGTATTTTGGTTTGCAATTGTAAATTAATGTTGTAGAGGCTATGTGCCCATTTTATTTATGTTTCTAGCATATGTACATGTATAATTGTAAGCACACTTAAGCCAATTCATTTGGAAGCGTTATTTGTAATTAGATATAGGGCCAACCTAATTGTATATTTGGTATGAGTGCATAAATATAAAGTGCACCCATTGTAATCAACATAAAGTCAAGAAAGTTGTAATAGAGTTGAGATAAGTAGAGTAGAGGTATGCAAAGTGAGCATAAGATTTATTAGAGCTTTGCTAGAAGTCAAAACATTAGCACACAAAAGGAACTAATCATACAAGCAGTGTCATAGCAATAGTTCACTTGGAGATATAGTGTATATCTGATCTCAAAAGGTTTTAGCCTTCATCATTTGAGTAGTGAGCTCTAGGAAAGTGAGTCCACTCCCCTAATAAGGATCATTGTAAAAGACTCCTAACAGGTTCCAACCCTTAACAAGGTCTACTATACTAAAAGCATTATAAAGCTACTCCTAACAAGGTAAAGGATCTTCTAACAAGGATCACAAAACACTAGTGTAGCTTATTAGTGGGTATCAAGTCCCTAGGGTTTTAACCTATTTGGGTTTCCCCATAACCATATTGGTGTCATGTGTTGATTTCATGTTTCATGTTTTTGTGAATGTTTAATTCAGTACTTAAGCATTTATAATATAGTATTTAGATTAAAGTGAAAAGTTAAAATACAGTGAACACTAATTCACCCCCCCTCTCAGTGTTCCCATTCCTAAAAATAACTACATATGAATGGATTTGGCTTCACATATGAACTTATTTCAAGTCATTTTTGGCCTCTGAAAAAAGAGAGAAGACTATAACATAATTTATGATGCAAAATTAATGAAGAATCAAGAGTTTCCTTGAGTTAATTCTGATTGGTATAGTTATGTACAATAGATTGTGTTGGACTAACCACCAACATCTCCCTTTAGGATTTGTGACATGGTTTAATAGCCTTCTATGTTCTATAAGTCTAGTGGTTGTATTAGGCATTAACAGGTCAATCTTTTGGTGCAATGACAACTACTACTTGTAACAAGTGGTATCAGAGCTTGGTCACAAGTTCAAATCGCCTTGGGTGATGCTAATGGGGGATAGTTGGAATAACTACCAATGTCTCCCTTCAGGATTTGTGACATGATATAATAGCCTCCTATGTTCTATAAATCTAATGTGTTGATTTCATGTTTCATGTTTTTGTGAATGTTTAATTCAGTACTTAAGCATTTATAATATAGTATTTAGATTAAAGTGAAAAGTTAAAATACAGTGAACACTAATTCACCCCCCCTCTCAGTGTTCCCATTCCTAAAAATAACTACATATGAATGGATTTGGCTTCACATATGAACTTATTTCAAGTCATTTTTGGCCTCTAAAAAAAGAGAGAAGACTATAACATAATTTATGATGCAAAATTAATGAAGAATCAAGAGTTTCCTTGAGTTAATTCTGATTGGTATAGTTATGTACAATAGATTGTGTTGGACTAACCACCAACATCTCCCTTTAGGATTTGTGACATGGTTTAATAGCCTTCTATGTTCTATAAGTCTAGTGGTTGTATTAGGCATTAACAGGTCAATCTTTTGGTGCAATGACAACTACTACTTGTAACAAGTGGTATCAGAGCTTGGTCACAAGTTCAAATCCCCTTGGGTGATGCTAATGGGGGATAGTTGGAATAACTACCAATGTCTCCCTTCAGGATTTGTGACATGATATAATAGCCTCCTATGTTCTATAAATCTAATGGTTGTATCAAGCATTAATAGGTCCATCTTTTGGTGCAGAAACAAATACTACTTGTAACAGTTTGAGTAAAAATTTTTTACATGTATTGAGTCATTGAAATTTGTACTTTATAAAAAAATTGGAATTTTTTTTATTGGTTTTGTATAACAAGAGTTCTAGTTCATTTTATAAAACTAGTTTGAAAGAAACCTAAAAGAAGCCCTATCCTACAAATGGAAACCTAACTTGTATTTGAACTAGTGGAATTCCTCACCCATTTGGAAAATGCAAGTTAGTAGTGTAATAATAGTGATCCAAAATAATTGAGGTGTGAATTAAAGGCTTGAGGGTGTTTCCATGAAACCCTAGGATGAATATCTCAATGTAGTCAACCAAGTTGATGAGTGTTGGAGTGTGTAATTTGCAAAATTCATTAGTGGAACCAAACTAAAGGTCAATTCATATTATTTGGAGTATGGAGAAGGTTTTTAAATTATTTTAAAAAACCCATGAAAACATCCCTTACAACTTTCTTTGGAAGCCAAGTCTAATTTAGCCAATTAGGTTTGAGAACTCGGTAAGGGTTAAAGGTGTTGCAGGAGTGGAGTTGGGTCTTAGAACTTTGGGAGTCTATGTAACATCCTAAAAGGTATTTGAATCTACTTTTAGTTTCCTTGGGTTCATTTGGAGTGGAAAATTTCACACCAAGAATTATTATAAGAAACCTACTAGGAGTTTTAGTAAGTGTCGAGGAATAGTAAATTACCTAGTGTTCTTCTGAGTGTTGAGTTACCAATATTGGTTGAGCACCCCTACATGTGTTGAGTAAGCTAAAAATTTGTGATACTTAGTTAATCTCAATTTTAGAAGAATTTTTGTATTGTGGAGAAGCAAGATAGGTGTCTAATCACTGCTACTTGATTCAAATACCTTTTTCAACAAGGTAGGAGGATTGGATTGCATTAAATACTGACTTCAAGAGTTGGAAAGGAAATAGAACATTTCCCAACCTTCATGTTGCTTTCTTTGCATCAACTGGTGTTAGAACATGCAAAGGCTCTTGGGAATAATCATGGTAGACCAAAACGATACTAATGAGGAGGAGATACCTCTAAGGATCACTAATATGGAGTTATCCAAAATAGTGAGGGAACAAGCTTCCAAAAACAAGATGGAGGAAGAGAGAGCAAGATTGAAGAACATGCAGCTCAGTGGATCTAGTGGTGAAGAATCAAATTCATATGAAAAAGAGGAGAAATCAAGCCCTACAAGATGGGGGATTCCATATGATCAAAGATCAATGATAGAAGCCTTAGAGAGGGTTGGTAGAAGAGATCACAAACTAGACATACCTATGTTTATGGGAAGGATGGATCTAGAGGAATGTATGGATTGGGTGGAAGCCCTAGAGAATCACTTTGAATGTGATGAAATTCCTACATAATAGAAAATCAAGATTGCAAAGTCAAAGATGAAAGCACCTGCATTAAGTTTGTGGAATTTTCTACAAAATGAGAGAGTAGAGAAGGAGAAGGAACCAATATCCTCTTGGAAGAGGATGCTCAAATAGATCATGAAACAATTTATCCCTAAATACTATGAGGTAACCTTACACAAGAAGTTACAAAACTTGAAGTGAAGAGATCTTGATGTAGGCTCCTACATTAATGAGTTCTAGAAGATAACCATAAAGGTTGAGGTCTCTAAAAATGAGAAGGATAAACTTATGAAATATTTGAATGGACTTAAGTTCAGTATCCAAGATGAACTACATTTACTTAATCCTTAATATGTAGATCAATGTTATCAAATGGAGATGAAGATTAAAGTGAAACAAAATAGGAAAGGGGAGAAGAATAAAAGAGGAAAAGAAAAAAACTTCAGAGGAAGAGGAAGGTTCCATGAAAGGAGATCATTTTCATCAAGACCACAAGGATAATCAAGTCATCAAGAGCCCGATAGAGATGAGAATCAAAGGAATAAATTTAGGGAAGCTAGGGGAAGAAGTAGGGGAAGATTTGGGAGTAGAAACACTTGTGTATTCATTGGAAGGTGTTTTTCCTACAACCAAGTGGGTTTCCAATCCTTTAGATGCCCAAGTAAAAGTTCCAATACATCAGGATGAGATAGGAGGGTGCAACTCACTCAAGATGAGGATTGTTAGAGGATGACTTCGTACCATACAACCACCTCTACACATGAAAATATTGAGAAAGGAAAATTCATAATGTTCAATAGAACACTCCTGAAGGTGCCAAATCTCAAGGAGCCCCCACAAAGGAAGAGCTTATTCAGAACCCATTGTAAGGTAGATGGAGGAGTTTGTAAAGTTATTATTGATTCTAGTTCTATAGAAAATTTAGCTTCTAGTGAAATGATAAGAAAAATGTTGAAAAGTTGACTATACTGATGTATATGACTTAGTATAGTGTTTTCATTATTGCAACAAATTCATATAGTAGTTTGGAGTCAGGGCACTTGATGGCAAGATAAAAAATTGGCTAAGTGTTGAAGACTAGATAATATATAGAGTTCTTGAAGCTCAGAGCATCAATGCATGTGCGTACAACTGAGTTATGGTGTGCATCCTAGAAGTTAAGTTGGTTAGACTATATTCATGCTTAGTCTATGAGTGCATGATCAGATATGCAAGTATGAGAAAGATACAAACAGTTGAAGTTACACAGTCAGTGTGTGCCAGAGAAAAATAGAGTAAGCAGTAGAATGTTAGCATTTTGAGTTTGCGATTATATTCTAATGATGTAAAGGCTATGTTCCTATTGTAATTAGGTTTTTGACATGTAAATATATTTTTTTATAAACACACTTGAGCCAATTTATTTGGAAGCATTGTATGTAATAGGTTTAAGGGTCGACCTAGTTGTTTGTTTTGTATGCACATATAAATATGAGATGCATCCTTTTTTATCAGCATGGAGGTTGATACAGAGTTGTGATAAGAAGATCAAAAGTGTTTGAGGAGACAATAAGATGTATTAGAGCTTTGCAAGAGGTCAAAGCATTAGCACATTAAAGCAACTGATCAGACAAGCAATGTCATAGTGATAGTTCATCCAGTAGATATAGTGTGTATCTGAGATTAGAAAGTTGTAGCCTTCACCACTTGAGCAGTGAGCTCTAGGAAAGTGCATCCACACCCCTAATAGGGTTTATTATAAAATACTCCTAACATGGTCTGACTCTTGACAAGGTCTACTGTACTAAACATATTGTAAGGAAACTCCTAATAGGGTTAAGGATCTTCTAACAAGGATCATAATATACTAGTGTAGAATATTAGTGGGTGTTAATTCCCACTGGGGTTTTTACCTATTTGGGTTTCCCCATAACCATATTGGTTTTATGTGTTGATTTCATGTTTCATGTTTATGTGTATGTTCATTTCAGTACTTAAGCATTTAAGTTCAGTTTAAAGATTAAGTGAAAAGATAAAATATAGTGAACATTGATTCACCCGCCCCCCCCTCTTAGTGTTCCCATTCCTAAAAATTGGTATCAGAGAAATGGTCCTAAAAAATAAGTTTAACCACTTGAGGAGATCATGGAAAAAGTAGAAATGAAACATCTGGGAAGAAATCTTGAAGCTGCTCTTGAAGACCTCGACAAATCTTAAAGAGAAACTGAAGAACTAAGTGAAAAACTCATTGATGCTCAATTACTCATCAAAAGGATAAGAAAGTGGTGTAGGAGTACCAATAATAAACTTAACAAATAATGTTCATCAAATTCCTAAGGACATCTAGTTAGGATAGATCTTCCATCTAGGCATACAAACCAAGTTGTAAGACCTAGTTCCAAGATTGGCATAACTATAAGCCCTTGGTCAACTATAGTCAAAGGTGGTAAAAAGGCATAGAAACTTAGGATTTTTTTTATTTTCATGTTTTTACTGCTTTAGATCCATGTTGGATTAGTAGATTAGGTCTAGACCAAGTTTGGTCTCCTAGTATGCAAAAATTGCAAAAATGTTGTAAAAGTTGCTTAGCAACTTTGACAACTTTTGCCAAAAGTTGTAACCGAAGCCCCCAATAGTAAAATGGTTTGAAATTTGGTTGTAACCAATGGGAGACACCTTCATACGCCCTTTCAATTGGTTGTAAGGTAAGATATGTAATTTGGACAATTCAAATCAATAAAATATCAACATTTCTCTACAAATTTTGAGGAGAATTGAAGCGTACAGATAGGTACGGATAGGAGGGAATGAGATTGTGAAACCAAAAGTTGGATCCCTAAATCTAATTTCATTTTCAACTAGTCTCATGTTCTAATCTTTAGTAGTTTTTGAGATATCTAGTTTTTAGTGAGACTACCTGGATCGAAGGCTTAAAACCAGTGTTTCCAATAGGACTTGGTTGTTTGGATCAATTCCACCATGGGAAATTGATGCCCCTTGGTTGAATTCAACCTTTTTCAATGTATTTTCATATTCTATAGGTTAGGAGTGAGGATTTTTCGGGGAGTGTATTTGTCGTTATGCCCTAGGTGTACATCTCTATGTGTGCACGAGTCTGTGACTTAGAACAATCACCATAACTCTCAGTTGGGGATTCATGAAGGATCCAAAATCTATATTTTGAGTTATTTTACATGTTATCACATTCATCCACAATTGGATCATGCATTGGCTTGGGAGAAAGAGAACCCATTGTGCAATTGGTGTTCTAATTAGGCCTAAAAGCCTGGTCTAGTTTAGGTGTTTCAGTATCATCCATTGGACTTCACATCTTGGTGTTTGGATATGTTTTGTAAAGCCAAAAAGGGTGTCAAAATCTCTAACCTAATTCATCTCTCATATGAAATTATTTTGACTTGTGATCAAAATTCCTTCTAGGAAAGGCTACTAGCCTAGTCCTTGGTTTGTGAAGCAACTAGTATATGTAGGTGAAAGAACCATTGGAACTTAAAAAATAGGACCTAAATAGACTATCACAATGATTTTATGACACCTCTAGTCTTGTGAGTCATTTCATGAGGTTTGGTTTTTTATTGGGTTAAGGAGACACCTTAGTAACCCATGGTCATTAGTGTCTAGAACTTTGTGGAACCTAGTGATTAGGTTACCCTTGGGTCTTGGGGTTGTGATAACCTCATTCCTTGTTCATTCTACACTTTGGATAGGTGTAGGGAAGTTGACCTTTTTAATTTTGTGTACTGAGTACCCAAAACCTTTCCATTTATCACTACTAGAGGCTTCTAGTTGCCCACTATGCATCAAGTGGTATCAGAGCTATGTCTACTCCTAAGGATGAAGATATACCTACAAGGGTAAAAAATAGTGAGTTAGAAAAGATGGTGAGAGAGAAAAGGGCTACAAACATAGCCTTAACTAAGAGGCTTCAAGAACTTGAAAAGAAGTTAGACAAGGAAAAAAAAGATGAGTCTGAAAATGAAGGAGGGAGTGAAGAGGAGAAAGATGATCTTGATTAGAACATCCCTGTAGACCAAAGGCCTTTCATTGATGCCTTAAAGTCCATGGGGAGAAGAACCATTGAGGAAAAGATAGACTTTATGGTCTTCAATGGCAAGATGTGTAAGGAAACTCAGGTGCAGAAATAACTTCCTACACTAATCTCTTAGGGAAAGTATTGCACAAATTCTTTTAAATCCTTACAATTTCAGATTCATTAACTACTTTAAAAATGATATTGCAGCCTTATACCATGCATACATAAAATAGATAATGATACAAAGATTTACCCTGGGGAAACCTTTCGGTAAAAACCCCATCACTCCAAAACCTGCACAATGTATTTATCAAACTATTGCAGTTTACAATACACTTGCAATGCAAGTTCTTTCAGAAGATTTCCAACTCTTGAAGAAAAATTATGGTAGCATAAAAAATGTTCCAACAATAAACTTACTTCACCTTTCTTCACAACCCTAAAAAATGCTTATATCATGCACTTCCCTTTTTAGGGCAACTTTGAAAGATAGCCATATTAGGTTTGTACCATTCTCTGAGAAAAATAGTGTATAGTACTCAACTTTATCAATTTCCACATGTCTTCACCCATCATTGAAACTTCTAGACATGGCTCTTACATCTCATAGGAATCTGTCATAACCATTTCATCCATGATCTCATAACATAATTCAAGATGCTGACACATCAAGTGGAGTGACACATCAACATGCCAACTAGACATGTACACTCACACGTAATTACATTATTTGCAAGAAATACATTTTACAAAATAAATAATAAGAATAGGAATTATCCAAGGTTGAGACACCTTATTCCTAACAAGATGAATGTAGATTTAGCCTTGGATTAGATAGAGGCTTTGACAACATTCTTTGAATGTGAGGACATCCTTGAAAAGAAAAGGGCAAAGATGGTGGAACTTCATCCAAATAGAAAGGATGAAGAATGGGAAGAGCATGATCAACTCATGGAATAAGATTATAGCATTGGTGAAGGAGACATATGTGCCTAAAGACTATGGGCTACAACTCCATAGGAGTGATGTAGGAGCATCCTGGGTGTAAGAGAAATCCTGCATCACCAAAAAATATTTCTATTTTTGTCTTCAATAAGGGTTGTCTTGTGCAGAGTTGCTATTTATGGAAACTTGCTATTTTTAGTAAGTTGGTCTTACGATCTTAGAATATTCTAATTTTACATGTGGAGGTTCATCTCAATCATATCAGCTTGCCAGCAAAGTTCCATGGCTAGATCAGGTCGACTTTTGAAGATATTGAAGATTTTTAGTATTGGTAGCAGGGTATAGAAACTTCAAACTTAGTTTTGAAGGTTTTAGAGGCCCCGGATGAGGTTGAAAATTTGGGTGATGGGCATTTCTAGAATAGGGTTATAATAGCCAATCGGGTCAACGGGTGATGACTTATGGTCTTCAGAAGTTGGTTCACCTGAAATGGCAGAAAATAATTTTTCTTCAAAATTTCTGTTTGGGTTTCAAAACTCATTTTGAGCCGACTTTGATGTAATAAATTGTAAAATAAAATAATTCTAAGTTTGGTCGGCCCTAAGGGCTAAATTTCTAGAACCTTCTTGGGTGGTGGAAATTGCCTATATAAAGAAGGCCCGTAGTGTTGTCTAGGACAGTTCTGGGTAGTAGATCTAGGTATTGATTCGAGGCTTTGTCCTACAGAATATTGTAAGGGAATGCCCATGTGGCTTTGCATATTGTAATTCTAAAATTTTGTAATTCCACATTTGTGGAGATAATAAGAAGCCAATTTTCTATTCTTGCATATTATTGTTGTTGTTTCTCTATTTCTATTACGTGTTTGTGGTATTAAGGGGAGCACCCTTCATCAAGTGGTATCAGAGCAGGAGTTCTTGAGTGTGTAAATAGATCACCGACTGTGAGGCAGTTTGCACCAAGACCATGGTTAGGGTTTCAGTGCGCATCGTGAAAATGCCTCCATGAAGAGAATGTGGTGGAAGAGGTGGTGCTGTGACACCTGAGGTTAGAGAGCTACAGAGACAAGTGTGAGCATTGCAAGAAGAGATTCATAGAGGAATGAATCTTAATGTTAGAGATGAAAGCGAGGATGAAGTCAAAGAAGAATATCAAGAAGGAGAAGCTGAAGTTGTGAATCAGGAGGAAGAAAGACTTTTTCAGGTGATTTCCAAGATTGGGAAAAGACCTAAGATTGAGGTTCCTACATTTTTTGGAAATCTTAACCCAGAGGAATTGATCGACTGGATCAATGAATATGAGGAATATTTTGAGTATGAAGATGTTGAGGATCCTGATAGGGTCAAATTTGTGAAGGCCAGACTAAAAGGTCATGCGAAGATCTAGTGGCAAGAGATTCAATTGGAGAGAAATAGAAGAGGGAAAGATAAAATCACAAGATGGGATCGGATGGTGGATAAATTGAAGTGACAGTTCATTCCCGTTGATTATGAGCTTGACCTACTAAAGAAAATGCAAAGTTTGAAGCAAGCAGGAAGATCTATTCAGGAGTATACAGAGGAGTTCTATTGACTCCTCATCAGAATAGGCCATGCGGAAGCTGATAAGGAGAATTTGCCTGATACCTTAATGGGTTAAGGCCAAGTATTCAGGAGGAGTTGAATCTGGTTCGAATGAATAGTATTGAGGAGGCATATCATTTTTCCCTAAAAGTAGAGGCAAAGCTGAATAAAAAGTTTGAGAGCAGATAAAATGGAAGAGGTCATGGTGGAAGATCTAGTGGACGGTCATATGGTGGCTGAAATGAAGATCCAAAAAAGAAGGATGAGGCCAGTAGCAACCAGAATCAGAGAGGAAACAATTCCAATCATTTACAAGATTAGAATAATAGAGATCAGAGAGGAAGAGGAAGAGGACAAGGATCTAGAAGAGGAGGCTTCTGTGGAACATGTTTTCACTGTGGAGAAGAAGGTCATAG
Organism: Chamaecyparis obtusa; assembly: GCA_027943335.1. Classification (NCBI taxonomy): domain Eukaryota; kingdom Viridiplantae; phylum Streptophyta; class Pinopsida; order Cupressales; family Cupressaceae; genus Chamaecyparis; species Chamaecyparis obtusa. The sequence goes on along the minus strand of BSBK01009869.1, from coordinate 257,056 downwards.
GGCATTTGAATGTCCTCGGTGCCAAGGCAGAACATACAGGAGAAATGAAGGCCAGGCTAGAGTTGCACATGTAGATGAAGATGCCAGATCATCAAATTCTAAAGATGCTGAAAGAGGAGAAATGCTAATTAACAGAAGAGTCCTGCTGAGTGGTGAGAATGAACCTGAACAAAGGAGGAGCTTGTTTTGCACTAGATGCAAGTGTGAAGGTAAATGCTGTGATGTGATTATTGATAGTAGAAGCACTGACAATTTGGTGTCAGAAGAGATGGTGACAAAGTTGAAGCTCAAGAGATAGAAACACTCACATCCATATTGGATTGCCTAGGTGTAGGATGACCATAAGGTCATGGTCAATGAACAGTGCCTGGTAAAGTTCAAGATCGGTGGGTACCAAGATGAGGTACTATGTGATATAATATCTATGGATGCATGTCATATGTTATTGGGTAGATCATGGCAGTTTGACAGATGTGCTATACATGATGGTCATGTGAATACCTATTCCCTGACAAAGGATGGAGTGCGACATAAGCTAAAGCCATTGAAGAAGACCGAAGAAAAAGTATGTGGCAATGCAAGAATAACTTTTGTTGATGGAAGAAAATTCCTAGATGGTATGAGGCATGAGCATGTGTGTTTTTCTTTAATTCCAAAAGCTAGTAAAGAGGAAGTAGAGGATGTACTTGTAGAGGTTGCAGATTTGTTGAATGAGTTTCAAGATATTGTATCTAATAATGTACCTGATGGATTACCACCAGTAAGGAAGATCACTCATCAGATGGATTTGATTTCAGGAGCCAGTTTGCCAAACAAGGCAGCACATAGAATGACACTAGCAGAAAGTGAAGAGTTAAATAGACAAGTACATGAGTTGTTACAGAAGGGATTGATTCGGGAGAGCCTGAGTCCATGTGTTGTACCAGTAGTATTAGCACCAAAGAAGAATGGAGAATGGAGGATGTGTACAGATTCGAGAGCAATAAACAAGATCACAATCAAGTATAGGTTTTCATTGCCATGAATGGATGATATTATGGACTGTTTAAGTGGAGCTGTGTATTTCTCAAAGATAGATCTAAAGAGTGGATATCACTAGATTAAGATCAAAGAAGGAGATGAATGGAAGACTACCTTCAAAACAAAGGAAGGACTATATGAGTGGTTAGTCATGCCTTTTGGGCTAACCAATGCATAAAGCACTTTCATGCGGCTCATGAATGATTTTCTGAAAGAATTTCTGGGTAAGTTTGTCATTGTTTACCTAGATGATATTTTGATCTTTAGCAAGACATTGGAGGAACATATGATGCATATTCGTATGGTGTTTGAGAAGTTGAGAGATGAGAAATTGTTGATTAATTTGAAGAAGTGCAGTTTTGTGAAGAAAGAGTTAGTGTATTTGAGATTTGTAGTTTCAGCAGAAGGTCTAAAAATGGACCTAGAGAAGGTATAGGCTATCCTTGAATGGCCTACTCTGAGGAGTGCTACTGAGGTAAGATCTTTTCATGGTTTGGCTAGCTTTTATAGAAAGTTTATCAAAAAATTTAGCAGTATTTGTGGACCCTTGACTGAAACAATGAGAGGGGATAGAAAAGAGTTTAAGTGGACTAATGGGGCAGAAAATAGTTTTCAATTATTGAAACAAAAAGTTACAGAAGAACCTATTTTAGCACTTCCAAATTTTAATAAGGTGTTTCAATTAGATTGTGATGCTAGTGGTAATGCAATAGGAGCTGTTATGAGCCAAGAAGGTAAACATGTTGCTTATTTGAGTGAGAAGTTAAATGATGCCAAGAGAAAATATTCTGTTTATGATCAAGAATTTTATGCTATAGTTCAGGCATTAAAGAAGTGGAGACACTATCTACTTCTTAAGGAGTTTGTTTTGTATACTGATCATCAAGCTTTGCAATATTTGAATAGTCAAGGAAAGTTGAATCAGAGGCATTTGAAATGGGTTGTGTTTTTGTAGACTTATACAATTTTTTTGAAACATAGAAGTGGAAAGTCTAACAGGGTTACAGATGGTCTTAGCAGAAGGCAACTATTGCTAACAGAGATGTAGATTGAGGTGGTTGGGTTCAAGGAACTCAAGATTTTGTATCTAGAGGATCCTGATTTTGGTGGAGCTTGGAAAGCTTGTAAAGAACCTGTTACTCTAGATAGGACAAAGTGGCTAGATTTTATCATCCAAGATGATATGCTATTCAGAGCGAGTCAGTTGTGTATTCCAAGAAGTTCTATGAGGGAGAATCTCATCAAAGAAAAGCATGGTGGAGGATTGGCTGGACATTTTGGTCATGATAAAACCCTTGCTTTGGTTAGTGAAAATTATTATTAGCCACAGCTACCACAAAATGTGAAAAAGTTTGTACAAAGTTGCAGAGTATATCAGATGGCAAAAGGAGTGAAGCAGAATACAGGGTTGTATCAGCCATTACCTATACCAGAGAAGCCTTGGGAGGATATCAGTATGGACTTTGTTCTTGGTTTACCGAGGACACAACAGGGACATGATTCAATTTTTGTAGTAGTTGATAGATTTTTGAAGATGGCACATTTCGTTTCCTGCAAAAAGACTAATGATGTTGTTCATGTAGCAGAATTATTTTTCAGAGAAGTGGTGAGACTACATGGTTTGCCAAAGACCATAGTTTCAGATCAAGATACTAAGTTTGTTGGATATTTTTGGTGGACATTGTGGAAGAAGTTGAAGACAGATTTGAAGTTCAGTTCATCACATCATCCACAGACTGATGGACAGACAGAGGTGGTGAATAGAAGTTTGGGAAATCTACTGAGATGTTTCGTTGGAGATGAGCCAATAGGATGGGATTTGATTTTACCATAGGTAGAATTTGCATACAATAATTCTGTCAATAGGAGCACTGGTAAATCACCATTCTAGATTGTATATGGAAGTAGTCCAAGAAATGCATCTAAATTGAGAAAGATAGATAAAGGAGAAATAAGTAGTGCTGAAGCTGAGGATTTTGCAGAACACTTGAAGAACATCCATGAGGAGCTGAGGAAGCATATTACCAAGATGAATGCGTAGTATAAGGCTAAGGCAGATGAGAAAAGGAGGCATAAAGAATTTCAGGTTGGTGATGAAGTCATGGTTCATTTGTGGAAGGAGCGATTTCTGGTTGGTACATATAACAAGCTGAAAATGAAGAAGTTTGGACCATGTACGATACTAAAGAAGCATGATTCAGGAAATGCATATGAGGTAGAATTGCCTACTGAGCTAAATATTTCACCAATGTTTAACATTTCAGATTTGATAGAGTATCATGAAGGAGGTGTTGAAGATGAGGTTGCAGCAATATAGTGGAGTATTCCAGCAACCAGTTCAGATTTCAAGGAGATTGAAGACATATTGGATAGTCGTGTTGGTAGAAGCACAAGGAATAGGACATATGAAGAGTATTTGGTCAAATGGAAAGGATGACCCGTTGAAGATTCATCATGGCTAACAAAGGAGGAGGTTAACCATCTTGGTTTTCCTCTAGACACTTGAGTCATGATAGGGTCACTTCTCAAATTATCCCAGGTGTCTGATGCAAGAGCACCCTGGGTGTAAGAGCAATCTTGCATCACCCAAAAATATTTCTATTTTTGTCTTCAATAAAGGGTGTCTTGTGCAAAGTTGCTATTTATGAAAACTTTCTATTTTTAGTAAGTTGGTCTTACAATCTCAGAATGTTCTAATTTTACATGTGGAGGTTCATCTCAGTCATATCAGCCTACCAGCAAAGTTTCATGGCTAGATCAGGTCTAGTTTTGAAGATATTGAAGATTTTTGGTATTGGCAGCAGGGTACAGAAACTTCAAACTTAGTTTTGAAGGCTTTAGAGGCCTTGAATGAGGTTGAAATTTTGGGTGACAGGCACTTTGCCCCAATCAATCCTGTAGAGCACTTCGTGGCATTTCCAAAATGGGGTTATAATAGCCAATCAGGTCAACGGGTGATGACTTATGGTCTTCAGAAGTTGGGTCACCTGAAATGGCAAAAAATAATTTTTCTTCAAAATTTTTGTTTGGGTTTCAAAACTCATTTTGAGCCGACTTTGATGTAATAAATTGTAAAATAAAATAATTCTAAGTTTGGTCGGTCCTAAGGGCTAAATTTCTAGAACCTTCTCGGGCAGTGGAAATTGCCTATATAAAGAAGGCTCGTAGTGTTGTCTTGGGCAGTTCTGGGTAGTAGATCTGGGTATTGATTCAAGGCTTTGTCCTATAGAATATTGTAAGGGAATGCCCATATGGCTTTGCATATTGTAATTCTAAAAGTTTGTAATTCCACATTTGTGGAGATAATAAGAAGCCAATTTTCTGTTCTTGCATATTATTGTTGTTGTTTCTCTATTTCTATTATGTGTTTGTGGTATTAAGGGGAGCACCCTTAATCAAGGAGTAAGAAATGTTTGAAGCAAAAGGATATGGATATAGGCTCATACACCTAGGAGTTCCTAAAATTCTGTATGAAGACAAATGTGGTAGAAGATGAGGAAGAAAAACTAGCAAGATACATGAATGGGTTGAAGGTATCCATTTAAGAGGAATGAAGCCTACACTACCCTACCACAATTAATAAGTGTTATCAAATGGCACTCAAAGTAGAGAAGAAATGGAAAAGGAAATAGGAGTTTGGTAAAGGGAAGAGTAATGACAATGGGAAGAACTTTAGAGGGAAAGGAAACTCTTGGAACAAGGGATAGAATAGTGGTAGTAGTAGTAGGACCCCTGACCAAGGAGACAAAGAAAATAGTGACTCAAATTCAAGAGGAAACTATAGAGGAAGGAGGCCCTTCAATAGAGGAAGAAAAAATGTGGGAAGAGGTAATGGACCATCGAAATGTTATTATTGCAATCAGATGGAACATCATGCAGGAAGGTTCCCTAAGAAGAGGAATAACAATCAAAGTGAGAGGAGAGCACAACTTATCCAAGAGGACAAGAAAGAAGATAATGCAAAAACTAGAGACTTGGAACTAGAGGAAGGAGTATGTTTGATGATGAGGTAGGTCTTCCTTCAAGTGCCAAAAAACCAAGAGCCTCCATAAAGGAAGAACCTCTTCAGGACAAAGATCAAATGTCATGGAAAGGTATGTAATCTACTTATAGATTTTGGTTCAACTAAAAATATTGTATCTTTTGAAATGGTTCAAAATTTAAACCTCCCTAAGAAGCCACACCATTTCCCCTATCATGTCTCTTGGCTAACAAAAGGCCAAAAAACTCTAATAACAGAAGAAGAATGGATAGAGTTCTCAATTGCAGACTTTAAGGACAAATTTCTTTGTGATGTGGTTGAAATGGATGCCTCACACATCCTTCTAGGAAGAGCTTTGGAATTTGATGTAGATTCCATACAAAATTTTATGAAGAACACCTACTCCATTACCAAGGATGGAAAAACCTTTACCATGAAGCCCCCACCTGATAGCAAGTCTGAAAAAGAACCTACTGTCATCATCATGGGAGAGAAAGAAATGTTAAAAACATTGAAGGAACCTAATACTGAACCCTTTGTCCTAATCTCCAAACCCAAAGACAACATGAAGTTTGATAAAAAAATATCCTATACCAAGAGAAGCTATGAAACTATTGGAAAAGTACAGAGATGTCACTGCTAGTGAGCTACCCATGAGCCTCCCTTCCTTAAGAGATATCAGTCACCAAATTGACTTGATACCTAGTTCCTCTCTACCTAATAAGGCCCCATATAAAATGACACCATTGTAGCATGTAGAGATTGAAAATCAAGTTGAAGAACTATTGAAAAGAGGACTCATTCAAAAGAGTCTCAGTCCATGTGCAGTGCCATCAGTTCTAGCACCTAAAAAGGATGGAAAATGGAGATTATGTACTAACAGTAGGGCCCTCAACAAGATCACCATAATGTATAGATTCCCCATGCCAAGGATTGAGGATCTATTAGATCAACTAGGAGGTTCTTATGACTTCACCAAGATAGACTTAAAGTTTGGTTATCATCAAATCAGAATCAAATGAGGAGATGAATGGAAAACAACATTCAAGACTACTGAAGGTTTGTTTGAATGGTTAGTAATTCCCTTTGGCTTAAGCAATGCCCCTAGCACTTTTATGAGGCTTAGTAATGAGATATTCATTGATTTTATTGGAAAATTTTTTGTTGTTTACCTTTATGACATACTAATATTCATTCATAGAAAGGGATACAATCTTGATCATGTGGAACAAGTATTTAGAAGACTTCATCAACACAAGTTGGTAATCAACTTGGAGAAGTGCATGTTTATGAGGAAGGAACTTGTGTTCCTAGGATTTGTGATCTCACAAGGTACCCTCAAGATGGACCCTGAGAAGGTATAAGCAATCATCAACTAACCTCCACCAAAGAACCAAGGTGATTTAAGAAGCTTCCATGGACTTGAAACTTTCTATAGAAAGTTCATCAAAAATTTTTGTCATGTGTGTGTACCGATGCTCAAAACCATTAAAGGAGGAAAGAACAATAAGTTTACATGGACAAAGGAAGAAAATTATGCATTCCAATACTTGAAGAATAGGGTTTCCCAATATCCTATCTTGGTCCTCCCTTCTTTCAACAAAGTCTTCACTATGGAGACAGATGCAAGCAACTTGGCTATAGGTACATTCCTAAGTCAGGAAGGTAAGGTAGTTGCCTTTTTCTCAAAGACACTAAATGAGGCCAAAAGGAAATACTCTACATAAGACCTAGAGATTTATGCCATGGTCCAAGCCCTCAAGAAATGGAGGAACTATTTGATCCCAAAGGAATTTTTGGTACACATTGATAACCATGCATTAAGAATCCTTAATTCACAAGAAAAACCCTATGTCAAACATCTAAAATGGGTAGAACAGTTGTAGGCCTACACCTTCAACATTAAGCATAAGAATGGTGTAACAAACAAAGTTGTTGATGCCCTTAGTAGGAGGGTTGGTTTGATTGAATAAATACAACTAAAAAGTGTGGGAGTTGAGTCTCTCAAGAACCTATACCCTGATGACCCTAAATTTGTAGAGATATATCAAATTTGCACAAAGATGGTTGGAAGATACCATACTAAATTTTTTGAACATCTGATTCAGAATGGACTTCTATTCAAAGGAGATCAACTATGTATATGAAAATTTTCAATGAGGATAAACATAATTAGGGAAAAGCACTGTGGTGGCCTAGGAGGTCACTTTGCTATTGAGAAGACAACAAACATGGTGAGGAGAAGTTATTTTTAGCCTAAAATGAACAATGATATTAAGAAGTTCATTGAAACTTGCACAATATGTCAGCAAGCTAAAGGTGTGTCAACCAATCAAGGACTATATCAACCCTTACCAATCCCTTCTAGACCATGGGAGTCCATTTCAATTGATTTTGTAATGGGGTTGCCTAAAACAAAACAAGGCTTTGGAAATGTTTTTGTAATAGTGGATAGGTTTAGCAAAATGGTCCATTTTGTACCATATAAAAGCACAAATGATGCTTCCCAAATTGCAAATATTTTCTTCAAAGAGGTAGTTAGGATCCATGGTTTGCCTCAGCCAATTGTATCTAAATGGGATGTAAAGTTCCAAGGCCATTTTTGGAGGACACTCTTCAAGAAATTGGGAACAAATATCACCTATAGCTCTGCCTATCACCCACAAATAGATGGGTAGACTTAGGTAGTAAATAGATCCTTAGGAAATCTCCTAAGATGCCTAACCAAACAATATGCTCAGAGTTGGGATAAACTCCTACCCTAGGTAGAGTTTTCATTTAATGATTTTATTAACAGGTCAACTAGAAAAACTCCATTCCAAGCACTATATGGTCTTCATCCCAAAGGACCATTAGACCTGATAGAACTACCATCTAACTTCAAAGTTAGTGATCAAGGCCAAGAACTAGTAGAAATCATCACAAAGTTGTAGCATGAGGTCAAAGAAGAATTGGAAATATCCATTTTGAAGTACAAGGAACATGTTGATAAGAGAAGAAGGGAGATCCACTTCAAAGGAGGAGACAAGGTTTGAGCATTTCTGAGGAAAGAGAGACTACCTAAGGGTAGATACTCTAAACTTCATATTAAAAAAGTAGGACCCTACAATATACTCAATAAAATGGGTGAGAATGTTGATGAGATCTCTCTTCCCCCAACCTTGAAAATCTCTCCAATATTCAATGTTGTAGACCTCACCCCCTACAAAGCTACAATAGGTTCAATGAATGAACAAGGTGAGGAAAAAAACATCACTGATGAAGACTATGTCACAAATCTTCCTCAAAGAAAATTGATAGAGTTAGAAGAAATATTGGACACCAAGTTGCTAAACAGGAACCAAGAAGTATATGCAGTATTTAGTCAAATGGAAAGGGCTCCCCAACATAGATGCAACTTTCCTGACCAAAGACCAAATCAAACAACATGGGACTTCGGTGGAATTGTTAACCTCAAGTAGGAACTTAAGTTTTAAAAATCAAGGGGAGTATGGTGTAGGAGCACCCACAATAAACTTAACAAATAATGTTCATCAAAGTCCTAAGGACATCTAGTTAGATTAGATCTTCAATCTATGCATATAGACAAAGTTGTAAGACCTAGTTCCAAGATTGGCATAACTATAAGCCCTTGGTCAAATATGGTCAAAGTTGGTCAAAAGGCCTAGAAACTTAGGATTTTTTTTATTTTCATGTTTTTAATGCTTTAGATCCATGTTGGATCAGTAGATTAGGTCTAGACCAAGTTTGGTCTCCTAGTATGCAAAAATTGCAAAAATGATGTAAAAGCTGCTTGGCAACTTTGACAACTTTTGCCAAAAGTTGTAACCAAAGCCCCCAATGGTCAAATGGTTTTAAATTAAGTTTTAACTAATGGGGGACACCCTCATAAGCCATTTTAGGTGGGTGGAAGGTAAGATATGTAGTTTTGGCAATTCAAATCAATAACGTATCAACATTTCTCTACAAATTCCAAGGAGAATCAAACTATATAGATAGGTATCAATAGGAGGGCATGAGATTTTGAAACCAAAAGTTGTATTCCTAAGTCTAATTTCATTTTCAATAGGTCTCATGTTCTAATCTTTCCTAGTTTGTGAGATATCTAGTTTTTAGTGAGACTGCCTAGATTGAAGGCTTAAAACCAGGGTTTCCAATAGGGCTTGGTTGTTTGGATCAATTCCACCATGGGAAATTGATTCCCATTGGTGGAATTCAACATTTTTCAATTTATTTTCATATTATGTATGTTAGGAGTGAGGATTTTTAGGGGAGTGGATTTGTCATTATGCCCTAGACGTACATCTATATGTGTGCATCAGTCTATGACTTAGAATAGTCACCATAACTCTCAGTTGGGGATTCATCAAGGCTCCAAAATCTAGACTCTGAGTTCTTTTACATGTCCTCACATGCTCCCATAATTCCTTTAGGCATTGGCTTGGCAGAAAGAGCACCCATTGTGCAATTCGAGTCCTAATTAGGCCTAAAAGCCAGGTCTAGTTTAGGTGTTTCAATATCATCCATTGGACTTCACATATTGGTGTTTGGATATGTTTTGTAAAGCCAAAATGGGTGTCATAATCTCTAACCTAATTTATCTCTCATATGGAAGTATTTTAAATTTTGATCAAAATTCCTTCTAGGAAAGGCTACTAGCCTAGTCCTTGGTTTGTGAAGCAACTAGTATGTATGAGTTGCTTGTAGGTGAAAGAACCATTAGAACTAAACAAATAGGACCTAAATAGGCCAGAAAATGATTTTAGGCAACCCTTGGTATTGTGAGTCATTTCATGGGGTTTGGTTATTTATTGTCTTAAGGAGACACCTTAGTAACCCATGGTCATTGGTGTCTAAAACTTTGTGGAATGTACTTATTAGGTTACCCTTGGGTCTTCAGGTTGTGATAACCTCATTCCTTGTTCATTCTACATGTGGGATAGGTGTAGGGTACTTGACCTTTTTAATTTGGTGTATTGAGTACCCAAAACCTTGCCATTTCTCACTACTAGAGGCTTCTAGTTGCCCACTTTGCATCAGGAAGGATTTGAAAGAATGTTCTACTAGTGATCTAGGGACAATGGTCAAGAAGATGAATGAAGAAAATAGATCCTTAGAAGAAAAACTTGAATAATTTTATGATAAGCTGACTAACAATTAGGAAGTCTCTGATGAACAGGTCAAAGAGTACCTTCAACTTGATGAAGAATTGAGGTAAGAAAACATGGAAATCTTAGAGCTAAGAAACAACAAATAAAGTTTGGAATATGAATTTAAAGATGCTAAGAATCACATTGATAAATTACACACCAGTTTTAATTTGATAGAATCTCAGTTGTATGCAAGAAGAGCTAAAGGAGATACTAGCTGGATTGGATACAATGAAGCATGAAATTGGATTGACAACATGCAACCAAGAATGAAAGAACCAAAAGGCATATTGAACCACCAAAGAATGATTGCAAGCTAGTAGACTGCACTTGTTATGCATGTAACAAGCATGGACACATAACAAGGAACTGTACAAAGGTAAGAACATTCAATAGTTACTGTTATTCATGCAATAAATTTGGTCATAGAGCTATGAATTGGAAGACAAGTCAAAAGAATAGGACTCATAATCAAAGAAATCAAAATCAGTCAAATGTAAGAAATTCTCAGAATGATACATGTCATATATGTAACTATAATGGTTAGTTAGCTAAATAATGTAAGATGGTGACTCATGTCAATGCACCCAGGAATATAAGGCCTCCAGTCATTTGTCACTCTTGTAACAAGGCTGGACACATCTCAAAGTTTTGTAGATCAAGGACACAAGGTCAAGAAAGCCCTGAAAATCATGACAAATCAATTTTGGATCCTAAAGGAGAAGTCAATTTTGTTAAAGCTTCAGAGGATGCAAGATTGATTTGGTCAGAATCAAAGAAGGACAAGGTTGATGAGTATGTATTGGACACATCCATAGTGGGTGCACCCTCTACATCTATATGAATGGCCCTCAGGGTCATAGGGGGAGATAATTTATCTCTAGACCCTTGCGTGGCTGGTATACTCACTCTTAGAGTATGCACCTTTGGACTTAAGCTTTTGGAGACTAGAGTAATCTTCATGCAAGAGTGCACTAGCTGATTGTTTTCAAAATGAAAGTTAGAAATTTCCAAATGACAACCTGGTTTATGCAACAAGCATTAATGGTAGAATTTGTACTTTAAAGTGCATATAAGATAGAAGATCTCTTATTGCATTCATATTGAGAGCAATTGGAGAGAAGAAGAGCCTTAGCAGTTGATTGAGAAGCATTTTAGTTTGATTCATCAAGTGACTTGCTATGTAATTGATCAGTTGTAGAAACCCTAGTTCATCGTACCAAATTAGAATCTCTTGGAAACCTTTGAAGAAGTGTTATACAAGTAAGTGATGGCTACTCCTATAGTACTTGATGTTGCAGAGAAGAAAATATATGTGTTTAAGAGGCATCCATTTAAATCTACACTAGATGACCTAAAAGGGGCATTCTCCTGCATGCCTATGGATGTTGAGGACATTACGGCATACATCTACTATAAAAAAGAACTAGTAGGATGAGACAAATTAAGGGCACACATGGAAACTATGTTAAAACTAAACAAAACCTTCATGGATGAGTATGTGTTGTGGAATAATCACCCTATAGTGGAGTATGCTACAACATATGAGTTCTATGAATCAGAATGGATCAAGATTCTACTGAGCAAAATTCACGATGACCTATTTTGGATAGGTGAAGTGTCAGTCAAAATTACCAATGACCCAATTCATGAGATGATAGGCCTCTCAAGGACAGGCACCATCCTTCCAGTGGGTAAAGATGTGAGCAAGATTTTTAAACAGACTTGCAAATCAAAAAGTGATAGGTGTGGTATGACTATTGAACCTATTGAGCAGGATGACATCAAATTTATGTCTATGATACATCGATATAGGTTTCAATGCATCCATAGCCATAATTATTACAACCATAAGAATTGTAAATGAGAATGGAGAGTTCAACCTGTGTGAGATATTGCACACATAACTAATTGACAACGTCGAGGAAATCAAACATGATAAAACCAAGATATTTAGGTTTGGGTCCCTCATTATCTATATGTACTTCCATATTGTTGGAAAGGTGTTAGATTTGTACCTAGACAAGACTATTCCTACCATGCCTCAAATATCTTTCAAGGAATGTACAAAGATAACTCTAAGAGACTACATGACATTGGAGTTAAAGACATTCAGGGCTAAGAGGTAGATGAGATTTAGAATACTAGAGAAGATAATTGAAAAGTACAAGGATACTAATTGCTTCATGGTCGAAATAGACACAACATGCATGGAGGTAGTTGAACCATGAACAAAGTGGATTCATCCACTAGGATATGAAGTGGAAGACCCTATTCTAGAGGCTTATGCTCAAGTTCTTCTAGTAGTACCTAAAGACCCTAATGAGCCAGGATGGGGAACCTATGAGGATAAAACAAGAGAATTTGATGCAGTGTTAAATAGTGCAGCAAAAAAAGGAAGGTTGCTAAGGTTACCTTAGAGATCTTGAGAGTTCATGGAGAGTCTCAAGAAGACATAGACAAAGCAAGGGAACAAAAGATTGGTTTGGAATTAGAGAGCACAACAACAGCAAAGACTAAATTGGATGATCCTAAGTTAAAGAAGGTGAAGATAGAAAAATTTGATTAATAGAAGAGTAAAACTAATGTTAATCCTTCCACACCCACAGAAACCATTGACCTTACTACTTCTCTTGAGTATAAGGCAATACCGAAGAGGAAGATAGAGATCAGCACTGGTCATCCATCCTCAAGAGTAACAAGGAATAGAAAGAACTCACAAGAACCTCCTAAAGTAAGTTTCAAACCTACACTCAGTGTGCTAAGTGCAAGAATAATCAATGAGACAAGAATTGATCAAGTAGGAAAGTTTTATATAAAATATAGTGAGATAGACAAATCAAAGATACATGGAATGATAGTCAAATACATGTTGAAGTTCAAGAAGATAGTCTTGGAACTAAAGACCATGATTCCTGATAATATATGGAATATCTTATAATTCCAAAAGAGACAAGCCATTGAAGAGGATTTAAGGAAGGGAAAATATTCTAGATGATACCCTTCCAATATGTTCCTTAGAATAAAAATATCTATTGTTAGATCTGGTAAAACCACACCTCAGAACCAAGTCAATGACTTTGCACATTATGGACATGAACTATGAATTAGTTGCAAAAGAAATAGAGAAAGCCTTTCAGAAGGTCTTTATGAATAGACACATGTATCCATCTACTACGCCCATAACTAAAGTACCTTCAAAGGAAGTCAAGGTGGTAGATCCTACTAATGCATCAGTGATAGGTCCTCATGACTCAAAGCCTATAGTTGAAACACAAATAGAGGCAAATAAGTCTGCTCCTATGACAAAATCACTAAAGGATGACACCATTATCATTGATAATGTAGAGATAGCCATGGCATCCATTGACACTGAATTGGACAAGTTTGAAGAAGCTTTTGTGAGCACACAAGAAGTTAAAATATTATGTAGTAACACTCCTACTCATCAAGAAGAAGTAATGATTGAAAATATGACAAATATGGACAAATAAAAAGAAAAATTTGAAAAAGAAGAAGAAAAGAAAGGAAAAGAAAAGATGGAAGAAAAGGAAGAAGAAGGAAAAGAAAAAGAAATAGAAAAATAAGTAGACATAAGTGAACCATCAATTGAACTAATCAAGGTAAAATAAGAAGTGATGGATAGCACTCCCTCAATAGCATTGTTGTCAAGTTTGACACCTGACACAACTAGTTTGGACTCATGGGGAGAAGAAGACCTGATTAATTTTAGTGTCTTAGCTATGGAGAAAGCCAAGGAGAAATAGGTGATGAGGAATCCCCTCCTTGTAGAATTAGTAAACATTTTGAACAACTTGTTACCAACAGACAAGAAAGTGTACGTCCAAAGTACACTCTATTGATGATGTCAAGTCAGTAATTTCACAATTCAATAATATTTTCTCTAGCCTAGAACAATTTGCATCCTTAGTTGCAGAGGAGAAGTACTTGAAGAATAGTGAATTGGTTGGAAATTATACACTTGACCTGAGCTCACTAAAGGCTAGTCAAGCATCCTTGAAGGAGTTTGCAGCAAAGGGAAGAAAGATCATTGCTAACTATATGAAACAGGATAAGTTGACTGGTGATCTATACAAGAAGATTCAAGAGGCAAATGCCATGATAGATAGAATAGAGAAATAAGTGGAAGATCCATCTATTGATGTAAACATGTGTAATAATTTCTACCAAGGATAGATAGATAAGATTGAGAAGGTAGAAAAAGAGATGACCAAGATAAGGGCTAGGTAGAATCAGCTAAGGAATGATCATACACTCTCATTAGACATAATCAAAATATCAAGGAGATTGATGCCACCATGGTGATGTATGATCAAGGTCCTAGCATAGAATTGGAGAAGATGGAGAAGCTACAGTATGCATTATGCACCCATCTCTAGATTGTGAATTCACTAATTACATTTTGGAAGAAGGAGATCCAAAACCTGTAGATAGCATATTTGGATGTCTTATCATAGTAAGTATTTGTAGATATAGTTTTTCAAGCACTTTTTCATTAATTTCAAAGGGGGAGTATGTATAGAATATGGTAGAGGTATGTATAAGGAGATATAGATAGAAAATTATGTATAAGGGAGATATAAGACAAAAAATTTTGTATTAAGGAACAATTAGCAAGTTGGCCATATTCCCTTGTTGCCATCAATGAAAAAGGGGCAGATTGTTGGAAAGTTGACTATAATAATGTATATGAATTATTATAGCATTGTCATTATGGAAATAAATTCATATAGTAGTTTGGAGTCAGGGCACTTGATGGGAAGATAAAAAATCAGCTAAGTGTTGAAGACTAGATAGTGTACAAAGTTTCTAAAGTTCAGAGCATCAACACACATGTGTATGAACAAGTTATGGTGTGTGCCATATAATTTAAGTTGGTTAGACTATATTCATGCTTATTCTATGAGTGCATGACTAGATATGCAAGTATGAGAAAGATATAAATAGTTGAAATTACATAGTTAGTGTGCGCCAGCGAAAAAATAGAATAAGCAGTCGACTATTAGCATTTTGAGTTTGTGGTTATATTCTAATGATGTAAAGGATATGTGTCTATTGTAATTAGGTTTTTGACATGTAAATATTATTATAAATAGGGAATAATGAGAGGGGGGGTGAATCAGTATTCTACAAACTTTATATTTTGCCCAATTATGGATATAACAGATTATCTTTATACATGCATAACATAAGAAGCTAAACAACATGCATAACAATAAAGAACTCATAACACAATATTTTTTCTTGAGGAAACCCTAGCCAAGGGAAAAACTTAGTGGGGATGGTACCCACAAAGATCACCTAATCAAAAGTATCTTGTTAAGGATGTTGACCCTGTTAGGAGTCTATTGCAAGCATATAGTGTATCAATCCTAATTAAGGGACTATAGGCCTTGTTAGAAGCCTCAACCCTATTAGGAGTTGTAGTAAAAAATGTGATTACTAGATGAGCCCACTACCCAAACAAGTAATGTACAATATACACTCATTAAAAAATAGGTTAAGGTACATAACCTTATACTTCTTACATCAATATCACTTCACTACTCTTTCACTATCGCTATTACATATGCTTCATATACTTTGCATCATACTACTACAATTACTTGTTGCTTGTATGTTTTCAATTACAATTACATTTAAATTTATACCAATAGCTTTATCCAAGATTTAACATCTAGGATTCCATCCCTTTATATTGTTAAGATATTATTTTGATAAACAAAATAATCCCTTAACTCTTTACTAGTTCTGTCTTCATATTATGTCCTATCCGCTTCACACTGTCTTCAATAAAACTATCATAACTTCTTCTGTACATGCCATAATAACTTGCAATCTAAGATGGGTGATCAATAGTCATCATAGAGTCTATGTTCAATTGTGCAAGCATTGAACTTACTCTAGTCAATGTTGCAAACAAAAACTATATCCAAGTTCACTGGTAAAACATTGTCTCACACTTAGACAAATTTGCAATGCGCTCTGTCATACTTGCTCTCTGACTTGTGCAATCTTCATGTGGATTATATGTTTCCATAATGACAAAATCTATGCAATCAACTCAGCCAAATTACCAACAATGTCCCCCTTTGTCATTGGTGGTAACATATGAGAAAATTGGCTAAGTGTACAACTCAAAATCTCAAAAATGTTCAAAAATGTGGCCATAGTATAAAATACATACTATCCTTATAACTCCTCAAAAATTATTGCCTCTAATATAGTACTCCCACTAAGATTAACTATTAGGAATGAATTTTGAAGCCTTTGGTAGTCATTCTATAGTAGTGGTTGTTGCATTCATGACTATGATTGTCATTGATGTCAACACAGTGATATTCTAGAGTTTAGCAGAAAAGTAGGCATAGTTTTGTTTTGCACACATGTTATATTATAGATTGAGTTATGTGAAATTGATGGTATTTTTTTTGTTGTGTTATTAGCCTATGGTTAAGAGCACAAAAATAAATTCATTTATTCATGAAATCTATAAGCATTTTGGTGGAAACAGTATTCTAGCAGTATTCCTATGTAGCAGTTTTTGGTAATTGGAGGATATCTCCTAACCGGGATGAAATCTGATTCTGCATAGTTAAAGGGAAGTTTGAGACTCATTGGTGGTGATTTGGTTCATAGCACAAACTTCAAGGTCACATGATTAGAAGGTTATTGTATCTAGAAGGTGACAGTTTTATGTAATTTTGATGTAGCGTGTTGAAATTATTATTTTGTATTTGCATGCCGACTCATTTATAATTATTTGAGTGTGGTATAAAGGAAGTAATGTTTTCCTTGTTATCAAAGGATTGTAATAGTTTTGATATGAAGTTGTGAAAGTTTTGATGCGAATGTATGCATGAAGTGAAGAAAAGAGCTAATTCAGTGATGAAGGAAGACTTGCGAAGTACAAAGATTTGGATTTGTGATCTTGTGTAGTAGAGAGTGTGGTTTTGGCACAGTGTGAAGAAGATAACATATTTCATATTAATCTATTGAATAATCCTAAGATCTATTGGATAGTGAGTTTAGAGATCTTGCCTTGAAGTTGTTTGGGTAGTGGGTCCTTTTGTCTTCCATAACTCCTAATAGGGTTAGAATCATTTAATAGGGATTCAAAATCTCCTAATAGAGATTCATATGTACCAAATGTATTTCATAAGACTCCTAAAAATGTCCATCCTCTAACAAGGAACTTTCATATTAGTGCATCATTTTGTGGGCATCATTCCCACCAGGGTTTACTCTTTGATCAAGAGGTTCCCTATTTAAAATATCTTGTGTTATTGTGTCATTGTGTATGATTAGCTTTCTCTGGTTACTACATTAGTTATATGGTTTAAATCTATTGAAGTTGATATTGAAGTTAATGTTGATAAATGGTTTAATTATTAGATAACTGATTCACCCGCCCCCCTCTCAATTATCTTGGTGGTCTAACAGTAACAACCCTTATTATATACTATCAATTTTCTTCTCTATATCTATCCCCCTTTGACAACAATGACAAAATAAGGTAGGGAGGGTCACAAAATTTTATCATAAAAAGTTATACCTCAATTTATTGATTGCAAAGTTGGTAGGCTTGCAACACAATTTGCAAAATTTGTCTTCATGGCTTCTATCACCTTCTCCCATGATTTATTAATGGAATCTACCACATCAAGTAGTGTGCTCAGTCCATAAGAAGCAATTTCACATGCTTGGAGGTTTTCAAAGTTAAATTTCTGAAAAGATGTCTTTGCTAAAAGATAATCTTCCAACTTTTCTTCAATTATGCTCAACTTCATAGAAACATGCTCTCTCAAAAGAGTATATCTTCTCAATTTCCTATCTTTCTCATCTTGTACAACTTTGATTTCATCATACAGTTTTCTAACTTTCTTCTCAACATTACAGACCTTCACATTGGGGTTAGATAGAAGGTTTGTTTCATTTAGAATCTCTGCTTCCTTCAACTTTATCTTCTGATCTTCCTTAGCTATCAAAGTCTCTGATCTTCTACACTGTATGTACAAAGATTTTCCTATTTCCAAGTGCTTACACAAATCATTGATATAGATATCAAGAGTATTGATATCATTGTTGATGTACTGACTGATGCTCAAAAGAATTCTAGCCTCATAGTCTACTTGTGCTTTCACTTTTGCAATGTCAGCTAGGTATGTGACTTCATTATCAAAGGTACTCATTACCTTCTTTTCCTTCTCCATAGGGTCTACTTCTAAAATTTGTGTAGTCAGAGTACTTTGCAACTTCTCAGTTAGTTCCTTCAGACACCCTTCAAGACTCTTCACCTTCTTATTCTTACCAATTATTTTGTTTAAGGATGTAATTAGTTCCAACTGATCATCATCATCTACTTATTTTCCCAAATGCTCAATCATAGATCCAATTTGAGTCTTCTTTCTAGTCTTAGGAGTAAGACTGATATATTCTTTGGTGAGAATGTGAATTTTTTCTTCTATAACTGGTGGTTCCACAACTATGGTCTCTGTCATCTCTTCTTCTTTTGTAGCTTCATGTTCCTCAAAGTCCAAATTGTCAACAATGTTCTCCAAATTCTTGAATATATTTTCATTAGTATCCAAGGTGAGTTATGTACCTTCTACATTCATTTTTTCATCCTCAATATTAATAGTTGGAGAAGAGGGAATGTCCTCTTGTACTTTCTCACCTGCTTGCTCTACTAGAACTGATGATTCTCCAACATATTCTATCATAACCTTGATAATTTCTTATTTAGTCTTAGAATTTACTTCTTCATACCCACCTCCCATAATTTGAATTGTTCTCATTTTGGTTCTTAGATGGGTGCTTAGGGCCTTCATGATCTGGTTGAAATGAGCTTCATCTCAAATCTCACAAAGCTTCCTCACTAGCTTTTCTCTGATAGTTGTCTCTTCCTCTAATGCTCTCTTCTTTCTGTTCAAAAGTTTATTATAAAGATCATGAGGTATTTATCCTTGAATAGTATCAAACTTCTTGCCAGTCAAGATCATATGCTTCACAACTGCATTCTCTAGATTAAGTCTATTAGTATAATCATAAAGATCATTATATTTGTTCATTCTTGCAAAGTCACCATTCTCAATGATCTTCTCACTAAGCTTTTCAACTTTTGGTTTCTAAGCTTTCTACTTAGTAGTGACATCATCTTTAATCTCTATAATCTTTCTTGGAATAGGTTGCACTAGAGTTTTATGCCTCTTTCTTGGTCTAGTCGCACTTTCCTTAACTCTTTTGCTAGGTTTGGAGGAAGTGGATCTATTAGACATCTTTGTTTCTATGTCCTTCTCAAGTACTTCCACTTTCACCTTTACTTGCCATTCTTCCTATGGCACTGCAATTGATGATAAAGGAGGGATAGAAAAAAATTCCTTTTGTCCACTCTCTTTGATTGCTACTATTGTCTACTTTTCTACCAAAAAATATCTCTCTATCATTCTTTTATCCTTTAAGATTTTCTTAATGGTGCTCTCAAATCTCTTCTTAGACTGCTTCTCTTCAATTAGAATCTTTGTGGAGTTGAAGTTCTCCTCAAAGCTTCCAAACCTATTACACTGAGTGTCCAACTTACACTTCAGTAGTCTACTAACATACTCTTCAATTTATACCTCAGATATTTCATAGACATGAGGGTTTATGAACTCTATTCTAGGCTCTACTACTTCAATATAGGTAAGGTCAGTATCCACCATAAAACATATATCATCTTTATATTTCTCAAAAAGAGATGTAGGGATCCTTGATTTTCTAGACACAATAGTCTGAAATGTTTTAATAACAAGTACTACACACTCATTAACACTGTCAATAACATCCCTTTTGTATACTACATTAATCCTTTCAATTATAGTTTGTCCATCATTCCAATCATTTCCTATGGTGTAAGGAAATCTCCTCAAAATATGAAAGAACATGTATGTGATTAGGGATGAGAACCTAAACTATGTATACATAGTTTTCTTGATCTTCTCCAAGTTCTCAAACAATTGAATTCTAAGAATTTCACACATATCAACTGGTACCCTGTCAACACATAAGATAAGCTACATGTACCATTCTAGCTGCCATGTCATCTTCTCTTGAATTTGCACAAAACTTAGTAGTTAGGATCTTGCATATGTATCTAACATCATGATGTTTGATCTTGCTAATCACAATTCCTCTACCATTATAGGATGAATTTGTGCTATCAATGAATATTTTTCTCATGTTTTTCTCATTAAAAGGAATAGCTCTAGTCTTAGATAATCCAGAGACCTCATGAATCAAATCACCTATAATATCTATCACTCCATCTTCTAGCCAAAACTTTCCATTATGAATTCTACTCAAAATAATCTTAGTGCATCCTTCATTATCAAATTCATACTGTAATCCATATTTGACAATTTCATTATGTTGCAAGTATTCAAAACCTTGTTTTAGTATCATATCTTGATTGTAAATCTTCTGATGATCATCTATGAAATCACTATCATTTACTACCTCTAGTTTGCATCCAAGATAACTTTTGACATTCTCTAAATGTAAAACTCCGTCCGGTATGGATGATAATGCAAATCTAGGGTCTTCTTCCAATGGTTCTACTAGTTCCCTTTTCAATTTAGGACTACTCTTATCTTTGACATTATGTATTAAGGAAACATCCATGATTTCTTGAAATTCCTTTACTAATTCAAATATTTTTCAAGTAAAATACCTTAATTTCATGATTTTAGGGCTTGCATAGAATCAACACAAAATTCTTCTCCAAATCCTTACAAAATGCTTTCTATCACTGCTCTTTGATCTCCTTGACACTTGAATTCACTTTGATGATCAAATAATACTGATCATAACATTTTATTAATTCAATCTCACTTAGATTTGACATTGCATTCAATTCTTTTACCACTTCTTTCCAAAAAGTTGTCTTTGCTAACCTGCAAAACTTAAAACTTCTTGCGATCTTGCAAAACATAATATTTTTCTTTCTGCTCTTAACCATAGCATTATAATATCATAAAATACCTTTCATTAACTACACAAGACTCAATTCATCATAAATCTACTTCTATACTAAATCTAAGCTCCTATTCTACTACAATTTACATGAATTAAGTACTTTTTAGATAGGCTACGTAAAGATTCATTCTTACCTTTCAATACTTCACCTTCCTAATTACCTTCAATGTTGAATATATCTCCTTGATCTTTTATTTTGATAAACTTCACTTCATCTAAATTACTACAGCATCCTTTCTGACTGTTACTAGCATCTTCATTTCTTCTTGCATGATTCCTTGAATTAGGATTAGGATGAAAAACTCTATTGTTCATTATGCAAAACCTTTTTGTATGTCCAATCTTGTTGCATATCTAACAAACAATTCCATTGTTTCCATATCTTGGTCTAGGTTGATTGACTTGTGATTTGCAGTTTCTAGCAATGTGTCCAACCTTGTTGCATCTATAACATACTACTCCACTTCTTTTGTTCATATCTTTAGTGGGTTTCTTATCTACATTGTTAGTATTCCTAAACATTCTACTACCATCATTATTCTCAATAAATTTAGGTTTCCTACAATCAATAGCTCTATGTCTAAAACCATGACAATTGTAACAATAACCATTAAGAGGTTTAAATTGTTTACCTATGCAATCTCTCTTCATATGACCAATAGTATTACAAGAAAAACATCTACCTTTGAATTCTCTTTGCATACCTTTTGGTGATTTTTCTTGTTCTATGATTCTTCTTCTTTAGGTGTATCTTTAGATTTTTTGATCTCATCAAGCTTCTTCTCATCCATGCTTTCAGATATCTTTAGATCTGGTTCCTTGCCTTCATCATTTGCTTTGAAAGTGTTGAATCCAAGACCAGTCTTATTTATACCAATAGCTTTATCCAAGAGTTAACATCTAGGATGTCATAACTTTATATTGTTAAGTCATTATTTTGATAAACAAAATAATCCTTGAACTCTTTACTAGTTTTGTCTTCATATTCTATCATGTCAGCTTAACACTGTCTTCGGTAAAACTATCATAACTTATTTCGTACATGATGTACTGACTTTCTCTCTAAGATGGGTGATCAATAGTCATCATATAGTCTATGTTCAAGTGCACAAGCATTGAAATTAATCTATTCAATGTCACAAACAAAAACTATATCTAGGTTTACTGGTAAAACACTATCTCACACTTAGACAAATTTGCAATGCGCTCTGTCATACTTTCTCTTTGACTTGTGTGATCTTCATGTGGATCATATGTTTCCATAATGACAAAATCTATGCAATCAACTCATCCAAATTACCAACAACTATGTTTGTTTGTAAATACACTTGAGCGAATTCATTTGGAAGCATTATATGTATTCAGTAGATATAGTGTGTATCTGAGATCAGAAGGTTGTAGCCTTCACCACTTGAGTAGTGAGCTCTAGGATAGTGTGTCCACACTCCTAATAGGATTTATTGTAAAAGACTCCTAACAGGGTCCAACCCTTGATAAGGTCTGCTATACTAAAAATATTTTAAAGAAACTCTTAATAGGGTTAAGGATCTTCTAACAAGGATCATAATACACTAGTGCAGAATATTAGTGGGTGTTAATTCCCACTAGGGTTTTTACCTATTTGGGTTTCCCCATAACCATATTGGTGTTATGTGTTTATTTCATGTTTCATGTTTATGTGGATGTTTATTTTAGTACTTAAGCATTTAAGTTTAGTTTAAAGATTAAGTGAAAAGATAAAATATAGTGAGCACCGATTCACCCCGCCCCCCTCTTAGTGTTCCCATTCCTAACAAAAACTTGGTCTAAATAAAATACATTACCCAAATCCTTATAAGGTGTATTGGCTCAATAAAAATCAACAAACCTTGGTAGATGAGAAATGTTGGGTAGGGTTCCAAGTAGAAGGATAAAAAGATAAAGTCTTGTGTGAAATTGTTAATATGGATGAATGTTATCTACTCTTAGGGAGGCCCTGTCAATATGATGTTGATGCTCAACATGAGGGGAAGAACAATATCTACACCTTGAACAAGAATGAGATAAGTTACACAATGACCCCTCTCCCTAATACTGATAAGGATAGAGTGTTGTCAAGCAGTGTGATGTTGGTAGGAGAGGAGTTTTGGCAAGTCCTCAAGGAGAAAGATACATCTTGTTTTACCATCATGTCAAGCCTAAAAAAAAGAGTAAGGAGATTCCAATAGGTCAAGAACCTTACAGAAATCCTTTTCCAAAGGAGGTACATGATTTGTTTAGCAATTACAAAGGGAAAGTTGCAGATAAGAATACAGATGCTTTTCCACCAAAGAGAGACCTTAGTCACTACATAGACCTCATCCCTAGATTTAAATTTCCCAATAAGGCTTCTTATAAACTAACTCTTGCAAATAATATACAGGCTACAAGAAAGATTCAAGGTTTATTGGAGAAAGGCTTCATTAGGAAGAGCATAATTCTTTGTGTTGTGCCAAGAGTCCTAGCTCCTAAGAAGGAGGGTACATGGAGGTTATGTACTAACTCTAGATCCATCAATAGGATAACCATCATATATATATTTCCTATAACAAGGATAGATGATATCATGGAATATGTAGGAGGGGCTAGATACTACTCAAAAATTGACTTAAAGAGTTGATATCATCAGATTAGGATTCAAGAAGGGGATGAGTGGAAGATAGATTTCAAAACCAATGAAGGATTGTTTGAATAGATTGGGATGTCTTTCAGCCTTTCAAATGCTCCTAGCACCTTTATGATGTTAATGAATGAGATCCTTAGGTCCTTCATCAATAATTTTTTTATTGGTTATTTAGATGACATTTCAATCTTTAGCAAGGACAAGGATGAGCATTTGATGCATATTGACATGGTATTGAAGAAGTTACATGGGGAGAGGTTAAGGATCAATTTGGATAAGTTTGTGTTTTTGAAAGAAGAGCTTGTATTCCTTGGATTTTTCATCTTTAAGGAGAACTTGAAAATGGACCCCTCAAAGGTGGAAGCCATATTTAATTGGCCCACTCCTAAATCTTCCAGTGAGGTAAAAGGTTTTCATGGCCTTGCTAGCTTTTATAGAAATTTTGTGAAGAATTTCATTGGGGTAAGTGTACCAATGATAGATAATATCAAAGGGGGAAGGAAATGTCAATTTGTTTGGACTAATCCTACAAATAAGTCATTTGAATATATGAAAACAAGGGTTGCTAAACAACCTATCCTAGTGCTCCCTGATTTTCATAAAGTGTTCACCATTGAATGTGATTCTAGTAAGAGGGTCATTAGGGGTGATCTTAGTCAAGAAGGGTAACCTATAATATTTAATGAAGTAAAACACAAGTAATCTACCTATGACTTAGAGATGTATGTTTTGGTTCAATCCCTTAGGAAGTGGAGGCATTAATTGTTGCCAAAAGAATTTATTTCTTTTTATAGACAATCATGCTTTGAGTTTTCTATATAGAAAGGAGAAGTTGAACCATAGGCACCTCAAGTGGATGGAATAATTGCAAACATTCACCTTTAGTATAAATCATAAGAAGAGTGTAGCTAACAAGGTCTCTGATTCCTTGAGCAGGAGAAACCTAGCCATAAAGGAGATTCAATTGGAAAGGGTTGGTATCTCTTCCTTGAAAGACATGTATCCTAATGATGGAGACTTCAGAGAGGCTTATAAGGTTTTCTTGGAACTAGGAGATAAGTATCATAGTGAATTTGGATAATATATCATTCAGGAGGGTCTATTGTTTAAGGGCATTCATATTTATATTCTTGATTTCTCTATGGGGGAGAAAATTATAAGAGAAAAGAATTGTATATGTTTATCAGGTCACTTTGGTCTTGAAAAAATACTAGAATTGGTTAGGAGGTTTTATTTCTGGCCTAATATACAATCTTGTGTTAGGAGATTTGTGGAATGTTGTTTAAATTGTTAGAAAGAAAATGGAAAAAGTTTCCATGTAGGCTTGTATACACCATTGCCAATCCTTGCTAGACCTTGGGACTTAGTCACCATGGACTTTGTTTTGGGTCTTCTAAGGACCAGATCAAGGTATGACAGTGTTTTTGTTCTTGTGGATAGGTTCTCCAAGATGACACACTTTTTTCCTAATAAGACTACATATGATGCTTCAAGCATTGCAAATTTTTTCTTCAAAGAGATTGTGAGACTCCATGGGTTTCCTCTCACCATAGTTTCAACCAGAGATCCAAAGTTTTTGTGTCATTTTTGGTGTACTTTATGGAAGGGATTTGGCACAAATTTAGCTATGGCATTTTCTTATCATCCTTAGCTAGATGGGTAGACTGAATTCATCAATAGGTCCCTGGTAATCTATTAAGATTCCTAAATAAGAAGTATGGAAGAGCATGGGACTCTATTCTACCTCAAGAATAATTCTCCTATAATGATTATGTCAATAGGAGTTTATGGATCAATCCTTTTACAATTGTGTATGGATCACATCCCATGGGTTTATTTGATATGAGGGATGTTCAAAACATTGGTTGGAAGAGTGCTCAAGATGATGAGTTTTCATAATTCATGAGGGATATCCATCAGTAAGTCAGGGAAAAACTTCACCATACCTTAGAGAAGTATAAATAAGTAGTTGATGTCAAGATGATGGAGGAGCATCTCGGGTCCTTGGCAATCCTATGTCACAAAAAACATATTTTAAGTTTTTCTGTGTTGCTCGGTTCTTGCTTTGACCAAGTTGGTTCAGTGTTGCTTAGTTTCCTTTGTTGACTAAGTTGGTCAAGTAGCTCTCTAGAACTTAGTTAATTCCCTAGCACTTGGAGATTCTTGTCTGGTGCTCGATTATCCTTGCTTATCAAGTTGTTCATTTTAGATATCTATTGAGGCCGACTTGTGTAATTAATTTTTATCATAGATTTAATGTTGGCATCAATCATTGGGAAGCTTATGGGCCTACATCTGATCATTCCTTCTGTTAGTGTTTGAACCTGCAGATTAGTCAATTACTCAAATAATCCCAATGGCTATAACCTAGCAAGTTACAAACTACTAAGGTATTAAGGTTAAGACCTTCACTTTGAGTAATATATACTCAGGCGGGTGTACCTCTATCAATTCAATGTTCAACTGAGCTCTGAATTGAGAACTTTCTCCTTCACTGCTTTGTTACTGCCTTCAAAATTCAACTCAATAAGTTGCTAAAACTCTGAGTATAACCCAAATTATCCTGATACACAACATCATGATATGGACTATATAAACAGCAACATGAAACAATGGCTTAAGGATATTCATCCTTCTTCCTTTTAGAGTTAAACTCAGGGAAGGGTTAACCTCATTTATTGCTTCTTCAAAGCATTGAAATACATATTTATGAACTTGTCATAAAATGTCTCAAGTCTGGAAATTGTGCATATAAAGTAAAATTTCAGTCAATTATATCTTGGATGGTAAACCAATGTAAATGGATCTAAAACCAGTCCCTTATCCGTTGGGCATCAGAGTCAAACTCTACCTTCACATATATCTATTAAAATGAATACAATGAAACTCAAATGACATGCCTAACATATCATTGTTCCCATTCCTACACCTGTCATCAAATCCACATATAGATATTTAATTCCCAGGGACCTCCCCTAAGATTTTACTCTTTCCTTGAAAGAAACTTAAGCTCAACCCCTACATTCACCTTGTGAAAGATGTACTTAAACTGTCTTACAATCTAAATACATAAAGAAACTAAAATACTCCACATGTAAAGACAATCAAATGATAGTAAAAAAGCTCCAGTGTATTGTATTAATTGATCAAATGCATTCATACAGTCTTCCTTGATTTCAAGAAAATAAGGTTATATATTCCGGACCTCTCCTTTACAAAAACATTTTCCAACCTCTATCTTCAATAAAAACTGACTATTTATACTAATTAACCATCCTGGAATCCTCGAAAGGATGCAAAAAGATTCAGATGGCTGATAGAAATTTGCACTAGAAAACAAAACAAAATATAAACAGAAAGATATTTGATAAAGACAGCGAGGCATATTTTTTCAATTCTAGACAACTTCCAAAGCTGGCACCTTTGTTTGTAGATATTTTCAGAGCAGTTACCAAGTTTGTTATATGAATGATGACCACCATTACAAGCTAATTTACATCATTCTCTATTTGAACATGCTCTCCCTCAAATTCTGGATCAAGTGCCAAGTGCAATCTGTTCTTCTTCCTCCTCTATCAGCTGGATAACCGGTTTTTTCTTCTTCTTTGTTATTAGCTTTTCCCAAGCTGCCACATCATCATCAGATGGCCAGTCGTAACTCTGTAGCTCTTGTAATAAGTTGACTTGCCATTCCCATGTAGAATCAGTCACATTTTTAACTTCTGCTATAAACTTAATACAGTCACTTTCAACTTTGAATAAATTATCAATTATATTGTTAGTTCTTTCCACATCCAAAGCCTTATTATCTTTTAGGAAGGCATCTTGCTTGATTACCAACTGACCCATTGACAACTTCCAATCTTCCAGCTTGACCACATTTCCATTGTCATCATATACCGGGGGAAAATACTTGCTATAGTCTTTATCAAACATGGCTAACCTAGCCTTTATTTGGTTTGACTTTCCTTTGAAAATATTTGACGCAGCACTTATTAGGCCAATCCTTTCAAATACATCAGTCACTACTTTTGGGATATCAGGCCTGTGTTCTTGTAAACTGTGAAGTTTATCAAACAAAAAATTCCTCCTAGACCAAATACTATAGAGTGGCTCCAAGGTGGCTAAATAGTCATTCACCTTTTGATTGGTCTGATGTAATAGGCTGACTAATTTATGAACTGTATCCATCTTGTCCTTTATTTTGTCTTGCCTGTACTGCACTATTTTGGCTATAGTGTCCAGGGATGCATCCAATTTCACCTTTTCCAAGTCTTCAGCAGGTCCCTCAGGTGCTTCCAAATTTATCTGAACAGGTACCTCAACTTGCAAAGGAGGAGGAGGAATTATTTTTGAGGCTTCTTCAAGTTTGACCTTTATTTCTGCCAGCTCATCTTCTAATTATTTGATCTTCATCATTTTCAAATCTCTGTCCTTGGCTACCATGCTTGAACTTTCAAACAATTTAGCATATCTTTCTGAGAGCTGAGCTGTCTTGGCTTCATTCAGATTAGCCCAATGAGTTACTGCCTTGGAGACTTCAAGGTCTATTGTATTTTGTACAGTCCATATAATCTTATTCCCCTCCATCTTATCCTCTATACTCAATAGAGATGGCTTTTGGGTTTTGGGGGCCATAGACCACATTGCAACAGCTTGGGACTTAGGGTCATAGCCACTTCCTCTTATCATGTCACCAATGTGAACCTCATATGATAGGCTACCCTCTGGTTGCTTTCTCAATTGATCAATGAGGAATGCAGAAGTTAGATCCCATCCTAGGGTTAACAACATTCCACTTGATTTAACCAATTCTCTAGCTTTGTCCACTATTATAGGATCAAGGCTAGGATCATATGAAGCAAGAGCTCTCAAAGTTTCTTCACTTGGCTCCATACCTTCAGGCAGAGCTTTCTTTACTTCTTACTACTTGTTCCAAATGAGAAAACTCTTGAACTCATCAATCTTAATAAATTGATCATCTATCAAGAATTCCTCCTGATAGACCTCTCTGATATCCTTCTCCAACCACAAGGACTTTTCTCTTCTTTCTTTCTCAATGGCCATTTTCTTGCCTGCTCTTATTGCTTTCCTTAATTGATGATGATATGGCCTATCACCTGGTACAAGAGCAGATGCTCTATCAATTTCCCTTCTTTGTTTTTCATGCCTTGAAGGCTCACCTTCCTCAAGCCTCTGTTTCTTCAATGGTGGCTCTGAGATATCCTTTATTTCTGGCTGATCTTGAGTGAGATCAACAACTGGTGGTCCCTCAACCTGTGGAGGACTATCTTCTTCTTGTGACGCATCAGTAAATTCTTCCTCATCAGAAGATGAATAATCTTTCTTTTTCTTCTTCTCTGGCTTATTCTGATCAATCAGGCTTTCCAATTGATTCACCAAAGGATCATATTTTTCAATCATCCCATCAATCTTCTTCAAATAAGGAAGATCGGGGAAAAAACCATCAAAAGGAATCCGAGATGCTTTTAATTTGTTGGAAAAATCTACTAAATCAAAGAATCTGTACCATCTCCTCTTAAGCTCATCTTCATCTAAAATGTTTGTAATCACATCTTCTTCATCTAAACCCTCATGCTCCTTGATCACACCAATGTTTGGGATGTAAGTCATCCTAGTAATCTTGATGAAGCCCTCAGGATCTATGTGCCTACAAGCACCAGTAACCATTTTGAATTTTTGTAGCCATGCACTAATTTGAGGAAAATCCCTCTTTCCTATCAGGAAGTCACCTACCCTGAATTGCCTAGGTGTGAATGTACCCTTTCTATGAGGGACCAAAAGCTCTCTATCTGTACACATCAGTTGCCAAACAAATTCCAAAAAAGCCACTCTCGGAGGCACATACTTCGGTAATAAATGTGGGGGTTGGGGACAACCATAAACTCTGATAATTGTGGAATTATCTCCTAAGTAGAAGTCACCCCAATTATGATTTCCATCCCACTTATCCACATACTGCAGTGGTCTTAAAAGCCTAAGGACTCTAGGAGATAGCCTAGTGACATTTATGCCTAGCATCCTGATAATTGGAAAGACAATGAAATTCTGAAAAATATAACAATCTGCTTCATTGGAGGTAGAATTCCATATTCTCACCCACAACTGCACTGGATTGTGCTGATCCTTGAAAGTGAACCTTGGTTTTAACATGTTTAAATCAAAACTGTTGATGTTGAAAAATAGAATCAAATGCATTAATAAAGAATAATGCATGAACTCAATAGGACTTTTACTTTCTTTGACAGACATCAGCCCTTGATGTATCTTATCAATCACATACTGAATGTAATCATAGTCAGTGTTTACCAAGGAATTTTGAATATCCAAGATAATCATCAGCAAGTCAGCTGGTAAAAACTTTGCATCCCCATCAATTCCCAAAACTCTACATAACGCATAGCAAGTATATCTCATATAATGATGGAGGGATTTGAACTGGTATGGGGCATTCATGTTAGCACGAAGGGGGGCTATATATTTATCTTGTTTTGGCATATGTTTAACCAACTGGTCTTTTACTGACCCTATATTGCTTCTGTATCTTTCCTTTTCTTTGTTCAAATCAATCTCAGTTGAAAAGGACGTGTATAGACCAAAAGCTTTCATAAAAGATCCCCTATCAAAAGTAACTAAGGGTGATTGGTCTTCTTTTCTAATTGTCCTTGAGATAGGGTCATAACTTCTGGCTAGGGCAATAATTAAATCAACATCTAGGAAAACATCAGGGACAACCATTTTTCCCAATCCTAACACCCAACCATTACAGACAGGAACATGCTTATTTTTATTGCTGTAAAAGAAGTTGAAAATAGTGTAACCTAAGAATTTCGGAGTGATTGGGTCTCTACATCATTCCAGAAGATCTTCAAACACGTCATCAACAGCCCTCTTGTTCTGACTGGAGCCCGGCAATAGTTTCAAGAATTCATTTGAAAAATTTGGTTTATTCTTGTCCTCACCAGTTTTGGACTTGGCCTCACTACTAGAAGACGCTGCACTCTTCTCAGGTTAACTCATCCTTG
This sequence comes from Chamaecyparis obtusa, assembly GCA_027943335.1. Classification (NCBI taxonomy): domain Eukaryota; kingdom Viridiplantae; phylum Streptophyta; class Pinopsida; order Cupressales; family Cupressaceae; genus Chamaecyparis; species Chamaecyparis obtusa. The sequence continues at coordinate 226,183 of BSBK01009869.1, read as the reverse complement.
CTACAGAAACACCTTCAATTCTCTGTATCTCAAATGCTTTATGCTCGGAAATTCTCTAGACAAATAGAAACTCTTAACAACTGAGACTGAACAAATAAACAATGAGCTTCAACTTATTTATCGATATGAATCCAAGGTTTGCAACTACCATAATTAATGAAAATCTCCTTAATTGATCCCATATTCAATTTTATGTACCCTCAGATTTCAAATTTCAAGCTCGCCATGACTGGATGTTGACAGATAGATTAAACTACTTGAAAATGAGGTGAAGAGGCAATGATCATGATTCTGTACTTTAAAACTATTTGTGTCATGCAATCTTTCTTCTTGAAGCTGATTTGATGGCTTACTGGTTTCATGTCTAGATCGACAAAGTACTTTATCTATGTGGCAACAGTTCCTTTTCTTTTCCCTTGATGACCTTTTCCATCTGAGCCCATTTAGCGAACCGGTGACTATTGACTTCTCTTGGTCACTGAATATAATGCTAACCCTAGCTAGCAACCGGTGAACTGGAGACCACTGGCTTTGTGAGTTCTCTGAATCCCTGTTTAATCCTGGTTCAAATTTGGAGAACTAACGACTACTAGCTTTGTGGGTTCTCGGAATCCTATCCTTAACCACCCATGCATTTCACGAATCAGCGAACAAAGGGCTCCCACTTAAACAGTTAACTGCAATTACCATCTGGTGAACTAGCGAACAAAGCGACCTCCCATTCTCTTAATATTATGACTGACGGTCAATTTTCTTGGAGATCTAGTGAACAAAGGGTTCGCGCATTCGCTTAAAGATATACTTAACCACTTGATTGTCTGGAGAACTAGCGAACCCTCATTAATCTCTGATTCGCTGAATCTTTCCTTAATCATCACTTTATACTAGGATTCCAGATTGACCGTTGATCTTCATCAATTGATGGCTATCGCTAGTTCTCTGAATAACAAAAACCTTAACCATTTAATTTTGAGAATCAGCGAACAAAGAGCATTCGCTAGTTCTCCAAATACTCCATATCATTGAAACTTTCATTTCGAGAATAAGCGACTGAGACCTTAAAACTTATCATCCATTGATTCGCTTATTCGCCAAATTGTTTTAACCTTTATCCTTTTATTAAGAGAACTGGCGACCACTAGCTTTGCTGAATCGCTAAATTGTTTAGTATGTCACCAACTTATTCTGAGAATAAGCGAATGTGAGAAAACTTATCTCCACTGAAATCTTTTGGGCAAACTATCAGAACTGCCAAATTTAGAGGATAGCACTATAAGTATTTAGTCGCTCATTCGCCAGATCAAATATGCAGGACCTACAGATATTTTGAGATTAAAACAGGGCCATTGATCGTGAAAACAATCCACGGTATTTGCTAATTCTCTAGTTGACATGACCCTTGACCGCCAGATTCTGAGAATAAGCGAACAAAGTGTTCGCTGAATCGCTAGATTGTTTCACAAGACCGCCAAAGATTGCGAGAACTGGAGATAACCCTCATTCGCTAGTTCTTGGGAAGGAAAATGAAACCGCCGAAGCACTTGGAGACTTAGCGAACAAAGTAATCAAAAAGCGTGGCTTTAATGCATTCACCAATTTGCTGGATGTTTGGGATAACCACTGGAAGATCTAGAGAACTGGCGATTGATATTAATAGTGAACATGAATTTTACTCATTTGCTAAATCGCCAGATTGTTTTGAAATTTGATAAGACACTTCCTGATTCGGTGAACACTTGGGGCAAATAAGCATATGCACAAATAGCAACTTAAGTGACTTAAAGGTAACCAAGAAAAAGAAACAAGAGGGCCACATGAAGTTTAGAAACAAATTGGAAACATTTTGAAAGACAAGACCTAGGGTAAGGGTTTTTCTGAACATGTCAAAAACCATTTTCACGACACTTTACAAACCCTAGTCCAGGTACAACACTCGCATGGAGACTTAAACCAGGAATTGGACACAAACCTTGAAAAACTTTTAGGATACCCAACAGTGGCTCTATTTGAGGATGCTTGATTGTAAGATCATAGCAAGAAACCATGAATCTCTGGGAGGCAGACCACAAAACTTGAACCTAAAACAAGAAGTAAAGACACCTATACATATAATACAAGCCTACTGTGCATGGAAAAAGAACTTTCAACTGAAGAAAAATTTCAAAAATTGTCCATGCACTGGCAATTCTTGCTCTTCACCATCCATACCTTGCAAAAAATAAGAATCTTTGCCATGAATCTGACAAACAATGAAGGGACCCATCCATAAGGACTCAAATTTTTTATGCTTCCCTTTGTCTTCATATCTAGCATTCCACTGAAGAACCATGTCACCAGGCTAAAATTTTCTCACAGTAGCCCTTTTATCAAAAAGATATTTCAGTTTTTGCTACAATTTTATGTTATTTTTCTGCCCTTCCCTTCTTATCTCATCCAACTCAATCAGCTGAACCATCCTATCTTGCAGTGGGTTACTGATTTCAATATCTTCCTCTTGCATAAACTTGTAGATGGGAAGGAGATTATTAATTGGCAATCTTGTCTTTGCACCATATACCATTTCAAAGGGGGACTTCCCTGTGGCTTTTTTCTCAGAAATTCTATCAGCCCATAGTGCTAACTTTAACTTCTCATGCCAACCTCTTTTATTCTTTTCCAAGGTCTTCTTCAAGATTTGCAAAATGCTCTTATTGCTAGACTCAGCTTGTCCATTGGCCTGTGGGTGATATGGGCTTGAATAAGACAAGATAACTCCCATTTCATCACAAAACTTAGTAATTTCTTGAGACCTAAAACTCATTGCATTGTCTACAACCAATTTAATTGGGACACCAAATCTTGTGATTATGTTGTTCATCAAGAAATCAATTACCACAGCACTTGTTACTCCTCTAGTGGGAATAGCTTCTATCCACTTGGTAAAGTAATCAGTAGCCACCAAAATGTGACTATGTCTTCCACTAGACTTTTCAGAGAACTCTCTAATAAAATCCATACCCCACATTGCAAAAGGGGCTTCTACAACAACTAGATTTAATAACAATGCACCTAAAAATTTTAGTTTCTTTGAGAACCTTTGATAGGGTTCACACTTTCTAACATAAGAGTGAGTGTCTTTAAACAATACAGGCCAATAATATCCTGCCCTCAAAATTTTATGAGCTATTGACCGAGCAAAATAATGCCCTCCACACATTCCAGAATGCATTTCTTTTAGCACCTTTTCTAATTGGTGTTCATCCAAACAAAAGAGTAAAATGCCATCATTGTCTTTCCAGTACAAATCACCTTGAATGAGGACATATCTTTGAGCCTGTAATCTCAAGCTTCTTCTCTGATTATCATTCAATTCAGGTGGACATTTAGCATTTTTAATAAAATAAACAACATCCTTGTACTAGGGTTGCATCTCAATACTAGTAACTGTATCAACATTAGCAGCAACATTGTTTATCTAGATAAGGTCCATGTTTTCCTTAGTCATTAACTTGGCAAGTCCCAATCCTCTTACCAATTTGGTAATATGAATCTCAAGGTCAAACTCTTGAATCCTGTTTATCCATTTACATCTCTTCCCTGTGACTTCACTCTGTATCAAGATATCCTTTACTGCAGCATGAGGTACATAAGCATTAACCTTTACACAAACCAAATACAGTCTGAAAGCCTTGATTGCTTTCACAAGTGCATAAGCTTGCTTTTCCATTATTTCATAATTTAATTCAGCAGATTGCAAAGACTTGCTGAAAAAAGCTATAGGATGTTCATATCCTTCTTGATCTTTCTACAGAAGGACAGCTGCAATAGTATGGAAAGATGCAAAAGAAAATAGAGAAAAAGGTTTTAAATAGTTAGGTGATACCAAAATAGGAGCTTCTTGAATTGTTTGTTTAATTTTTTCAAAAGCCTGCTGAGCTTCCAAGCTCCATTCAAATTTCATTCCCTTTTTAAGGAACTTTACTATTGGCTTGACCAACTCTGCAAAGTTAGCAATAAATCTTCTCACAAAATTTATCTGCCCCAAAAATGATTGCACACCCTTTATATTCTTTGGTGGAGGGACCCTTTTGATGGCCTCCACTCTTTCAGGATCAATCCTGACTCCTTCTTTTGATACTATGTGTCCCAGTAGCTTTCCTTTTGTCACTGCAAATTGACATTTCCTGGGATTCAAGGACACACCAAACTCTAAGGCCTTGAGAAAAATCTTTTCTAAATGAGAACAATGATCATCAGCCCTTTTGGAAAAAGTAGTGAGATCATCTTGATATACTACCATTAAGACATTGATCATTTCTTTGAAAGAAACATCCATGGCTCTCTGAAAAGTTGCCCCAGCATTTTTTAGACCAAAAGGCATGCGAACATATACATAAGTTCCCCAAGGAGTTGTAAAGGCTATCTTGAATTGCTCTGATTCTTTGACTAGCACTTGGTTATACCCTGAGAAACCATCCATCATTGACAAGAGTTCACATCCAGTCACCCTATGCAGCATGGCCTCCATATTAGGCAATCCATAATTATCCTTGAGTGATGCCACATTTAGGTTCCTAAAATCAACACAAAGCTGGATGTCACCATTCTTCTTCCTCACTGGTACAAGGTTTGAAACCCAAGTTGAGTGCCTAATTGGTTCAATAATACCAGCATCCCTCAGTTTTGTCAACTCAACTTGCATTTTGGTGGCCAGTAAAGGATTAATGGGTCTTTTCTTTTGTCTAAAGGGTGTGGTTTCCTCCTTTAGAGGAACTTCATGCTGAAATAAATCAGCCCTATAAGCTTTGAGGTCATCATATGACCAAGCAAACACATGTTTGTACTTTTTCAAAAGTCTAATCAAGTTGCCTCTGATCTCCCTATTCAGTTTCTTTCCAATGTATACCATTTGTGGGGAATTTTATGATCCTAGGTTTATCTCCTCTAAGTCTTCCAATTTTGTATTAGACTTTTGGGACAGAAAACCATCATTTATTTTAAACATTCCCTCTAGTTCTACTAGTCCTTTGGGTATATGATTAGAAGGCAATTGAACTATTTCATTTCCCATGATGCATTCTTTTCCTTCAATACATTCCTGTACCTCATTGAAATCTATTTGTTGACCCTCATATTGATCCAGGCCTTGAAGGAATCTAAGGATATCAAGATCATCCTCAAAAACTTGCCAATTGTACACATTGTCAGGAACTACAGGCCTAGTTTTAGTTTCCAACATGGAAACACCAGAGAGGGTGATATCATTGTTTTTCAAAGCAACATTAGCAAGAAAATCTGCCATGATGTTATTTGACCTCTCTACCCAGAGCAAATTAAAAGCTTCAAAAAATTCTAATCTATCCCAGACAGCATGCTTATACAACTTGAGTTTCTCATCCTTGGAGGCATATTGGGATCTTACTTGGGCTACAATCAATTGGGAATCATCGTGGACTTTTAAACATTTAATACCATGCTTTATGGCTACATCTAATCCCAAGATCAGGGCCTCATATTCAGCAGTATTATTTGTACAACTGAAAGTCAACAAAAAGGAATACTTGAAATTATTACCTGATGGGGAAATGAAAACAACACTAGCTCCTGATCCTTCTTTGGAGCATCCACCATCAAAAAACATTTTCCACAAGCTATCTTTTTGTATCATCAACTCATCCACAATTGGGTCTATGTTTTTCAACTGAGGTATCACTTCTTCAATCACAAACTTGTTCATATCAATATCTACAAAACAATTAAGGGCTTCCGGAGCAACCATTTCCACCATAACTGAGGAACGGGGCTCCCTGTACAACTTTACTTCAGTCCCATTCACTGGAATAGTGGCATAAGATAAATCTAGTTCCAACTTTCCACCCACTGTTGTAGCCCATTGTCTTGACAATAACATGCCATAGTGAGGCTCTGTATCCACAACAACTACATCCATTTTGTATGTAGCTTCTGGGAATGCAGCAATTTTTACCTCAATTCCAACCAAAGTCCCCACAATAGGCACTACCCTATTATCCATTGCATAACACCTACCATTAGAAGTGTCAACTTGCAATCCTAATTCTTTCATTACATGATATGGCATCACAGTTGTGGCAGCACCAGAGTCTATCATACAATTTTTTAGCAATAAATCATTCACAATTAGAGTGACATAAAATGGATTGATAGAAGAAGGTTCTTGTGTTACAATTGTCCCAACACATACATTTGAGATGGGAATAGGTTTTTTTATGGAACTCCCTTCCTCTTGTTTGGTAGGCACAAATCTCTGCTCATTTATAAGAGCCAAGGCTGCTATCTTGTGCTCTTCTATTTTCAACATTTCAAGCAGAGGGATGGACACTTTCATTTGAGACAATGCATGTCTCATATCAAATGTAGGGGCATCAGCAGGAGAATCAGATTGATCCTTTGTCCTACCAGTTTTCTTTTTCATCTTGTCAACACTAACTTCCTCCCTTTTCTTCTTTTCATCCACAAGTTCTTGATCCTTTCCATCTATAACATTGGGCTTTGGAAAACCCTTATCCTGAGGACTACCTTTGATGAATACTGATCTAGGAATTCCCTGTTTTTTATCCACCTTTCTGTTCCTCAAATTGTATGAGGATCTTGCTTGTGTTATGGCAGCCACAGTTAAATTTTTGATTTCCTCTTCAGTGGGCTTCCTCCATTGCTTCTCATCTGATCTAGATCCTACCATATGAGTTTTATAATCATTGTTATCAAATTCTTCAGGATCAGATTGAGTAAATATTTGTTTCTCATAATCAGAGAAAATCTTTCTCTTATGATCAACATCTGGGTAGCTTGCTTCATCATCTAAGGACACAAAATCCTCTATTGGATCTATAGTAAACATGTTAATGGCAGGCTTTTCAGATTCTTCATAATCTCCTGCACATAAGTTATCAGCCCCTTCTCCTAAGGCTTGGGCCACAGCACACTGGAAAGGTGAATGAGGCATATTACAAGCTACACACCAAGGAGTGTTTTCTACATTGTGTGTTGTATTTTTCTTTAAGGGATCTGGGGTATCTCTCCCTTTTTGTAATTCATTGCTGTCGAGAACAGGTCTCCCATCCTTCCAATTAGTTTTGTAAGGCATGTCTCTCAAATTAGGGGCCTTGTCCTGCCTTTGATAAGGGGGTCTTGCATCTTGAAAGTTTCTACCACCTTTATCAAATCTTATTGGGAACTCCTTGTTAGCACCCGGTCCTTTATCCATCCTATCCTCCTCTTTAAAAGGCCTTGCATGTTGTGGCCTAGTCTCTTTCCACAATTTACCCTCATCCCTCTTGTACATTTGGCCAGATGCCTTTTGGTTACTCTCAATATTTATGGCCAATTTAAATGCATCCCTAAGGGTGTGGGGATTTTTATCTCTTAGGAGATAAGACATTTTACCATCCATGGAATTGAAATAAGTTGTCATGCAAACTGCATCATCCAACCTCAATACCTGGAACAATTTGTACATAGCCTTTTGAAACCGGCTATTGAACTCTGACATGCTCTCATTATAATTTTTTTTGATATTATTGAATTCATTGAGCATGTAACTAGAATTCACATGTTCAGCATACTGCTCTTTAAAACTCCTGACAAATTCATCCCATGAAGCAATACTGTTCTCAGGTAACCCTCTGTACCAATCCCTAGCATCTTCAATCAATGATTGAACAAAAAGTTTCATAATGACATCTTCATGTTCGATCTCATAGTCATTAACTTTATCTGTGAAAAACTTCAAATGCTCTTCACAAGTAATAACATTATTCCCAGTGAATAATGGGATCTTCTTCCTGATTTCATTAGGAACAGCATTGGGTTGACCAGGAATACCATCAAAAAACAAAGGCCTATATCTATCCAAATGAACTGGTCATCTTTGGATAGTAATTTGATTTGAAGCAATTGTTGCAGCATTTTGACATGGCACATTTCCCACCGTACCTCCACCTATAAAGGGAACTTGACTAGGAAATTGTCCAGATGGATATTGTCCAGAGTGAAAGGCTTGAGTATTTGGAATTGAAATGTTAGGCTGACTGGATGAAGTTGTTCCTATGGTAATAGGGACAGAACTACTAGCAGATGTATTCATGTTAGCATGTAGAAAGGCAATCTTCCTCTTCATTTCATCTGCAGCAGCCTCTAACTCAAGTTTCTCAAGTTGCATAGCCAAATCCTCCTTTGCTTTCCTAGCTCTGTCTAAATCTGTACTCGCTTGAGTAGGCACATTAGGAATGGGCATAACCTTCTTTGGTTCATTTATAACAACACCCACCACCTTTTGTTTTCCCTTATCAGGGATTTCCTTGGGGGCAATTTTAATCTCCTTGTTTTTTTTTATTTCAGAGGGATTCAATTGTCTTAAAACATGGCCTGTTCCCTCAAATTCACTTTGTTGGGGCCTGGTATCCTGAGCTTGCTTTCTCAAAGCTTGCATATCACCAAACAAGTCTTTATCCAAACCTTTTACATCCTGGTTTAGATCACTAACATGGTTCTCATTTCTCTTGGTTCTCTTGAGGAGTTCTTCCCTTTCCAGAAGCAATTCATGAAGCTATTGTTCCCTTACCTTCATTCTATTAGCAATTTCTACTAATTGTTCACGTTCCTTTTCTCTCAAGGCAATCACTTCCTCTCTTAACTTCTCAAAATCATATGAAGCTATTTCAGCGCTAGAGGTTTCATCTGGTTGTTCAAGGGTTTCTCTAGCAGGGAAAAAACCTACTTCTGTGACTACTTCTTTCTGCATATAGACCTCTGGTGTGACCCTTTTGACATGCTCAGGATCGTCAGAAGATGAAGAAGTTTCATGAGGAAGTGGAACATGAAATCTTTCTCGAGAAGGAGCTTGGGAACTAACATTATTTTGGCCTCTCCTAGACCATTGCTTTCTGCTTGGTGTGTGGAGTTCATCACCTATAGTATCTTCTGGATGATCCTTATAGTAAGACCTAGTGTTCCTTGGTCGACTCATGGTAAATGACAACAATTTTACCAAATTTTGCAACTATTAGCAACTGGTAACACAGATTTCTTTAGAGTCGCCACCCACTACTCAAGTGGGAATCAAAAGTTATTTCTACTAGTCTACAAACATAAAATAGACAAGACTTGCACTAACCTATTGCAGGCTATCAAAATAAGTCCCCAGCAGAGTCGCCAATTTTGTTAGTGTTTGAACCTCCAGATTACTCAATTACTCAAATAATCCCAATGGCTATAACCTAGCAAGTTACAAACTACTAAGGTATTAAGGTTAAGACCTTCTTCACTTTGAGTAATATATACTCAGGTGGGTGTACCTCTATCAATTCAATGTTCAACTGAGCTCTGAATTGAGAACTTGCTCCTTCACTACTTTGTTACTGCCTTCAAAATTCAACTCAATAAGTTGCTAAAACTCTTAGTATAACCCAAATTATCCTAATACACAACATCATGATATGGACTATATAAACAGCAACACAAAACCATGGCTTAAGGATATTCATCCTTCTTCCTTTTAGAGTTAAACTTAGGGAAGGGTTAACCTCATTTATTGCTTCTTCAAAGCATTGAAATACATATTTATGAACTTGTCATAAAATGTCTCAAGTCTGGAAATTGTGCATATAAAGTAAAATTTCAGTCAATTATATCTTGGATGGTAAACCAATGTAAATGGATCTAAAACCAGTCCCTTATCCGTTGGGCATCAGAGTCGAACTCTACCTTCACATATATCTATTAAAATGAATACAATGAAACTCAAATAACATGCCTAACATATCATTGTTCCCATTCCTACACCTGTCATCAAATCCACATATAGATATTTAATTCCCAGAGACCTCCCCTAAGATTTTACTCTTTCCTTGAAAGAAACTTAAGCTCAACCCCTACATTCACCTTGTGAAAGATGTACTTAAACTATCTTACAATCTAAATACATAAAGAAACTAAAATACTCCACATGTAAAGACAATCAAATGATAGTAACAAAGCTCTAGTGTATTGTATTAATTGATCAAATGCATTCATACAATCTTCCTTGATTTCAAGAAAATAAGGTTCTATATTCCGGACCTCTCCTTTACAAAAACATTTTCCAACCTCTATCTTCAATAAAAACTGACTATTTATACTAATCAACCATCCTGGAATCCTCGAAAGGATGCAACAAGCTTCGAATGGCTGATAGAAATTTGCACTAGAAAACAAAAGAAAATACAAATAGAAAGATATTTGATAAAGATAGAGAGGCATATTTTTTCAATTCTAGACAACTTCCGAAGCTGGCACCTTTGTTTGTAGATATTTTTAGAGAAGTTACCAAGTTTGTTATATGAATGATGACCACCATTACAAGCTAATTTACATCATTCTCTATTTGAACACACTCTCCCTCAAATTCTGGATTAGGTGCCAAGTGCAATCTGTTCTTCTTCCTCCTCTGTCAGCTGGATAACCAATTTTTTCTTCTTCTTTGTTATTAGCTTTTCCCAAGCTGCCACATCATCATCAAATGGCCAGTCGTAACTCTGCAGCTCCTATAATAAGTTGACTTGCCGTTCCCATGTAGAATCAGTCACATTTTTCACTTCTGTTGTAAACTTAATACAGTCACTTTCAACTTTGAATAAATTATCAATTATATTGTTAGTTCTTTCCACATCCAAAGCCTTATTATCTTTTAGGAAGGCATCTTGCTTGATTACCAACAGACCCATTGACAACTTCCAATCTTCCAGCTTGACCACATTTCCATTGTCATCATAAACCGGGGGCAAATACTTGCTATAGTCTTTATCAAACATGGCTAACGTAGCCTTTATTTGGTTTGACTTTCCTTTGAAAAACTTTGACGCAGCACTTATTAGGCCAATCCTTTCAAATACATCAGTCACTACTTTTGGGATATCATGCCTGTGTTCTTGTAAACTGTCAAGTTTATCAAACAACAAATTCCTCCCAGACCAAATACTATAGAGTGGCTCCAAGGTGGCTAAATAGTCATTCACCTTTTGATTGGTCTGATGTAATAGGCTGACTGATTTATGAACTGCATCCATCTTGTCCTTTATTTTGTCTTTCCTGTACTACACTAGTTTGGCTATAGTGTCTAGGGATGCATCCAATTTCACCTTTTCCAAGTCTTTAGCAGGTCCCTCAGGTGCTTCCAAATTTATCTGAATAGGTACCTCAACTTGCAAAGGAGGAGGAGGAATTATTTTTGAGGCTTCTTCAAGTTTGACCTTTATTTCTACTAGCTCATCTTCCAATTGTTTGATCTTCATCATTTTCAAATCTCTGTCCTTGGCTACCATGCTTGAACTTTCAAACAGTTTAGCATATCTTTCTGACAGCTAAGCTGTCTTGGCTTCATTCAGATTAGCCCAATGAGTTACTGCCTTGGAGACTTCAAGGTCTGTTGTATTTTGTACATTCCATATAATCTTATTCCCCTCCATCTTATCCTCTATACTCAATAGAGATGGGTTTTGGGTTTTGGGGGCCATAGACCACATTGCAACAGCTTGGGACTTAGGGTCATAGCCACTTCCTCTTATCATGTCACCAATGTGAACCTCATATTATAGGCTACCCTCTGGTTGCTTTCTCAATTGATCAATGAGGAATGCAGAAGTCAGATCCCATCCTGGGGTTAACAACATTCCACTTGATTTAACCAATTCTCTGGCTTCGTCCACTATTATAGGATCAAGGCTAGGATCATATGAAGCAAGAGCTCTCAAAGTTTCTTCACTTGGCTCCATACCTTCAGGTAGAGCTTTCTTTACTTCTTGCTGCTTGTTCCAAATGAGAAAACTCTTGAACTCATCAGTCTTAATAAATTGATCATCTCTCAAGAATTCCTCCTGATAGACCTCTCTGATATCCTTCTCCAACCACAAGGACTTTTCTCTACTTTCTTGCTAAATGGCCATTTTCTTGCCTGCTCTTATTGCTTTCCTCAATTGATGATGATATGGCCTATCACCTGGTACAAGAGCAGATGCTCTATCAATTTCCCTTCTTTGTTTTTCATGCCTTGAAGGGTCACCTTCCTCAAGCCTCTGTTTCTTCAATGGTGGCTCTGAGATATCCTTTATTTCTAGTTGATCTTGAGTGAGATCAACAACTGGTGGTCCCTCAACCTGTGGAGGACTATCTTCTTCTTGTGACTCATTAGTGAATTCTTCCTCATCAGAGGATGAATAATCTTTCTTTTTCTTCTTCTCTGGCTTATTCTGATCAATCAGGCTTTCCAATTGATTCACCAAAGTATCATATTTTTCAATCATCCCATCAATCTTCTTCAAATAAGGAAGATCGGGGAAAAAACCATCAAAAGGAATCTGAGATGCTTTCAATTGGTTGGACAAATATACTAAATCAAAGAATCTGTACCATCTCCTCTTAACCTCATCTTCATCTAAAATGTTTGTAATCACATCTTCTTCATCTAAACCCTCATGCTCCTTGATCACACCAATATGTGGGATGTAAGTCATCCTGGTAATCTTGATGAAGCCCTCAGAATCTATGTGCCTACAAGCACCAGTAACCATTTTGAATTGTTGTAGCCATGCACTAATTTGAGGAAAAGCCCTCTTTCCTATCAGGAAGTCACCTACCCTGAATTTCCTGGGTGTGAATGTACCCTTTCTATGAGGGGCCAGAAGCTCTCTATCTGTACACATCAGTTGCCAAACAAATTCCAAACAAGCCACTCTCGGAGGCACATACTTCGGTAATAAATGTGGGGGTTGGGGACAACCATAAGCTCTAATAATTGTGGAATTATCTATTAAGTAGAAGTCACCCTAATTATGATTTCCATCCCACTTATCCACATACTGCAGTGGTCTTAAAAGCCTAAGGACTCTAGGAGATAGCCTGGTGACATTTATGCCTAGCATCCTGATAATTGGAAAGACAATGAAATTCTGAAAAACACAAAAATCTGCTTCATTGGAGGTAGAATTTCATATTCTCACCCACAACTGCACTGGATTGTGCTGATCCTTGAAAGTGAACCTTGGTTTTAACATGTTTAAATCAAAACTGTTGATGTTGAAAAATAGAATCAAATGCATTAATAAAGAATAATGCATGAACTCAATAGGACTTTTACTTTCTTTGACAGACATCAGCCCTTGATGTATCCTATCAATCACATACTGAATGTAATCATAGTCAGTGTTTACCAAGGAATTTTGAATATCCAAGATAATCATCAGCAAGTCAGCTGGTAAAAACTTTGCATCCCCATCAATTCCCAAAACTCTACATAACACATAGCAAGTATATCTCATATAATGATGGAGGGATTTGAACTAGTATGGGGCATTCATTTTAGCACGAAGGGGGGCTATATATTTATCCTATTTTGGCATATGTTTAACCAACTGGTCTTTTACTGACCCTATATTGCTTCTGTATCTTGCCTTTTCTTTGTTCAAATCAATCTCAGTTGAAAAGGATGTGTATAGACCAAAAGCTTTCATAAAAGATCCCATATCAAAAGTAACTAAGGGTGATTGGTCTTCTTTTCTAATTGTCCTTGAGATAGGGTCATAACTTCTGGCTAGGGAAACAATTAAATCAACATCTAGGAAAACATCAGGGACAACCATTTTTCCCAATCCTAACACCCAACCATTACAGACAGGAACATGCTTATTTTTATTGCTGTAAAAGAAGTTGAAAATAGTGTAACTTGAGAATTCCAGAGTGATTGGGTCTCTACACCATTCCAGAAGATCTTCAAACACGTCATCAACATCCCTCTTGTTCTGATTGGAGCCCGGCAACATTTTCAAGAATTCATCTGAAAAATTTAGTTTATTCTTGTCCTCACTAGTTTTGGACTTGGCCTCACTACTAGAAGATGCTGCACTCTTCTCAGGTTGACTCATCCTTGCTATAGAAACACCTTCAATTCTCTGTATCTCAAATGCTTTATGCTCAAAAATTCTCTAGACAAACAGAAACTCTTAACAACTGAGACTGAACAAATAAACAATGAGCTTCAACTTATTTATCGATATGAATCCAAGGTGTGCAACTACCATAATTAATGAAAATCTCCTTAATTGATCCCATATTCAATTTTATGTACCCTCAGATTTCAAATTTCAAGCTCGCCATGTCCGGATGTTGATAGATAGATTAAACTACTTGAAAATGAGGTGAAGAGGCAATGATCATGATTCTGTACTAAAAACTGTTTGTGTCATGCAATCTTTCTTCTTGAAGCTGATTTGATGGCTGACTGGTTTCATGTCCAGATTGACAAATTACTTTATCTATGTGGCAACGGTTCCTTTTCTTTTCCCTTTATGACCTTTTCCATCTGAGCCCATTTAGTGAACCGGCGACTATTGGCTTCTCTTGGTCGCTGAATATAATGCTAACCCTAGCTAGCAACCGGAGAACTGGTGACCACTGGCTTCATGAGTTCTTTGAATCCCTGTTTAATCCTGGTTCAAATTTGGAGAACTAGCGACTACTAGCTTCGCGAGTTCTCAGAATCCTATCCTTAACCACCCATGCATTTCATGAATCAGCGAACAAAGGGCTCCCACTTAAATAGTTAACTGCAATTACCATTTGGTGAACTAGCGAACAAAGCCACCTCCCATTCTCTTAATATTATGATTGATGGTTAATTTGCTTGGAGATCTAGAGAACAAAGGGTTCGCGCATTCGCTTAAAGATATACTTAACCACTTGATTGTCTGGAGAACTAGCGAACCCTCATTAATCTCTGATTCGCTGAATCTTTCCTTAATCATCACTTTATACTAGGATTCCAGATTGACTGTTGATCTTCATCAATCGATGGCTATTGCTAGTTCTCTGAATAACAAAAACCTTAACCATTTAATTCTGAGAATCAGCGAACAAAGAGCATTCGCTAGTTCTCCAAATACTCCATATCATTGAAACTTTCATTTCGAGAATAAGCGACTGAGACCTTAAAACTTATCATCCATTGATTCACTTATTCGCTAGATTGGTTTAACCTTTATCCTTTTATTAAGAGAACTGGCAACCACTAGCTTCGCTGAATCACTAAATTTTTTAGTATGTCACCAACTTATTCTGAGAATAAGCGAATGTGAGAAAACTTATCTCCACTGAAATCTTTTGGGCAAACCATCAGAACTGCCAAATTTAGAGGATAGCACTATAAGTATTTAGTTGCTCATTCACCAGATCAAATATGCAGGACCCACAGATATTTTGAGATTAAAATAGTGCCGTTGATCGTGAAAACAATCCACGGTATTCGCTAATTCTCTAGTTGACATGACCCTTGACCGCTAGATTCTAAGAATAAGTGAACAAAGTGTTCGCTGAATCGCTAGATTGTTTCACAAGACCGCCAAAGATTGTGAGAACTGGAGATAACCCTCATTCGCTAGTTCTTGGAAAGGAAAATGAAACCGCCAAAGCACTTGGAGACTTAGCGAACAAAGTAATCAAAAAGCATGGCTTTAATGCATTCGCCAATTCGCTGGATGTTTGGGATAACCACTAGAAGATCTAGAGAACTGGCAATTGATATTAATAGTGAACATGAATTTTACTCATATGGTGAATCACCAGATTGTTTTGAAATTTGATAAGACACTTCCCGATTCGGCGAACACTTGGGGCGAATAAGCATATGCACAAATAGCAACTTAAGTGACTTAAAGGTAACCAAGAAAAAGAAACAAGAGGGCCACATGAAGTTTAGAAACGAATTGGAAACATTTTGAAAGACAAGACCTAGGGTAAGGGTTTTTCTGAACATGTCAAAAACTATTTTCATGACACTTTACAAACCCTAGTCCAGGTACAACACTCACATGGAGACTTAAACCAGGAATTGGACACAAACCTTGAAAAACTTTTAGGATACCCAACACCTTCCATTGATTTTGGATATGAAGGCTAACTTGGCTTAGTAGCCTCTTGTATAAATGTAGTTGTTTGGTTAGAGTTTAAGAAGTTAGATTTTGGGATAGAAGATAGAAAATTAGAGATTTTTGGTAGATCTTCACATCTTGTAGGACTTCTATACTTGATTGTAATATTTGGCCAACACCAAGAAGGCCTTATAGCCCGACATGTATGAATCAATTTAAAGATAATATATGAAAAGCATCTGCATTCTTTCTCTCATTGTTGTGTGTTGGTGCTTTTTCATGTTGTTCTGTAAGGTGGATTTGGCTAAGGTGTGCCTTTGGCCCCTCTCCCTATCCTTCCTTGCATCAGGTGGTATTAGAGCAAGGTGAGATATGGATCTTGGTTTGTGAATCTAGGTTTGAAGGTTCCTTCTTGTGAAGCCCTAGTTGAATTGTTGTGGGGTAGCAGATTACAATCTAACTTGCAATTGTAGAAGGTTTTCAAGATGGTTTGTGGGAGGTGAGATGCAGATCCATGATTGGTAGAAATGTTGAGACAACTTATTGTTAGAATAGAAGTTTTTGAAATAGCCCAAAGAAGAGGAAGACATCTTGAGGATGTTAGTGATGATGAAATTGAGGTGGAACAAGCTAATGTGGAACCTACACCTATGATGGCCCAGGGTGAGGAAATATTCTTGAAGGTTTTGACAAGTCTAAAGTCTACACCACACTTTGATCCCCTTGAGTATAGTGGAAAATTGGATTCTTAAGAATTTATGGATTGCATCACTAAGATGGAAAATTACTTTGAATATGAGAATATAACTAAGGAAAAGAAGGTGAAAATTGCAAGCACAAAGTTGAAAATTCATGCATCCTTATGGTGGGAACATCTGCAGTTGGACCAAAAGATGAAATGCAAAGACAAAATCAATGTATGGAGTAAATTGGTGAATAAATTGAAAGGAAAGTTCTTAACTTGTGATTATCAGATTATCCTAGTTAGGTGAATGCAAAGTATAAGGCAGAAATATAGCTCAGTAAAAGAATATATTGAATAATTTTATAGATTAGATATTAGATCTAGACATGATGAAGATGATGTCAAAATAATTGCTAGATACTTGAATGGTTTGAGAGTTTCCATCCAAGAAGAAATTTGTTTGGTCAAATTATAGAACATTGAAGAGGCTTATCAATTTGCATTGAAAGCTGAGGAGAAACTGAATAAGAGACACGAGTAGAGGAAAAGAGGTAGAGGTGGTAGATTCCCTAGAGTAAGAGGTAGATCTTGTTGGTTCCCCTTTTCTTTCTACTTTCAGGTTTACACTATGTGTTGGTGTCCAAAATGACTCTTATGCTCTAATAGGTTGCTAGTATACCCTTAGATGGATTTTAGGAATGGTCAACTCCAAAATTGTTATGAGGTCTCAGGGTAACTAGACCAACTATAGGGACAAGACTACCCTCTTCTAATTTTGGCTCTGCAAAACCAAGGCGGGTGCACCTAACCTAGTATAAAATAGACTTCATACACCAAGAACTAGGTTTGAAAAATAGATAAATAGATAGCAAGAAAGTACTAAATGTTAACCACATACTCATTGACTCTCCATTGCTATGGGGTAGAACCACAGACAACCAAATGCTAAAAACTTAAAGAATGGTTCTTAATTTATGTTTTCTGAATCATAACAACAATAATCAGTATCTGTTGATAAAGAGATAATCATTTAGGCTAGTGCCTTATCCATTGGGCAAGATCTCCTAGAACATGACTGCTACACACACTAGACAATAGCTGAGATTCCAAGCCATAAACACATCTATAATCCCCTTTACTACTTATATGAAATTCTCACATAGACAAGAGATAGACCTATGTCTCATCTAAAGCATAATTTAATCTAATCCTTGATTAGAACTAAAGAATGAAGAAACATACACAAACAAGTATGCAGTGAACTAGAAAGTTCAAAATCTATCTGCAATGACACAAAGGAGAGATAAGGATCATATATTTGCATTAAGTATGAAGAATCCTTAAGTGTAAACAATCAAACAAGAGGATTCAAGCTTGCAAATTATAGCTTAGACCTGAAACTTTCTCTCTATCATCAAAAAATACCAAAACCAGTCATTACAACTCAGACTAGGTAGAAGACTCACAACTAGAGGTTTGAAAATCAACTCCTAATGCCACAAAATGATCATAAAAATCCCTTTATACTAGGGTTACATTACAAGAACAATGATCATTTGAAAAAAAGATTCAAATTCACCTAACCCCACTAAGAAATTAACATAGATAAGACCAGGATCAGGCCACCACATGCAAGCTCAAATAGTCAAAAAATAATAGTCAACTAGCCCTGTACTGGTCCAAGTACCAAATCATCATCAGACCCCCCAAGGAATCTGGCCAAAATGACCCCTGCAACATGCTTTAGGGTATTGAATCATTTATTCTCCTGCGGCCGGTCCAAAAACTTTGCCAAGTCCTCGGCCTCACATAAATCCCTCGGTAAATGAAAACTAAGAAAGTAAGCAACATGGAACCTTGGACCCACCTTAGAACTCCACAACCATGATGTCTGAAGGTTATTCACATGATTGCATAGCCTGGAGATGGGCTATGCAAACATGTGACAACTAAGAAGTTGTTACCCTGCAGCAACCGCATAACCACCACCACAACTGCCACACTGCATGAAGTCAACACAAATCGTTAGTTGCATGATCACATAGCCTTGAAAAAGGCTATGCGAACATGCAACTGACCACTAGCAATCACTACCAACTACCAAACATGCAAAAAGCTTTTAAAATCTGGGCCCACCAAGCACATCCACCTTAGCACCGCGGACACTCATCACCTGGTCGCATGATCACATACCCAAAAACTAGGCTATGTGATCATGTGATAGCCAACCCCAAGCTACCACATCATCACCTCAGACCATGGAACTACAACCACCAACTACGAAGAGTTGGGACCCACTCAGACAAATGGCAAGCAGTCGCATGATCACATGTCAGAAAAGTTTGACATGTAGCCATGCGACAACCAATAAGAACATGTCATCTGCCACCCCTCTGACATCGAGCCCACATCACACTCACATAAGAAAATTTGACGGTCATTGCAAAAGTGCTAAGGATAAACACCGTGCAACTTCACTAGGTGAACAAGTGACATCCACAGATCTTGTTCAAGCTTTAACCACACTGGGCAATGGGAAGAGCTGGGGCCCACCAATGGATCGCACCTGCGTAGTTAAGACCAAGGTTGAAAACACACAATGTTTTCAACACAGAGAAAGATCAAAAACATAGAGAGTTTTTGATGCCAAAGGATAAGCACACAAAAGCAGGAAACATAGGGTTGAAAATAATGAAGGCCAAAAACACACAGACTAAAAACATCATGGATTTTTGAAAACACTATGGGTTTTCGACACTGTGGTAGAACTTAAAGCTTGTTTCCCACAGACCTTAGAATTTGAATATCTTTCAGGATTATGGGAATTAGCATGTGTAAATTGGACCAGGGCCTGGTGACAACATAAGGAACACAAGGTGGGACACAAACCAAGAAACATTTGCAGGGAGGAGGCCATTCTCATAAGATTTTTGCTATGACATAAAATTGGCCTAACACTATAATTGACAAACTAATGTCACTAACTCTATCACCACTCCAAAGTTTGCAAGGAAAAGGGCCAATTAACAAGGATCAATAGAGATCCTCCTACACTTTGAGCTTAGATGCTCAAGTGGGTGTACCTTTGACTCACTTCTTCAAAGGAGTCACAAAATATTATACAACTATACCCTTTACAAAATAGTTTTAAATATTTTATCATTTAAATGTGTGATTGATGATGATGAACTGCTTCTAGAGAATGGATCAGTACCTTAACCTAGGGCATAGAGTCACCCAATAATATATATCAACTGAAAATCCTAAATCAAATATTCTTGAGCTCAGAATAAGTGCTTTGCCTATTATCCCTCTCACTCCCAAACCTAATCATCAAATTCCTATCCAACCATGAACTCACTGAAACTACCTTAAAGACTTTAATCCTAACTTTGTTAGGAACTCAAAGATAATTCCACAATACTCTTTATTTACCATATGCTAACTCACTTTGTGACATTAACATATATGAGCCCAAGATCAAAACAAAAAGACAAACATAAATCTGAGAGTGGAATTCAAGTTTATTCTCATTAAAATTTGTAGAATCTATACATTACCAAGACAAAAAAATGCTAGGAGACAAACCAAAAATCCAAGCTCTCCTTGTTCAGTCTTTTACATTGATTTTCAACATAACATCAAAAACCACCTCAAAAATGTAAAAATAGCTGCAATATATACCACTAGTCACCTTGGAATCCCAAAAATCAGGATTCAACAAGCTACAGATGACTAGAGTAAAGGTTAGGGTTTTCACTCACCAAACCCACTCTATTCAATCAAAAATTAATTTCATTGGATGAAAACAAAGCAACCTGGAGAAAATAGATCCTAGAATGATCTTCTTTTATGATATCTCTGAGAATAGTGTACCAAAGTGTTGGAAACAATTGTCTGAAGGAAATTGCTACTCAATTATGTATTGTCTTTGATGTCACACTATGTCATAATCCGCAGCAATCTGCTTATACCGAGCTCAGTCGGTCTACCTGTCAGGGATATTAGTGTTTACCGAGTTCACTCGGTTGCCGAAGAAAGTTTAGTGTTTACCGAGTTCACTCGGTTGCCAAAGAAATTTTAGTGTTTACCGAGTTCACTCGGTTGCCGAAGAAAGTCTAGTGTTTACCGAGTTCACTCGGTTGCCGAAGAAAGTCTAGTGTTTACCGAGTTCACTCGATTGCCGAAGAAAGTTTAGTGCTTACCGAGTTTAGTCGGTCATCGAAGAAAGTTAGTATTTACTGAGTTCAGTCGGTTATCAAAGGAGAAGGATTGTTGGTGTTTACCGAGTTCCCTCGGTCTCTGAAAAATTATAAAAGATATGGTCACCGAGCACTGTCGGCCTTTGAAGGATTTTTGCAAATAGAGTTTACTTAATTCAGCCGACTGTTATACTAATAAATGACGATTTGACTAATCCAAAATCATATAAATAAAAGGTCAAATGTGAAAAGTAATAAGAATATAGCAGAAGATTTACAGAAGAAGAAAAGGAAAGATATATGCGAGTTTGTGAAGGATGTTCAGATATCCTTGAGGAGCAGCAGAGATTTATTCGATCAGAGAGGATCAGACTTATGCAGAACAGAGATCTGTAATCAGCAAGATAGTTGCATTATTATACAGGTCACTTTTTCATTGTTACCTTCTTATCATTGTAACAGTGAATTCTAAATCTCTTAACCGAGTTGGTTTAACAGCCATAATATAAATCCTCTAACAAGGTGACAATTCCATTGAATTGTTTTCAAGACCTCTTACCAGGCCACTCCTAGCAGGGTGTTTTAAATCCTCTAACAAGGTCACACCTAACAGTGTGTTTTGTAACCTTTTACCGGGTTGGCTTCTAACCGGGCATCACTTCAGAAAAGTGAAAATCAGTATCTAGATACATTGGTGGTTTTTCCCATATTGGGTTTCCACGTTAAATCTTGTGTCTCTTGTGTTCTTAATTTCTTTCTCAATCATTTACATGCACTGATGAATATCGAAAGATATTATTGCTAATACTTTCTGCATCTTCAAAGTTACTGCAATCTACTTACCGAGTACTAAAACAGACAACATTGTTAAGATATTTTAAAGAATCTGCAAAGAATTAATAGTCAAGGTTTTATGGTTGACTGATTCACCCCCCCTCTCAGTCACTTCATCCATATTCCATCACAAAGATCATGAATTCATCAAGTTTATCAATCTAATCAACCACCTGCAACATACCTCAAGCAACTCTTTCAGGGTACAAACCCTCTACAAACAATTATCAAACCATCTGGTCCACACTGCATCAGTTGAAAAAATCAAATCTACTTAATCTAGCTGCTAAAGCATTAAAAACCAATCCTTTTGTCAGTAAAAAACCTTTAAAAAACTTGAAATTCAGGTGGCAATGATTAATCAACCAAATTTAAAACACACTCATTGATTTTATTTCTTCCCAGTAGATCACGCAACTCTCATAAATCTCCACAACCATCACAAGCCGTTGAAGAATTTTTTACCACATCAACACCCTACAACCAATGAGAAATGAGCATCTCAGCATAATGTAGCACATTAGACCCACTCATACAAGCCTTTAAATCAGATGGTGGTCACATGATTGCATGGCTTGGAAAGATTCCATGCGATCAAGCGACAACCATAGATCCTCTATCATTCCTCTTGAGAGATTCAAGCCCATTGATACATCCTTGTCATTATCCACATTGACCAATTAGAACATAACAAATTTGCAACACTTGGCAACACGGTCCCACTACCATCCCTTATAGTCTGATACTGAATCGATGGTTGTCGCATGATCTTATATCTACTAAGATTTCATGAGATCATGTGCCCGTAGTAGGATTAAAAAGAGACTGATATGTTGGGCTCACCATTATGCAATTTAGTGATAGAAGAAAAGATAAACCACCATGCCAGGTCGCAGAATGTTTTAGGAAACCACTGGATACTAACTAAATAAGAGATAACACATTCACTAATTTGCATAAAGGCTAAGGTTACCATTGTGTAACTTGGAGACTTAGCGACTAGCATGACATATAACATGGGTTTAATACATTCCCCAATTAACTAAATAACTTAAGGACATGAAACAATAATACATGATTTAGTGAACGCATGACGTAAATAATCATGTGCACATAGGAAAATTTAAGTGGCCCAAAAAAGGTAATGAAAGAAAAGATCCTGGCCAAGACAACTTAGGGTTTCAACCAACAATGGTTAGAAATATGAATAAAGACCTAGTATTTAAAGGACCAGGGAGATAGAAAAATTTTCAAAGACTAGGGCAAATTCATAAAGCCATGAAAAATGTTTTCAGGTGCTAACAGATATCATGGTGAAAATAGTAAATTTGAACCTTAAAAGACAAATCTAGATAAATGGAAGACCAAGTGGAAAGGTGAAAGTTCATCTAGAGGTAGAGGTAGTAACTATCGAGGTGGTTATAATAGAGGTGGTTTCTAATGAACTTGTTACAATTGTGTAGAAGGACATAGATCATTTGAGTGTACACATGCAAGTAAGGAGTTTGATAGCAACATAAATGCTTTGGTGGAAGAAGAGTCACCTAATGAACCTGAGAAGGAAAA
Organism: Chamaecyparis obtusa; assembly: GCA_027943335.1. NCBI lineage: Eukaryota > Viridiplantae > Streptophyta > Pinopsida > Cupressales > Cupressaceae > Chamaecyparis > Chamaecyparis obtusa. The sequence goes on along the minus strand of BSBK01009869.1, from coordinate 202,982 downwards.
TAACTTGATGGTAAGGAGAGAACTTTGGAGTGAAAGTAATAAGGAAGATTTGGTAAGGAAATTTTTGTTTAAGACCAAAAGTAGAGTTTCTGATAAAGTTTGGAAGGTAATCATTGACATTGGTAGCTTGGAGAATCTAGCATTTGAGGAAATGGTTGCAAAGTTGTAGTTGAAAAGGTTGGAACATCTAAAGCCCTATAAGACTTCACGGATCAAGGATGAGCATAGACTCTTGGTAAGTGAACAATGTTACGTGAATTTGAAAATTGGAAAGTACTATGATAAGATGTTATCTGATATCATGCCTATGGATTGTTGTCATATTTTGTTGGGTAGACCTTGGCAATATGCTAGACATGCTATATATGATGGGAGATTGCATAAATATACTATTTGGGTTAATGGAAGAAGACAAATATTGTTACCTTTGATGGAAGAACCTGTTAGTAATGTTTTCACATTTTTGAAAGTTTTCTTGATGGAAGGAAGAAAGTTTGTTAAGGTTTTGAAGAAGAATGATGTATTTTTTGTTGTGATTCCTAACAATCCAAGTAAGAAAATAGAGGATATTATCCTAGAGGAGATTGATAAGTTACTCACTGAGTACAATGAAATTATTTCTAATAATGTAACTAATGGTTTTCCACCAAAGAGAAGCATTGATCATTACATGGATCTAATTGCTTGAGCTAGTTTATCTAATAAGGCACCACACTAGTTGACACCTAATGAGAATCAGGAATTGAACTGACAGATTCAAGAATTGTTGTAGAAAGGTTTAATTAGAGAAATTTTCAGTCCTTATGTAGTACCTATTGTATTAGCACCTAAGAATAATGGAAAATGGTGAATGTGTACTGATTCCAAAGAAATCAATAAGAAAATAGTGAAATATAGGTTTGCTATACCGAGAATGGATGGCATAATGGACAGTTTTATTGGAACAAAGTATTTTACCAAAATTGATTTGAAAAGTGGGTATCATCAGATTAGAATTAGAGAAGGTGATGAATTGAAGACTTCTTTCAAGACAAAAAAAGGGTTTTTATGAGTGGTTGGTTATGCCTTTTGGTTTAACTAATGCACCGAGTACTTTCATGATATCGATGAATGAAGTTTTGAAGAAATTCTTGGGTAAGTCTGTGATTGTATATCTTGATGATATTATGATATTTAGTAAGACCAGAGAAGAACATTTGTTTCATGTTAAACAAGTATTGGAGAGTTTGAAAGAAGAAAAGTTGCTGATAAATCTGAAAAAGTGTTCATTAATTAAAGAGGAGATTGTGTATTTGGGATTCGTGATTTTAGTTGATGGTATGAAAATGGATCCTAAAAAGGTTGAAGCTATTTCAAATTAGCCTACACCTGAGAATGCTAGTGAGGTAAGATCATTTTATGGTTTGGCAAGTTTTTATAGAAAGTTCATTAGGAATTTTAGTTAATTTGTAATGCTATGACTAAGACTATGTGACACAAGAGAAAACAAAAGGGACAAAAAATGGCACACACTAACCTAATCCACCTTGCTCAAAAACACATAGAAGAAACAAACACAACAGTGAGAGACAGAATGCCATAAAATTTCATATATTATCTTCAAATTGATTCATACATGCTGGGCTATAAGGCCTTCCCAATTTTAGCTAGATATTACAATCAAGTATATAATTCCTCAAACATGTGAGGATCTATATATAATCTACAATCTTCTATCTTCAACCTTCTACCAAAACTTCCTCTAGAACTAACTCCTAAACTCTAACCAAACAACTACATTTATATAAGAGGCTACCAAACCAAGTTAGCCTTTAGATCCACAATCAACAAAAGGAATGACCAGATCTAGGTCCACATGCTTTGCAATGATGGATACCAACATTAAATATGTGACCCAAATCAAATGCATGAGTAGGCCTAAAAATAAATCCAAAACAAACAACTTGGTAAGAAAGGAAATTGAGCACTAGAGAAGCATCACTAAGCACCAGGGAAATTGACTGAGCACCAGAGAGATATCTGACCAATACCGATGAATAAAGGAAACTGAGCAACACTGAACCAACTCAGTCAAAGTAGGAATTGAGCAACACAAACAAACTCAATTATGTTTTTAGTGACACAGGATTGCTAAGGACCCGAGATGCTCCTGCATCAAAAACCTAGGGTTATTTAAAATAATTCTCTAAATCATGAAATAGGTATGATCTGAGCTACATCCAACTTAGACTGTGAAATCCAAGAACTATCTTCAATCGGTCTATTCTTCCACTTTACCAGATATTCCATATACTATTTTCCTCTTGTACTTCTACCAATTGTTTGCTCCAAAATATGCTCAACTTCTTCATTTTATTTCTTAGGATAATCCGTCGATATTGCCATGTCTTCTTCAAATTCATAAAACTCATACAAATCAGCAATATTGAGTATAGGTGATATATCCATGTCATTAGGTAACTCAACTTCATATGCATTTCCACTATCAAATTTTCTCAAAATCTTGCAAGGTCCAAACTTCTTCATCTTCAACTTCCCATATGTTCCAACAAGAAATCTACTTTTCTTCAAATAAACCATCACTTCATCACCAACATCAAAAGTCTTATGTCTTCTTGATCTATCGGCTCTGTCTTTGTATTTCTAATTACTCTTTTCTAGTTTAAGTTAAACATCTTCATGCAATGTCTTCATGTACTCAACAAATTTTACTCCTTCAACACTTCTCTTTCTTTCATCAACAATGTCTCTCAAATCTAATATACCTCTCAATAGTATTGCATTTACAATCTAAAAAGGTGTTGTTCTAGTACTCCTATTTACTGGAAAATTGTATGTAAACTCTATTTGTGCCAACAAAGAATCCCAATTACCTAGTTTGTCTCCAACTAAACATCTCAAAAGATTACCCAAGCTTCTATTCACAACTTTTGTATATCCATCGGTTTGTGGGTGAAATGTAGAACTATATTTCAACCTGGTACCCAACTTTCTCCAAAGAGTCTTCCAAAAGTATCCAACAAATTTACTATCTTGATTATATATAATAATCCTCGATAATCCATGCAATTTGACAATTTCCTTAAAGAAAAGATCTACTACATGTACTACATCTGATGTCTTCCTACAAGGTACAAAATGCACCATTTTAGAAAATCTATCCACAACCACAAATATAGAATCATTACCTCTTACTATTTTCATTAAGCCAAGAGCAAAACCCATACTAATGTCAATCCTAGGTTTCTCAGGTACAACAATTGGTGTATACAATCCAGTATTCTAACTAACTCCTTTAGCAACTTGACAAACTCCACAACTTTTCACAAATTTCTGAACATCTTTATATAATTGTGGCCAAAATTATTTCTCCTTAAGAAAATTCAATGTCTTATCAATACCAAAATGTCCAGCCAAACCACTACTATGTTTCTCTTTTATCAAATAATTTCTCATTTCTCCTCTCAGTATACACACCTGAATACATTTAAAAAACACACCTCCTTTCATAAAATATTCATCCCATTTAGTACTCTATTGATTTTGAATAGGTGATCTACACTTTCTCCATGGCTTAGAAAAATTAGGATCAAATTCATAAGAATCTCTCATATCATCAAAGCCTAGAATTTAAATTTTCATCTCGATCATCAAAGATATTCTTCTACTCAATGCATTAGAAACTCAGTTAGTGACTCCACTCTTATGCTTTATCACAAATGTATAAATCTACAAATACTCAACCCATTTCATATGTCTCTGATTCAATTTATTTTGACTACCCAAATAATGTAAAGCTTTATGATCAGTATACAACACAAATTCACTTGGTATCAAATAATGTCTCCATTTCTTTAGTTCTTGAACAATAACATAGAATTCTTGATCATACATATAATATTTTCTTTTTTCATCATTCAAATTTTCACTAAAGAAAGAAAAAGGTTTACCTTCTTAACTCAACACAGCTCTAATTGCACTTCCACTTGCATCACATTGCACTTGAAATACCTTATTGAAATTAGGCAATGCCAAAATAGGCAATTCTACTTCAGAGTCTCAAAAATTTTATCAACTCCATGTGTCCACTTGAATTCTCTTTTGTCACCTCTCATACTCTCAGTCATAGCATTACAAATTGAACTAAAATTCCTAATGAGCTTTTGGTAAAAACTTGCCAATCCATGAAATGATCTTACCTCACTAGCATTCATAGGTGTAGGCCAATTAAAAATAGCTTCAACCTTTTTAGGATCCATTTCAAACCATCACCGAAAATCATAGATCCCAAATACACAATCTCCTCTTTCATGAATGAACAGTTTCAGATTTATCAACAACTTTTCTTCTTTCAATATCTGCAAAACTTGTCAAACATGCAACAAATGTTCTTCTCTTGTCTTATTGAATATCATAAAGATATACAATCACAAACTTACCCAAGAATTTCTTCAAAACATCATTCATCAACCTCATAAATGTACTTGGTGCATTAGTTAAACCAAAAGGCATAACCAACCACTCATACAAACCTTATTTTGTCTTGAAAGCAGTCTTCCATTCATCACCTTCTTTGATTCTAATCTAATGATACCCACTTTTCAAATAAATCTTGGTAAAATACTTTGCTCCAGTCAAACTATCCATTATATCATCCATTCTTAGTATAGGAAACCTATACTTCACTATTATCTTATTGATTTCTTTGGAATTAGTATACATTCGCCATTCTCCATTATTCTTAGGTGCCAATACCATAGGTACTTGACAAGGACTCAAAATTTCTTTAATCAAACCTTTCTCCAACAATTCTTGAATCTGTCGGTTCAATTCTTGATTCTCAGTAGGTGTCAACTGATGAGGTTCCTTATTACGTAAACTAGCTCCAGGGATAAGATCCATGCAATGATAAATTCTTCTCTTTGGTGGAAAACCATCAGGTACATTATCTAAAATAATTTCACTATACTTAGTGAATAACTTATCAATCTCCTTGGGGACATTATCCTCTATTTTCTAACATGATTTGTTAGGAATCATAGCAAAACATATATCATTTTTCTTTAAATCCTTAACAAACTTTCTTCCTTCCATAAATAAAACTTTCATAGATGTGCAAACATTACTAACAGGTTCTTCCATCAAAGGTAACAAGATTTTTCTTTTTCCATTAGCCAAAATAGTATTCTTATGCAATCACCCATCATATGTAGCATGTATGTCATATTGCCAAGGTCTACCCACCAAAATATGACAAAAATCCATAGGCATGATATCACATGACACCTTATCATAGTACTTTCCAATTTTCAAATTCATATAACATTGTTAACTTACCAAGAGGGCATGCTCATCTTTGATCCATGAAATTTGGTAGGGCTTTAGATGTTCTAACATTTTCAACTGTAACTTTGTGACCATCTTCTCAGATGCTAGATTCTCTGAGCTACCACTATCAGTGATTACCTTCCAAACTTTGTCAGAAACTCTACATCTTGTCTTGAACAAACTTTCCTTACCGGATCTTCCTTTTTAACTTCATTCCATAGTGCTCTTCTTAACATCAATTTATTTTCCTTCTCTGGTTCATTTTGTGTCTCTTCTTGCACCAAAGCATTTCTACTACTACCAACCTTCTTACTTGCCTATGTACCATTAAATGATCTATGCCCTTATTCTCCACAATTGTAACAAGTTCCTTAGAAACTACCTCTATTATATCCACTATGGTAGTTACTGCCTCTTCCTTTAGATGAACTTTCACCTTTCCACTCGGTCTTTCCTTTATCCAGAGTTGTCTTTTCTAGTTTAAATCTATTGTTTTCACCATGGGATCTACCTCTCCCTCTAGGAAATCTACCACCTCTACCTCTTTGTCTTTTCTCATGTCTCTTATTCAATTTCTCCTTAGCTTTCAATGCAAATTGATAAGCCTCTTCAATGTTTTCCAATTTGACCAAACTGATTTCTTCTTGGATGGAAACTCTCAAACCATTCAGGTATCTAGCAATTCTTTCCACATCATCTTCATCATGTCCAAATTTGATATCTAATCTATATAATTCCTTAGTATATTCCCTTATCGAGCTATCTTTCTACCTTAAACTTTGCATTTGCCTAACTAGGTTAATCTGATAATCACAAGGTAAGAACTTTCCTTTCAATTTATTCACCATTTTACTCCATACCTTGATTTTGTCTTTTCCTTTCCTCTTTCTGTCTAGCTACATATATTCCCACCATAAGGATGTATGACTTTTCAACTTTGTGCTTCAAATTTTCACCATCTTTTCCTTAGGTACATTTTCATACTCAAATTAATTTTCCATCTCATTGATCCAATCCACCAATTCATTAGAATCAAACTTTCCACCATACTTAGGAGGATTAAAGTGTGGTGTAGACTTCATACTTGTCAAAGCCTTCAAGAATATTTCTTCACCCTAATCCATCATAGGTGAAAGTCCTACATCATCCTTTTCTACCTCAATTTCTTCATCACTAACATCTTCAAGATGTCTTCCTCTATTGGAAATATTCAGGGATTAACCGAGTTACTAAGAGGGGAGGGGTGAATCAGTAACTTCAAATTTTCTTAGAATTATAGATGTATTAACATATAGTTTACTTTTTCTTTATACATATAGAAAGCATGAAACTTAAAAGCATTCACAACAATGACACATAGATTTGGTTACCCAGAAACCTTCCAAAAAGAAAGTAAAACTGGGGTGGGGATGAAACCCACAAAGCTTTAGTACTACAGAATAAAGTTGGCCGGTTAAGGCTTACAAGTTGATCACTTCTGATGATCTGCCCTGTTAGGAGCAATAAGGATTGCTAAATCCACCTTGTTAAAGGATTTACAAACATACAATGAAGTATGCACTCGGTAAAGAGATTTTACAATAGACTGTTAAGTCTACCTGGTTAAAGGATTTTGGTACTGATTCACCTATTAGAATGAAATAGTAGATCTCTTGCTTTGCAACTGGATTGCACATTGAGATTCACTGAATGTACTGATCACCTTCTGTGATGAATTTGTCTTTTCTATTCCCTATACTATTGTAGCCCTTTGTAATTCGCTTATCTCTACCTTTCCTTTTTATTCACATACATACTCATATAATTACATCTTGACATCTTTAAAACATTGTTTATATACAAGTCTAAACAATTAATTACAATTACAAAGTCAGCTTGACAAAATAAACATAAGTGCCACTAAGTCGGCCCAAGTATGGTTACACGATTCCTGCAAACTAACTCGGTGACTTTCTAATACTCGGCGTTCACTACATTACTCAGCATCATCATGCACTCGGTAGAAGGGAAGGCACGGTTCATACTAACCACTCGGTAGGTTTTGAACTCGGTAAATATTGGTGACTCGGTAGACGTAATGTTACTTGGTTTACACTGTCCCGCTCGGTTTGCAATGTCTTGATCGGTTTGCACTGTCTTGCTCGGTTTGCATTGTCCTGCTCGGTTTGCACTGTTCTACTTAGTTTGCACTGTTCTTCTCGGTTTGCACTATTCTGCTTGGTTTGCACTGTTCTACTCAGTTTGCACTGTTCTGCTTGGTTTGCACTGTTCTGCTTGATTTGCACTATTCTGCTCAGTTTGCACTATTCTGCTCGGTTTGCACTGAGAATGCAAATAAGTGTTGTCACTAGTGGCAATTCTACTTAATGCCAACAATCTCCCCCTTTGGCATTAGTGACAAAAACACTTATTGCTGAAAACTTATATACACTTATTGATGATTTTTTAAAAATTTCTCTTTGTCATAGGGCTTTATACATTATCTCCCCCTTTCAATGTGCTAACTTTTTCTTCTATACAAATCTCCTTCTATACATATCTCCTTCTATACATATCTCCCCCTTTTTGACGATAATGCCAAAGGTGTATATACAAGTGATTTATAGAGAGAATCCAAAATTTGATAGAAAATCAGAATGTACCTTCATAATTAGTGCCAGGGTTCTGTCCCAATTTTCTTGTAGGATCTTGCATGTTTGGATTGCAATTTGGACTTTTGCTGAGAGTTCAATCATGTGATCTACTATAGAGAACTGATTGTCATGAATCAATGTTTTGGAATGTTCAATGTGCTTATACATTGTATTCATGATGGGAAGGATCATGTTTTGGATGTCTAGCAGTGTCGACCGGATCCTTGTGTCTTCTTTTAGTAGATCTGACTGCATATTTGATAGGTATGAGACTTTCATGTGATGAGCAGTGCTTGAACTTGGTTCAAGTTGTAGCTATTGTATGCTAATCTTCATATCCTCATCCATTTTATTTATTTTATCCTTAACATCCTTTGTGAACTCGGCAATATTGCATAGTCTGGCCAAAAGAGAGGTGACATTCGAATAGGTAGATTCAATATTTGACAAATCTGAAGACAATTCCACTTGATTAATAGCTATGTGCTGAGCAATGTGCTCAAGCACTTTATTGTTGAATCTCTTCTCGGCTCTTTCAACTAACTTTTATGTCCCAGATGAATCCTCATTGTATTTATTTACTGCTTCAGCTAATTATAGCAAAACATGTTGAGAGGAGTCTACTTTAATACCTAATGCATCAGACAAAATGTCTTTAGCATCCTTAATGATTTGATATTCCTTGTCTCTCTCCTCTTTAAGCTTCTTTTTCTTTGCTTTCCTTTGGAGGATTTCACCTATATTTTGCATTTGGTCCGCTGATAGATTTGCAAAATCTAATGTTGGAATCTCTATTTCTTCATCTAGGTCTATATCCTCTACTATATTCTTACCCAAAAATTTTATACTCGGTAGAGCCTTAGGTTTATCTGTACTTAATGCCTTAGTAGTAGTGACAATAGACATAGTAGGACTGGCTATAGAGACTGGCACACTATCTACTAGAGAACTTAAAATATTTACACTTGTAGAATCAAAAACTGGAATACTTACTACTGGAAAACTTGATGAAGTGGGAGATTGCAACTCGGTAGAAGAAATGGTGGTTTCTTCTGTTGTTGCTATAGGTGATTGGACAAAAGTTGAAGTTGTCACAATCATGCTTGAAGGTGTCTCCGGGCTAGATGTAGAAACTTTTACTGGAGAGGTAGGAAGTGATGCAATGACTTCTGCTACTATTCTCACAGTATCATCTACCTCAGTGGCTTCTTCTTGTTCATCACTGTCATCTTCAATATCTTTTATTATTACTATTTCAATACTCGGTTGGTGAAGATGGTATATGTTCTTCCATGTGGCATTTGCAGCCTTCACAACCGATTCAATATTGTTGATCAAAATCAAACAAGTATTGAACTTTAGTGTCATCTTGCTTTCATTTTCCTTTAATGCCTTATTTACTTCATCATTTTTCAAGCTCGGCATTAGCTGTCTCAGAGTTTGATCAAATATGTCTATCACAGTTTGCTTTGCATTGCTCCATCTCATTTTTATTGGATTTAATAAGACTGCTGGAGCCTGTGGGGCTATTTCATCAGGAGAGTATTTCCACTATCCCATCTTTTCAATAACAGCATCTTCTATTTCCTTCTATTCTATTTTCGATCTGGTTTCATATTTAAAAGATTTTATGTTACTTACTCCAGATCCTGATCTGTCTCTAAAAAGTTTGATCCTCTCTTGAAAGTTTAGAGGAGGCCTTTTGAATACTATATCTTTGTCTACCTTGTCTTCCTTATCTGCCTTACCTCTTGCACTTCTCCTTGTAAATACAGCAGTGGGAGGCTTAGGTGCCTTAGTGATAAAAACCTTTCCTTTCTTCTTTGCAGGTTCTGGTTCCTCTATTTTCTCATCCTTTTCCTCTTCTTCTTCATCGTTATCTCCTTTGTCCTCAGTTAGCATTTCCATTTTGGCTATCCTCTTCTTTCCTTTGTTTACCACCTGTGGAAGTTTTATGCTTAATTTAATTCCAAAATATGGAGCTTTGGGATTAACAGGCTGATTAAGAAGGGCTTCAATGATATTCTTGGTTTCATCAATATTTACCTCATAAGGAAGAGGTTTTACATATACAATCCTCGGTTTAGCTGCTTGAATATATACATTGTCACAGTCTACCATGAAACAAATGTCATCCTTGTAATCCTCCACCAACTTCTGTGGAATCCAGAATCTGTCATTCATTTTCTCTTTGAAAGACTCAAAATAACTATCCATGATGCTTTCAAAATTTTCACCCATTTCTAAGATGTATTCATTTATCTCATAAAGGACTGGCACATCTTTTCTCCATACAACTTTTCCTTTGGAAGGGAAGAATTTTGAACATAGAAGAATAAATAGACCAGTAGGGATCCAAACTTACATGGATTGTTTTTGGAATTTTGAATGCTCTCCATGTTCTTGTTAAACTATTTTAACAATAAATCTGCAAGGTCAAATGATAAGTTGTTCTTGACCACTTTGTATGCTAGGTCAATAGCTTCACAGGAGACACTATTCTGTCAACTTGAACTGTATATTTTATGGGCAATTATGTGTGTACCAAACTTTACTTCAACATCGGTAATGTTGCTAAATTTCATGCCTCTATCGTCCCATTCGGCTAGGGTTTTCTTTTCTAGTTCCGACCGACCTAGGGTTTTGGTAGTTTTTGCTTTGTTCAACATGGGAAGACTGGTGATTTGATGAATCATCTTCTTGGTGATCTCTATGGGTTGCTCAAGCCAAATCTTTCCATCATGTATACGGCTGAGAATGTATCTAACCCATTTCTCTCAAAAGTTTCGAGGTAAATGTGCAATGTGAACTAATCCCTTATCTTCCAGATGTTTGTGCTCGGGTTTTAGAATACCATCTACACACAGTTCTTCACGCACAATATCTAGTTCTAGGTTTCCCATTTCATGAATTGCATAGTTGAAATGATTGTGAATATCATTAATAAGTAGTACCTTAGGAGGAATCTGAGATTGAGCTCCGTTCAGGTCTAGGGCTACTGCAATTGCGGGCATGATCTTAAAATCTGGTGCTCTCCATTCCCCTTGGACTAACATTTCAGATCCTTTCTTTGCTAAAGTGCTGGATGATGCCATGGTAGCTCACAAAAAATTCTTTTCGCAAAAGGTATTTGAGTCACTGGATTGCTCTTGAAGTTTTCTACTCTCAAAGTGCTAAAATTCACGGTGAGAAATGAGTTTGATTTCTTGCCTTTTGTTTACAACTCTATCATTAATGCTCAGTAAAAATTAGGGTATGAATTCTGACAGACTATCACCCACTAAGAATAAATTGCTCGGTGAAGACTTCACAACTTGGTGAACTCAAGAATTCATATTGCTCCGACCTCACTCGGTAAAGACTAATATCGACCTTGTTTAGTTAAGATTGGTACCGACCTTCCTGTGATCTTACTGCATCTTGTATGCTGATTTAGATCTTTCTTTTAATTCAGTTCTGGAACTGCTTGGAGTTTTTCTAGGAGAATACAGTTCCAGTGCTTTCTTGGAAATTTAGTTTGAGTCGGTAGAGCTACCCATTCCATTACTTGGACTGGTTTGCTCGGTAGATTTAGGAATCCACTTTTGTCTCACCTGTTTCCTAACCTTAGTTACTTCATTCTTCTTTCCATCTTCAACTTCACTAGCATTCATGCAGTTTCTGGCTATGTGACCGAGTTTAGTGCATTTGAAGCATCTTACGGTAGTATCTCTTTTCCTTAAATGATGTTTTATGCAGTTCATGCCAATGTGTCCATATTCTCCGTAGTAATGACATCTACACCAAGTGTTGTAGTCCCATCCAAATATTGCTTTCATAATTTGTTCTGCTCGATTGAATGTCTTGGATCTGCACTCAGATGCTTTGTGACCTTGTTTGTTGCACTTGTGACAATTACCTTTGAATCTTGGTTTTTCCCTGCATTCATTTGCTTTGTGACCATGTTGATTGCAGTTGTAGCATTTTCCATTGAATTCTGATTTTTTTATTGTTCCAACATTTATTTGAAGTATATCCTATTTTACCACAATGATTACAAGTAGGTTTTTTATTTCTTTGAGTACCTTGCTTAGAAGATTCACCTTCTCCTTTGTATCCAAGTCCTACTTTTCCTTTCTGCCTATGCAGATTTCACTCATATAGCTGATTCAAGTCTTCTTGCCTTTTCAGCATTCCTTCATTGATTTGTTTTTTGGCGTTTAGGTCATCCACCAATCTTAGATTGATTTCCTTTTCAGATCTTAGTTCTTCTCTTGTGTTTTCTATTTCTGATCTTAGATTCAGAATTTCCTCATTTGCATGGGAGATCTGATCAATTAGGTTTTCTAGCTAAAGGGTTTTATTTTGAACTTCATTGTTCCTTCCATCTAATTCATCTTTCAACTTGTTTCTTTGTTCTAAGATCTCACAAAATCTTGTTGAGTGTAGCTCTTGTTCTCTTTTTAATTTTCTCACTTCTTGCAGAGACCCATTCTTTTCTAGGAGTTCTTTGACAACATTGTTTGCTTCATCTGAGCTATGTGAGGGAAAAAGATCTTCAACCTTTTCTTCAATGTAATTCTAATCATTCATCTAATTTGCAAGTTCCTTCCTTCTTCTTAGGGATTGGGAAAGATGTTCTTTTGCTTCCTTAAGTTTAGCTATGGCCATTTCCAGATCTAGCTTTTCATTTTCAATCACCTTGTTCAGTTTGAATACCTCCATTGTCCTGGATCTTTGCTCAAGCTAGTTAAGCTTTATCTTGAGAACCAACAATGCTCTGATACCAATTGTTGGAAATATTCAGGGATTAACTGAGTTACTGAGAGGGGAGGGGTGAATCAGTAACTTCAAATTTTCTTAGAATTAAAGATGTATTAACATATAGTTTACTTTTTCTTTATGCATATAGAAAGCATGAAACTTAAAAGCATTCACAACAATGACACATAGATTTGGTTACCCAGAAACCTTCCAAAAAGAAAGTAAAACTGGGGTGGGGATGAAACCCACAAAGCTTTAGTACTGTAGAATAAAGTTGGCCAGTTAAGGCTTACAATTTGATCACTTCTGATGATCTACCCTGTTAGGAGCAATAAGGATTGCTAAATCCAGCTTGTTAAAGGATTTACAAACATACAATGAAGTATGCACTCGGTAAAGAGATTTTACAACAGACTGTTAAGTCTACCTGGTTAAAGGATTTTGGTACTGATTCACCTGTTAGAATGAAACAGTAGATCTCTTGCTTTGCAACTGGATTGCTGATTGAGATTCACTGAATGTACTGATCACCTTCTGTGATGAATTTGTCTTTGTTATTCCCTATACTGTTGTAGCCCTTTGTAATTCGCTTATCTCTGCCTTTCCTTTTTATTCACATACATACTCATATAATTACATCTTGACATCTTTACAACATTGTTTATATACAAGTCTAAACAATTAATTACAATTATAAAGTCGGCTTGACAAAATAAACATAAGTGCCACTAAGTCGGCCCAAGTATGGTTACACGGTTCCTGCAATATAAATCGGTGACTTTCTGATACTCAGCATTCATTGCATTACTCGGCATCGTCATGCACTCGGTAGAAGTGAAGGCACGGTTCATACTAACCACTCGGTAGCTTTTGAACTCGGTAAATACTGGTGACTCGGTAGACATAATGTTACTCGGTTTACACTGTCCTACTCGATTTGCACTATCTTGATCGGTTTGCACTGTCTTGCTCGGTTTGCACTGTCCTGCTTGGTTTGCACTGTTCTTCTTGGTTTGCACTATTCTACTCGGTTTGCACTATTCTGCTCAGTTTGCACTGTTCTTCTCAGTTTGCACTGTTCTGTTTAGTTTGCACTATTTTGCTTAGTTTGCACTATTCTGCTTGGTTTACACTGTTCTACTTAGTTTGCACTGTTCTGCTTAGTTTGCACTGAGAATGCAAATAAGTGTTGTCACTAGTGGCAATTTTGCTTAATGCCAACATTCCTCTTCTTTGGGTTATTTTAGCAACTTCTAATCTAGCAGCAAGTTGTCTCAACATGTCTACCAATCTTGGATCCACATCTCACCTCCCACGAACCATCTTGGAAGCCCTCTACAATTATAGGTTAGATCACAATCTGCTACCCCACAATAATTCAACTAGGGCTTCACAAGAAGGAACCTTCAAATCTAGATTCAGAAACCTAGATCTAGATCCCACCTCACTCTGATACCACCTAATACAAGAGAAGATAGAAGAGGCTAGAAATGGCACACCTTGACTTGATCCACCTTGCTCAACAACTTGCGGAAGAGAAAAACACAATAGTGAGAGAGATAATGTAGGAAACTTTCATATATTATCTTCAAATTGACTCATACATGTCAAGCTATAAGGCCTTCCTGGTTTCGGATAGATATTAAAATAAAGTACAAAAGTCCTCAAACATGTGAGGATCTATAGATAATGTCTAATCTTCTATCTTCTACCTTCTACCAGAACTTCCTCTAAAACTAACTCCTAAACTCTAACCAAACAACTACATTTATACAAGAGGCTACCAAACCAAGTCATCCTTCAGACCCACAATCAACAAAAGGAATGATTAGGTCTAGGTCCACATGCTTCCTAATGATGGATACCAACATTAAATCTATGACCCAAATTAAATGTATGAGTCGGCCTCAAAATAAATCCAAAATAAACAACTTAGTAAGCAAGGAAATTGAGCACCAAACAAGCATCATAGAGTGCAAGGGAAATTCACCAAGTGCTAGAGAGATAAATGACCAACACCGGTGAACAAAGGAAATTGAGCAACACCAAACCAACTTAGTCAAAGTAGGAACCGACAAACACAAACAAACTCAAATATGTTTTTGGTGACATGGGATTGCCAAGGACCCAAGATGCTCCTGCATCACTATGAGAGGAGATAAAAGATAATTCAAGTGGACACATGGAGTTGATAAAAGTTTTGAGACTCTAAATTAGAAGGTTGTTGAATTTCCTATTTTGGCATTGCCTAATTTCAATAAGGTATTTCAAGTGGAAGGTGATGCAAGTGGAAGTGCAATAGGAGCTATGTTGAGTCAAGAACGTAAACATGTTGCTTTCTTTAGTGAAAAGTTGAATGATGCAAGAAGGGGATATTCTATGTATGATCAAGAATTTTATGCTATTGTTAAAGCAATAAAGAAATAGAGACATTATTTGATACTGAGTGAATTTGTATTGTATACTGATCATAAGGCTTTACAATATTTGGGTAGTCAAAATAAGTTGAATTAGAGACATATGAAATGGGTTGAGTATTTGTATATTTTTACATTTGTGATAAAGCATAAGAGTGGAGTCACTAACCAAGTTGTTGATGCATTGAGTAGAAGGAGATCTTTGATGACCAAGATGAAAATTGTAGTTCTAGGGTTTGATGACATGAGAGATTCTTATGAAATTGATCCTAATTTTTTTGAGTCGTAGAGAAAGTACAGAGCACCTATTCAAGATCAACAAAGTACTAAATGGGAAGAGTATTTTATTCAAGATGGTATGTTGTTTAAAGGTATTCAATTGTGTATACTAAGAGGACCAATGAGAACTAATTTGATAAAGGAGAAACATAGTAGTGGTTTGGCTAGACATTTTGGTGTTGATAAGATATTGAATTTGCTTAAGGAGAAATAATTTTCACCATAGTTGTATAAAGATGTTTAGAAATTTTTGACAAGTTTTGAAGTTTGTTTCAATATGGATTTTGTTCTTGTCTTACCAAAGACAGTAAGAGGTAATGATTCTATATTTTTTGTCGTGGATAGATTTTCTAAAATGGTAGATTTTATACCTCATAGAAAGACATCTGATGCAATACATGTAGTATATCTTTCCTTTAAGGAAATTTTTAGATTGCATGGATTACCGAGGAGTATTATCTCTAACCAAGATAGTAAATTTGTTGGATACTTTTGGAAGACCCTTTGTAAAATGTTTGGCACTGAGTTGAAATATAGTTCTACATTTCACCTAGAGACTGATGGATAGAGCGTAGTTGTGAATAGAAGTTTGGGTAATATTTTGAGATGTTTAGTTGGAGACACACCAAGTAATTGGGACTCTATGTTGGCATAAGTAGAGTTTTCATACAATAATTTAGTGAATAAGAGTACTGGGAAAGCACCTTTTGAGATTTTAAATGGCATACAACCAAGAGGTATATCAGATTTAAGAGACATTGTTGATGAAAGAAAGGGAAGTGTTGAAGGAGTAAAATTTGTTGAGTACATGAAGAAATTGCATGAAGATGTCAAGAATAAGCTAGAAAAGAGTAATCAGAAATACAAACACAGAGCTGATAGATCAAGGAGAAATAAAACTTTTGATGTTGGTGATGAAGTGATGCTTCATTTGAAGAAAGTTCAATTTCCTATTAGAACATATGGGAAGCTAAAAATGAAGAAGTTTGAACCTTGCAAGATTTTGAGAGGATTTGATAGTGGAAATGCATATGAGATTGAGTTACCTAAGGATTTGGACATATCACCTATTTTCAACATTGCTGATTTGTATGAGTATCATGAACCTGATGAAGACATGATACTACTGATGGATTATCCTAAGAAGTAGAATGAAGAAGTTAAGCATATTTTGGAGCAAAGAATTGGTAGAAGTACAAGAGGAAAATAATATATGGAATATCTGGTAAAGTGGAAGAATAGACCGATTAAAGATAGTTCATGGATTTCATAATCTATGTTGGATGCATCTTAGATCATACATGTTTCATGATTTGGAGAATCATTTTCAAATAACCCTAGGTGTCTAATGCAAGAGCATTTTGGGTCCTTGGCAATCCCGTGTAACCAAAAACATATTTCAAGTTTGTCTGTGTTGCTTAGTTCCTGCTTTGACCAATTTGGTTTGGTGCTGGTCAGTTTCCTTTGCTGATCAAGTTGGTTGGTTATCTCTCTGGAGCTCAGTTAATTCCCTAGCATTGGGTGATGCTTGTCTAGCACTTGCTTGTCCTTTCTTACCAAGTTTTTCATTTTATATTTCTATTTAGGCTGACTTGTGTAATTAATTTTAATCACAAATTTAATGTTGGCATCCATCATTAGGAAGCATCTGGACCTAGATCTAGTCATTCCTTCTGTTGATTGTGGATCTGAAGGCCAACTTGGCTCGGTAGCCTCTTGTATAAATGTAGTTGTTTGGTTAGAGGTTAAGAAGTTAGTTTTTGGGATAGAAGATAGAAGATAGAAAATTAGAGATTTTTGGCAGATCCTCACATGTTGGAGGACTTATGTACTTAATTCTAATATCTAGCTAAAACCAAGAAGGCCTTACATCTTGACATGTATGAATCAATTTGAAGATAATATATGAAAATCATCTGCATTCTCTATCTCACTATTCTATTTTGTTTCTTCTGGGTGTTATTCTGGAAGGTGGATCTAGTTAGGGTGTGCCTTTCGCCCCTCTCCCTATCCTCCCTTGCATCACAAGAGGAGGAATGTTCAATTCAAGGTGGGACACATGGTTATGGTTGACCTTAAGAAGAAAAGCTTTCCCAAATAAAAGTATACCAAGCTCATGATAAAGAAGATTGGTCCTTTAAAAATCTTGAAGAAATGTGGAAACAATGTATAGTGAATTGAACTACCTTCTACCATTGGCTTATCACCTATTTTCAATGTGGCTTACCTCTATGCATATAAAGGTCACATTTTTTATGTTTGTGTTGTAGGTGATGAAGGTTCTCAATAGGGAAAGGAGATACAATACTTACCAAAACAACCTTTGCAAGAAATTGAACACATTTGAGAGAGTAGAAAACCAAACTAGGAGGTCCACATTTTATGAGTACTTAGTCAAATGGTGACACTAGTCCTTGGTGGATACTACTTGGATGACTCTCGAGGCTATTAGAAAGAATCAAATAGGAGTAAAACACATTCCAACTCAAGGGACTTGAGTTTCTTTTGTCTTGGGAAGTATGGTATAGGGCACCCTAGGCAACATCTTAGATGTTCCTTGTAATTTTAAGTTTGTATATTTTATTATAATTGGATAGATCTTGGAAGATCATCCTCTTCTAGTTTGGATCCATTTGTGTGGACAAGGATCCCTAAGGAACACCTATAATCCTTGGGATACCTTAGTCCACTTGAATTATTAATCTTTTAGCAATAGATACTTAGGTGTTTCCAATGTTTTATGAGTTAAAGACATGATTCCATTAAATTTGAATCATTTTAGGCATGTCTAAATTGGTTTCAAGGTTAAAGTCTTAACCTATTGTCTTTGGAGAGAAAAATTCAAAAAATGCAAAAGTTGAAAAAAAATAAGATGTAAAAGTTGCTAGAGAAACTTTTCAAAAGTTTCTCAAAATGGTTCAAATTGGTAGGCCAACAGTCATAACTACATATGAACTAGTTCATCTTCTCATATGAAATTATTTCAACTCATTTTTGGCCTCTCAAAAAAAATAGAAGACTGTAACATGATTTATGATGCAAAATTAATGAAGAACCAACAATTTCCCTAAGTTAGTTTTGACTGGTACGACCGTGTACGATGGATTGAGTATAATTTGTTTACATGTGTTAAGTCATTGAAATTTCTACTTTCTAAAACAATTGGAATTGGTTTCATTGGTTTTGTATAACAAGATTTCTAGTTCATTTTCTAAAACCAGTCTAGAAGAAGCCTTACATAGGCCATGTCCTACAAGTGGAACCCTAACTTGCATTTGAACTATTGGAATTCCTCACCCATTTGGAAAATGTGAGTTAGGAGTGTAATAATAGTGATCCAAATGACTCTGGGAGTGACTAAAAGGGTTGCAGGTGTTTTCATGAAACCCTAGGTTGCATATATCAATGTATTTAGCTAGATTGATGTGTGTTGGAGTCTGTAGTTTGAAGAATTGATCGTTGGGACCAAAATGAAGGTGGTTTCATGTTATTTGGAGTGTTTTGAGGGTTTTAAAATTCTTGAACCAGACACATGAACCCATCCTGGACCACTTGCTTTCAAATCCAAGCCTAATTTGGAAAATAAGGTTTGAGAACTCATTAAGGGTTAGGTGATGCAAGGGTGGAGTTCGGTCATAGGAAATTGGGAATCTTTGTAACATCCAAAGGGTATCTAAATCACTTTTGGTTTCCCTAGGCTCATTTGGAGTGGAAAATTGCACACCAAAAATTAGTATAAGAAACCTACTAGGAGTTGTAGCAAGTGTTGAGAAATAATAAATTGACCGGTGTTCTTGTGAGTGTCAAGTTACTAGTATTGGTTGAGCACCCCTACATGTGCCAAGTAAGCTGAAATTTGTTGAGACTCAATTAATCTCAAGTTTAGAAGAAGTTGTATATTGAGCATAATTATTATATGTGTCTAACTACCACTACTTGGTTGAAATACCTTGTGCTTCAAGGTAGGTCGATTGGATTGCGTTAAATCCTAACTTGGAGAGTTGGAGAGGAAATAGAACATTTTCCAAGATTCATGCTTCCTTCTCTACATCATTTTCCTAGCATCTAGTTTATCATATAGTTCCTTAGGAATTCTTCTCTCCAATTCAACTAAGTTTTTCTTAAAGGCCAACATGTGATTAATTATCATTTCTTCTATACTAGCCTGCTCTACCACATCATATCTCTCATAGTATTTATCTGCAGAGATTAACATACCTTGTTCAAGAATCCTTTTCTCAAGTAAAGAAAAGTTTGGCTTCCATTTAGCTTTGGGATCTCTTTCATTCTTTTGTTTTGTTTCCTTACTCTTCTTCTCATGTCCCTTTTAATCAGTCTTCTCCTCTTCAGGTTTATCCTCCTTTTGCTTCTTCTTTGGTGATTCCTCATGTGATGTTTTATATTCCTTCCTCTTTTGAGGATCTCTAGTAGCCTTTGTCTTGGGTTTGTGATTCATAGGTGTGGATGACACCTTCTTCATAGCTTGCCTTTTGGAAGTCCTAGGTGGAGTAGGATATGATTTTTTTCTAGGACTAGTGGGACATGTATAGTGGTGGTTTCTTCTTTTATTTCCTCATTAGTAGGCTCATGTGAACTACTTTGTCCTTTCTTCTCTACAATTTTCCTTAGTTTTTCCATCTGATAAATAGAGATTCCTTGTTTTTTAGAATGTTTATCAAGCATCTTCTCCACTTTTTTGACTCTTTTATTTTTGAATAATTCTTCTTCAATAGTGACTGATATTTCAATGTATGTGCCCCAGATTTTATCCTTAGGATCCTTGGGTTCTTTCAATACATATTCAATATACAATTTTAATAGGTTCTCATCAACCTCATAACCCATACGGGTAATCCATGAAGTTCTTAGCTCTACATCCTCAAAAAAAATGTAGCCAGTTTCCACCATAAAGCATATTGTGTCCTTGTACTTTTGTATGAGGTCTCTTGGAATCCTCTCTCTATGATGCTTCTCTCTTTGAAATCTTTTGAGTTCTCTTGCCAAACTTGTGAATGTGTGATTCTCATCATGATCTCTGTATGTGCTACTAATCAAATGAATAGTCAACACTCCACTCCTCCATGAGTACAATCCAAGAAACTTATGTGTAATATGAAAATAGATATATAAAATTAGAGAATGAAATCTAAAACATGTTGCAGTCTTGTTTCTCTTGACTATGTTGATGTTATTCATTAGTTTCTACCTTAGAATCTCACAATGATTAAAATTCTCATGTCTTTGACCATCTCATACGTCATATCAATGAATCCAACAAAGCTATAGTTAGGTCTTCTTCTATATTGAACCTTGTAACCTAGAATCATGGATATGTCTCTTACATTCCTTTGTTGGATCTCTCTAACATTCATATCTTTTTTGTTTGTAGAACAACCTATTTCAGCAATTACCTTCTTCTTGGTGTTCTTTGCAGTGAGAAGTAACTTGCCCTTATTTGTAAATCTAGTGATATCATGAATCATTTGACTAGTTATCATGGTGGGGTTACCTCTAAGCCAAAAGAGATGGTCCTAGGAATGGCTCAGTACAATCTTCATCCATTCTATTTCTTCAAAATTATGAAATTGCACAAACTTAATGATCCCTAGTGTTGGAAACAATTGTCTGAAGGAAATTGCTACTCAAATTATGTATTGTCTTTGATGTCACACAATGTCATAGTCCGCAGCAATCAGTTCCTACCGAGCTCAGTCAGTCTGCCAGACAGGAATATTAGTGCTTACCGAGTCCACTCGGTTATCAAACAAAATCAATGTCTACCGAGTCCACTCGGTTATCAAAGAAATTCATTGTTTACCGAGTTCAGTCGGTCGTCAAAGGAAATTCATTGTTTACCAAGTTCAGTCGGTCGTCAAAGGAAATTCATTGTTTATCGAGTTCAGTCGATCGTCAAAGGAAATTCAGTGTTTACCAAGTTCAGTTGGTTATCAAAGGAAATTCATCATTTACCGAGTTCAGTCAGTTATCAAAGGATTGTCGATGTTTACCGAGTTCCCTCGGTCTCCGAAAGATTGTAGAAAGTTATGGTCACCGAGCACTGTCAGCCCTTGAAGGATTTTTGCAAATAGAGTTTGCTTAATTCAGCTGACTGTTATACTAAATAATGTCGATTTGAAAAATCTAAAATCATATAAATAAAAGGTCAAATGTGAAAAATAAACAAGATATACAGCAGAAGATTTACAGAAGAAGAGACAGGAAAGGTGTGTGTGAATTTGTGAAGGATGTTCAGATATTCTTGAGGTGCAGCACAGATTTATTCGATCAGGAAGGATCACACATATGCAGAACAAAGATCTGTAATCAGCAAGGCAGTTGCATTATTATACAGGTCATTTTTTCATTGTTACCTTCTTATCATTGTAATAGTGAATTCTAAATCTCTTAACCGAGTTAGTTTGAAACCATATTGTAAATCCTCTAACAAGGTGACAATTCCATTGAATTTTTTTCAAGACCTCTTACCAGGCCACTCCTAGCAGGGTGATTAAATCCTCTAACAAGGTCACACCTAACAGTGTGTTTTGTAACCTTTTACCAAGTTGGCTTCTAACCGGGCATCACTTTAGAAAAGTGAAAATTAGTATCTAGATACATTGGTGGTTTTTCTCATATTGGGTTTCCATGTTAAATCTTGTGTCTCTTGTGTTCTTAATTGCTATCTTAATCATACACCAGTGCTGATGAATATCTAAAAGATAATTTTGCTAATACTTTATGCATCTTCAAAGTTATTGCAATCTATTTACCGAGTGCTAAAATAGATAACATTGTTAAGATATCCTAAGGGATCTGGAAAGAATTAATTGTGAAGTGATTTATGATTAACTGATTCACCCCCCCCCCTCTCAGTCACTTCATCCATATTCCATCAATTGGTATCAGAGCTTTTGGTGCTTGTAGGGAGGGTTTCAAGGACCTAAGCTAAAGATCAGGATGTCTTACAAGAGGGAAATTCCAAAGCTCAACAGAGATAACTTTTCAGCATGGCAAGGTCTCATGTGACTTCATCTGGCTTCCATTGGTGATTCAGGATGCAAATACATTGATGAAGAATACACAATTCCTAATGGCGCATTAACTGTTGAAGACATTGTAGATAAAAAAGACTCATAACACCATGATGATAGACATTGTATCTGCTCTCAGCTATGAAGAATTTGATGATATTAAAGAATGCACTACTGCATATGAAATGTAGATGGCACTGAAGAAAATATATGGTGGTGATGCAAATGTGAAAAGAGCCAAAGCAGAAAGCCTAAGAGGATAGTTTGACAAGATGAATATGAAGGAAGATGAGAACATTGCAAAATATGTTGAAAGAATCAAAGCAAGTGTAAGTGCAATTAGAGCTTCTGGAGGAACAATCTCAGATGAAATTGTTATAAGTAAGGTACTCAGAACATTACTCCCTATCTATGCAATAAAAGTATCAGCTATTCAAGAAAGAAGATGTGAAACAAACCAGAATATAACTTTGGATGCTTTAGTTGGAAGATTGACAGCCTTTGAATTAGACAACTATGACAACTATGTTCCTAGTTCCAAAAATATTGAATCAACATTTGAGGCCAAGGTTTCACTAAAGAAGAACAAGAAAATTAAAGAAGTTCAGTCAGAAAGTGAAGTATTAGAAGAAAGTTCTGATAGTGATCTTGAAATTGTAGAAGCATTACTTGCAAAGAAGTACTCTAGAGGAAAAGGTAAATATAAAGGTAAAACTCCTTTAATCTATTTTTCATGTGAAGAAATTGGACATATTGCAGCTAGGTGCCCAAACAAGCAAGTCAAGGAAGAGAAGAGAAGTCACAAGTACTATGGAAAAAAGAATTTCAAATCATTCAAGGATAAAGGTAAGAAAACATGTTTTATGGCTAAAGATTCTGATGATAGTGAAGAAGAAATTGTCTTTATTGCTATAAAAGATGAATCTGATGATGATGAAGATAAGATGGCACTTATTTCTCATATAAGCAGAGATGATATATGGATAATAGACAGCGGATGTTCACACCACATGACTGGTGACAAAACAAAATTTGAATATCTAGAAGACTGTGATAGTGGTAATGTAAGATTTGGAAACAATGAACCTTGTTGTATAAAAGGAAAAGGAAGAATCTCATTAACCAAAGAACTCATATGTGATAATGCTTATTGGGTTGAAGGACTAAAACATAATCTTCTAAGTGTAGCATAGCTAATCAACACTAGTTTCAAGGTTGAATTCATGAATGGTAAAGCAAGACTGCTAGATGAAAAAGGAAAACTCATTGGATCAGGCAAACAAACAAAAGGTAACTTATTTTATCTTGATCTCAGTGAATATTCATGCTTTATTGCTCAAATAGAAGAAAGTTGGCTATGGCACAAAAGGTTATGTCATGTGAATTTTGGTAACATGATAAAAATAAGAAAATTCAAGAAGGTTAGAGGCATTCCTACTTTGAAGAAACCTGATACTGGTCTATGTAAGAATTGTTAGATTGGCAAAATGAGTAAAACTAGTTTCAAGAGTAAGAACTATCAGTCTAAAGAAATTTTGGAAATTGTGCATACTGATTTATGTGGACCTATTGGAATACAAAGCTATACTGGAGATAAATTCTTTATTCTTTTCGTTGTTGATTATTCTAGAATGATGACTATTATGTATTTAAGAGAAAAATCAGAAGCATTTGAAAAGTTCAAATGGTACTTAGCAAGAGTGGAAAAGGAAACAGGGAAAAGATTGAAATGCTTAAGATCAGATAGAGGTGGTGAATTCATCTCCTATGATTTTAACAACTTTTGCATTGAAAGAGGAATCAAAAGACAGGTATCAGCTCCTAGAACTCCTGAGCAGAATGGAATAGCAGAAAGAAGAAATAGATCTATTATGGATTGTGCAAGGACTCTAATGATAGAAAAGAACATCGCTATAAAGTACTGGAAGGAAGCTATCAGCACTACAGTTCATACCTTGAACCAAGTATAATTGAAGAAAGACATATTCAAAACTCCTTATGAATTATGGTATGGCTATAAACCCAATGTAAGTTACATGAAAATATTTGGTAGCAAGTGTTATATCTTAAAAGAATCCAGAAGAAATAAATTTGATGTGAAAAGTGATGAAGGAATATTCCTAGGATATTCTAGCAAAAGCAAGGCATACAAATGTCTGAACTTATCTACTCACAAAGTCATAGAAAGTATACATGTAAAATTTGATGAGTTTGCAGAAAAGATTGAAGAAGAAAGCAAAAGGGAACCTGAGAACTACAGAAGATTCATTTACATTGAACCTGAAACAATGGCAGTCACAACTATCAATAAGGAAACTATATCTACCGAGCCAAGCACAGTTACCGAGTCACAAACTGAGTCACAGGAAGAAGTTCAAACCGAGTCACGGGAAGAAATTTAGACCGAGTCTCAGCCTAAAGTTACCAAGAAAATATCTACCGAGCCCAAGAAACCTGAAGAAGAGATCCTAGAAGACAATAGCATGAATCATTCAAAAGGCAAGGAACCTATACTAGCCAAATATGTCAGAATACATCATACACCAGATCAAATTATTGGAAACAAATCAGATGGTACTATGACAAGAAGCAAGCTAAAAGGTACATGTCTGCTTACTGACTTTGAACCTAGAAATATCAAAGATGCATTGGAAAATGAAAGTTGGATTGAAGCAATGAATGAAGAATTAGAACAAATACAAAACAACAAAACATGGACTCTTGTACCTAGACCTAAAGATAAGAATGTAATTGGAACAAAATGGGTATTCAGGAATAAGCTGAATGAAGATGGTCAAGTATCTAGAAACAAAGCTAGACTGGTATGTAAAGGTTATTCTCAAGAAGAAGGTATAGATTATGGAGAAACATTTGCTCCTATTGCAAGATTAGAAGGTGTAAGAACTCTACTTGCTTATGCAGCACACAAAGGATTTAAGGTATATCAGATGGATATAAAATCTACATTTCTCAATGGAATTCTTGATGAAGAAGTCTACATTGAACAACTAGAAGGTTTTGTTGATCCAGATAAAAAGGACATGGTCTGTAGGTTACACAAAGCATTGTATGGTTTGAAACAAGCTCCTAGAGCATGGTATGAAAGACTCCATAACTATTTGATTCAGATTAATTTCAAAAGAGCCAATGATAACAGCAATCTGTATATTAAAGAAGGACCAGATGACAAAATTGTATTGGCAGAAATATTTGTAGATGATACTATATTTACAGGGAATGAGGATCAGTGCAAAGAATTTTCAGAGCAAATGAACAAAGAATTTGAAATGTCTATGTTTGGTTTAATAAAATTCTTTGTTGGTCTTCAAATTCAACAAAGAAGAATGGTATATACATTACTCAATCTAAATACATTAAGGAAATACTTAAGAAATTTGGTATGGAAGAGTCAAAACTAGTTGGTACACCCATGTGTACTGGACTGAATCTTACCAAAAATGATGATTCAAAAGAAGTTGATCAGACCCTATACCAATCTATGATTGGAAAATTATAGTATGTAGTACATACAGGACCTGATATTGCCTTAGCAGTTGGTATAGTAGCTAGATTCTCAGCAAAACCTAAGGAAAATCATATGATGGCAATCAAAAGAATCTTAAGATACTTAAGAGGAACTGAAGAATATGGTTTGTGGTATAAATTTGGAGGCAATCTAGACTTAAAAGTGTTTACTGATGCTGATTGGGTAGGAAACATTGATGACAGAAAAAGCACAAGTGGTGGAGCATTTTTTCTTGGAAAAAGACTGGTATCCTGGACTAGTAAAAAGCAAAATTGCACATCTCAATCCATAGCTGAAGCAGAATATGTTGCTACTGCAGTAAACTATTCAAATATTGTTTGGTTTAAATAGTTATTAGAAGGTATGAAGGTTGAAATCAAAGAACCAGTTGTTATATTTTGTGACAATTCCAGTGCAATAAACATTTCGAAGAATCTAGTGATGCATTCCAAAACCAAGCACATTGCTATTAAATATCACTTTGTCAGAGAATTGGTGCGGGACAAGGAAATTAGATTAGAATATATTCATACAAAAGAACAAATTGCAGACATTTTTACCAAACCATTACCTAAGGATGCATTTGTGTATCTAAGAGGTAAGTTAGGGGTCATTCCCCTATCCGAGGCTCACTAAATATAGTTTTAGTGATGCATCAACTAGAACATGATTGAAAATCAACTAGTTGATGCAGCATATTCAAGGAATCATTGCATATGAATCAGTACTTGAGGTACATTAATTTTCACCGGTAATATGTGAATTATCTTTGGCATGTGTTGTCAAAGAGGGAGTGTTTTCTACGTCTTTTCTATTACTTCAAGAAATTTTCAATAGTCAGAAGGAAGAATTTTTAGGATAAAGGAAGTTTGCTGACAGAGGGAGATTTGAATCTGAACCGAGCTAACTTTTTCAAATTTCTTATGCTATGACATATTGTGTTGCCATCAATGCCAAAGAGGGAGATTGTTGGAAACAATTGTCTGAAGGAAATTGCTACTCAAATTATGTATTGTCTTTGATGTCACACAATGTCATAGTCCGCAGCAATCAGTTCCTACCGAGCTCAGTTAGTTTGCTAGACAGGAATATTAGTGCTTACCGAGTCCACTTAGTTATCAAAGAAAATCAGTGCCTACTGAGTCCACTCAATTATCAAAGAAATTCATTATTTACCGAGTTCAGTCGATCGTCAAAGGAAATTCATTGTTTACCGAGTTCAGTCAGTCGTCAAAGGAAATTCATTGTTTACCGAGTTCAGTCGGTCGTTAAAGGAAATTTAGTGTTTACCGAGTTCAGTCAGTTATCAAAGGAAATTCATCGTTTACCAAGTTCAGTTGGTTATCAAAGGATTGTCGATGTTTACCGAGTTCCCTCGGTCTCTGAAAGATTGTAGAAAGTTATGGTCACCGAGCACTGTCGGCCCTTGAAGGATTTTTGCAAATAGAGTTTGCTTAATTCAGCCGACTGTTATACTAAATAATGTCAATTTGACAAATCTAAAATCATATAAATAAAAGGTCAAATGTGAAAAATAAACAAGATATACAGCAAAAGATTTACAGAATAAGAGATAGGAAAGGTGTGTGCGAATTTGTGAAGGATGTTCAGATATCCTTGAGGTGCAGCATAGATTTATTCGATCAGGAAGGATCACACATATGCAGAATAGAGATCTGTAATCAGCAAGGTAGTTGCATTATTATACAGGTCATTTTTTCATTGTTACCTTCTTATCATTGTAACAGTGAATTCTAAATCTCTTAACCGAGTTGGTTTAACAACCATATTGTAAATCCTCTAACAAGGTGACAATTCCATTGAATTGTTTTTAAGACCTCTTACCAGGCCACTCCTAGTAGGGTGATTAAATCCTCTAACAAGTTCACACCTAACAATGTGTTTTGTAACCTTTTACCGGGTTGGCTTCTAACCGAGCATCACTTTGGAAAAGTGAAAATCAGTATCTAGATACATTGGTGGTTTTTCCCATATTAGGTTTCCACGTTAAATCTTGTGTCTCTTGTGTTCTTAATTGCTATCTTAATCATACACCAGTGTTGATGAATATCTAAAAGATAATTTTGCTAATACTTTATGCATCTTCAAAGTTATTGCAATCTATTTACTGAGTGCTAAAATAGATAACATTGTTAAGATATCCTAAGGGATCTGGAAAGAATTAATTGTGAAGTGATTTATGATTGACTGATTCACCCCCCCCCCCTCTTAGTCACTTCATCCATATTCCATCACCCTAGGTCATCCAAGATTCCATATGCTAGCTTAAACTAATCATCCCCATTATACATATATATCAATTCTTTTATAATATCTCTTGTACCTATATCCTCATACCTACAGTGTACGCATGCCTTAATATCTTCTAAAAAATGTACACTAGGCGGCGTATGTGAGAACATGCCTATAGGATCCTCCTCTTTAGACTTATGATTATGCCTTTTGAACTTGTATCTTGTTCTATCCTTAATGTCAAAAACCTTAGGAGCTTCCATACTAAGC
Source organism: Chamaecyparis obtusa (assembly GCA_027943335.1). Lineage (NCBI taxonomy): Eukaryota > Viridiplantae > Streptophyta > Pinopsida > Cupressales > Cupressaceae > Chamaecyparis > Chamaecyparis obtusa. The sequence goes on along the minus strand of BSBK01009869.1, from coordinate 174,502 downwards.
ACACTTCAAGAAATCAAATTGTGAAAGATTTAGGCTAGGGTTTTACAAATATCTTTACTACCATGTTGTCAAATTAGGATTTGCCTTTCGAATTTCAGAGATCTTTGCTCAAAACACTTTAAATTCTTCACTTCTTTAGCTCCAAGAATATACTCACAAATTCTCTCTAAGTGTAATGGTGATAAACGAGATTGAGTATAACATCTTATAATTCATAGTGCACAAAAAATCATGGAACTCCATAAAGTTTTTTTAGTCTAGAAAATTAGAAAATCTTCTATGATCATGGATTCAATAGTGTATATCTTTGTGATAACCACTATAGTCATAAATTTCCAATGATAACTATATCCTAGCTTGCATAGCTCCATTCACTGATCTAGGGGCCAAATGCAACTTTTGTGTCTTCTTCGCAATGCTCCCCTTAAGGCCTAGAAGGCCCTTAAAGTTGATGAAGATTTCTTAAATTCATGCAAAGATTCAATAGGATCTATTGAGTCTCCCTATTTTCTCAATGTTCCTCTATTTGGCTCAATATTGTTTTCTTTTGAGTCTATTCTCTTTTCCCACATCTTTTTGTATTGTTTCTTCATTTCCCCAATGATTTTTTATTCTTCACCAAGTTCCCTTTTCCTTGCTAAGGGTTTGGGTGTCCTTTTTACTGGTCCATTGAATCTATAATGCTTCACAATATGTCCATCATTTTTGCACTTGTAACATGTGACTTTTCTAGGTCTAAGTTGACTCTAATCAATCTAGAACTTGTAATATATGGTGATGTACCCGAAGTTGGTACACTTATAATACATAATCCTTTTAGGTTTTTCATTAGGTTTCTTATCTTCTTGCTTATATTCCTAAGGTTTGTTTACATAAATTTTATTTTCTTCTTTTTCATTTATTTTCTTGGATTCTTTAGGCTTGTTGGTTTCTCCTTCTTTCTCATTATTCCTTTTTAAGTTAGAGAGCTTGTACTTCTATATCTCTTTTATGGTTTTCTAAATTCTTTCACCTTATGACCATAATAAAAGAAATTAAAGAAATAACTGAAAAAGGGTTTGTTATTGCTTGTACCTTAACAATTTTTCTCCATGTGTCATTCCTGGTTGCATTCATGGAACTTGTCTTCAAAGGGTTTGGTCTTCTCCTACTTAGATCCTTCAACTTTAGATTCATATTTCTTGGGTGAGTCAACATTGATGATGGTAGGTTCCTTTTTTTGAAAAAATTCTTCTTCAAATCCTAGCCTAGTCTTGTCTCCAACTATTTTCTACATGTCAAGTTGTTCATCAATCTTCAAACTATTCTAATGAAGTTCCTTCATGCAATATTTAGTTTTTCAAACTTCCCTAGTGATCAAGAAGTTGTATTTCTCTATTTTCTAATATTTTACTCTCATCTCTCCCAGTTGTAGTTCAAGCCTTGATGCCTTGGTTTCTTTAAATTTTAGATTATCTTTTATTTTCTTGTTTTCATATTTTTCTTCATGAAGCTTTATCATTAGTTCTAATTTTGAGATCTCATGTACATCTTTGAGTGCTTCATTTTCTTCTTTAAGATTCTCAATATGTGTTGAATCTGATTGGCCTTTTATAAGTTATTCTCTTAGGCCTCCTACATGTTTAAGCTAATCCTTGAGCTTTCTGATGAATTCTTCTACTCCTTTTAATTTGAACTATAAGTCCACATTATCTTCTTTTACCTCATCAATATCATCCAATGCTTCTTCATAGGTATTCAAAAAACTACTGTAATCCATCTAGATCTCCCTTAACCTATTTAGTTTATCTTCCAAGGGCTTGATGGTCTGATAACAATTATTGGGATTAGCTGATACTAAGAGGGGGGTGAATCAGTATCACAATAATTAATTATTTTCTTCAACCAAATTATAAATATCATAGTTAATGCAAAAACCCATAAAACATAGATGAACATAGAAGAACTCATAATACCATGATTTGTTCTCGAGGAAACCTAGACAAGGGAAAATCATGGTGGTGATGGAATCCATAAATATATACACTAAAATATTGTGACCTTACTAGGAGTCCTAGCCATGTTAGGAGTTGATTAATACATAGATAATGTCTTTGTTAAAGGATTGATGAACCATGTTAGGGGTATTACAAAATGTGTGCACACTACACTTACAACTCCATAGAATTGGAAACACCTACATAGAACTAGGAACACCTACTACAAATCCATGCAACCTCTTCTCAAACATCTTGTAGACTACTCTTCTCTCATCAAATTCATATTCACAAGTTTTCCAATTATATTTTTCACACTTTTCATTCTCATATTATATCTCATACTTATACCCGATTAAGAGTAAAGTAACTAGGTTGACTTCTCCTAGGAAATTAAAAAAAAAAACTACAAGTTCATCCATACAACATTATATTAAGAGACCTTACATATATTACAAAGACCTTATGTTAGTCATACATACATGGTTCACACATAAAATATCATAACATAGGTCGGCCCATGCCTATGCAACTTCGCAACCTCTGATGCTTTGTTTCATGCATGTATTTGTACTCTAACTACTATATCTTCTCTGAATGGAGACCAAAACATGTGTTCTTTTAGATGAAAATATTTCATAAATCATTGTATCATCCTATTGTTTTGCAAGCCATAATCGGTGATCAAAATACTTCCTTTGAGTGCCTATGAATGACTATGGACTTAGGCATTTATCACCATGTGGCCTAGAAAAACTAAGTCCATATACCTTGTGATGAGTATGGGGATAAGTGTTTCCAATAATGACAACATACAAAAACCACTTTCCAATAGTTAAAATTTTCTTAGAATATGCTTGTAGTAAAATCTTCAAGGTATATCAAATGGATGTAAAATCATCTTTTCTTAATGGAGAACTTGAGGAGGAAGTCTACATTGAACAACCTAATGGCTTTTCTTTAAGACAAGATAAGGATATGGTTTGAAAATTGAAGAAGGAATTATATGGATTGAAGTAGGCACTTATATCTTTCATGTAGAAGCATCCTAGGTGTAAGAGCAATCTTCCATCACCCAAAAATATTTTCTAGTTTGTTTTCAATAAGGGTTGTCTTATGCAGAGCTTCTATTTTTGGAAATTTACTATTTTTAGTAAGTTTTCCATTCATTCTTAGAATGGTCTATTTTCTTCCCTGGAGGTTCATTTTGGTTAAATCATCTTGCTAGTAAAGTTTCATTGCCAGATCAAGTCTAGTTTTGAAGATATTGAACATTTTTGGTATTGGCAATAGGGTACAAAAACTTTGAACTTAGTTTTGAAGGCTTTAGAGGCCCCACATGAGGTCAAAAATTTAGTTGAATGAAGCTTTCCTAAGTCAAGCATTGTAGAGCTCCTCGTGCCCTTTCTGAATTGGGGTCATAATAGTCAATCGGGTCAATGAGTGATGACTTATGGTCTTCGGAAGTTGGGTCACCTGAAATGGTGGAAAATGATTTCCTTCAAAAATTTTGTTTGGGTTTCAAAAGTTGTTTTGAGCTAACTATGATGTAATAAAATGAAAAAAAAATAAAATTCTAAGTTTGGTCGGCCTTATTGGTTAAAATTTTGGAACCTTCCTAGGCAGTGGAAAATTGCCTATATAAGGAAGGTTGTAGTGTTGTCTTAGGCAGTTCGAGATAGTTCTAGGTAGTAGATCTGGGTATTGATTCGAGGCTTTGTTCTAAAAAATATTTTAAAGGGAATGCCCATGTGGCTTTGCATATTTTAATTTTGAAATTTATAATTCCACATTTGTAGAGATAATAAGAAGCCCATTTTCTATTCTTGTAGATTGTTGTTGTTTCTGTATTTCTATTATGTGTTTGTGGTATTAAGGGGAGCACCCTTCATCAAGTGGTATCAGAGCTGGAGTTTCTAAGTGTGTAAATTGATCACCAACTATGAGGTAGTTTGCAATAGGACCATAGGTTAGGGTTTCTGTGTAAACAAATCATTGACTATGAGGTAGTTTGCACCAGGACCATGGTTAGGCTTTCAGCAAGAAGCACAAAAATGCCTCCATGAAGGGAACATGGTGGAAGAGCTCATTTTGTAACATCTAAGGTTAGGGAACTGTAGAGACAAGTGCAATCATTGCAAGAGGAGATTCTTAGAGGAATGAATCTTAATGTCAGAGATGAAAGTGAAGCTAAAGCAGAAGAAGGAAATTCTGAATAAGGAAAAGTCAAAGTTTTGAATCAAGAAGACAAAAGACTTTTATGAGCCATTTCAAAGATCGAGAATAGACCTAAGATTGAGGTCCTAAAATTTTTTGGAAATCTTAACCCAAAGGAATTGATCGACTGGATCAATGAATGTGAAGAATATTTTGAGTATGAAGATATTGAGGATCCTAATCAGGTAAAATTTACAAAGGCAAGACTGAAGGGCCATGCAAAGATCTCATGGCAAGAGACTCAGTTAGAGTGAAATCAAAGAGGAAAGGATAAAATCACAAGATGGGAGTAGATGGTGGATAAATTGAAGTGACAGTTCATCCCTATTGATTATGATCTTGACCTACTAAAGAAAATGCAAAGTTTGAAGCAAGTAGGATGATCTATTTAGGAGCATATAGAGGAGTTCTATCAAGTCCTCATCAGAATAGGCCATGTGAAAGTTGATAAGGAGAAAGTTACCTGTTACCTTAATGGGTTGAGGCCAAGCATTCAAGAAGAATTGAATCTGGTTCGAATGAACAATATTGAAGAGGCATACCAATTTTCCCTAAAAGTAGAGGAAAAGCTGAACAGGAAGTTTGAGAGAAAACAAAGCAGAAGAGGTCATGATGGAAGATCTGGTGGACGGTCATATGGAGATCAAAATAAAGATCTGAAAAAGTAGGATGAGGCCAGTAACAGTCATAATCAAAGAGGAGATAATTTCAATCATTTCCATGATTAGAATAATAGAGATCAGAGAGGAAGAGGAAGAGGACAAAGATCTGGAAGAGGAGGTTTCTGTGGAACATGTTTTCACTGTGGAGAAGAAGGTCATAGGGCATTTGAATGTCCTTAATGCCAAGGAATGATGGATAAGAGGAATGAAGGCCAGGCCAAAGTTGCACATGTAGATGAAGATGCCAAATCATCAAATTCTAAAGATGTTGAAAGAGGAGAAACATTGATCAATAGAAGAGTCCTATTGAGTGGTGAGAATTAACCTGAACAAAGGAGGAGCCTATTTTGCACTAGGTGCAAGTGTGAGGGTGTGTTGTGATGTGATTATTGATAGTGGCAACATTGATAATTTGGTGTCAAAATAGATGGTGACAAAGTTGAAGCTCAAGAGGTAGAAATATCTACATCCATATTAGGTTTCTTGGGTGTTGGATGACCACAAGGTCATGGTCAGTGAACAGTGCCTAATAAAGTTCAAGATCAGTAGGTACCAAGATGAGGTACTATGTGATATCATATCTATGGATTCATGTCATATGTTGTTGGGTAGACCGTGATAGCTTGACAGATGTGTTGTACATGATGGTCATGTGGATACCTATTCCCTGATAAAGGATGGAGTGCGACATAAGCTAAAACCATTGAAGGTAATAAAAGAAAAGGTATGTGGTAATGCAAGAATAACTTTTGTTGATAGAGGAAATTTCTTAGATGGTATGTGATATGAGCGTATGTGTTTTACCTTAATTCTAAAGGTTTAGAAAGAGGAAGTAGAAGATGTACCCGTAGAAATTGTAGAATTATTGAATGAGTTTTAGGATATTGTATCTAATAATGTGCCTAATGGATTACCACCTATAAGAAAGACCAGTCATCAGATGGACTTGATTCTAGGAGCCAGTTTTCCAAATAAGGCAGCACACATAATGACACTAGTAGAAAGTGAAGAGCTAAAGATAGATTTGAAATTTAGTTCATCACATCATCCACATATTATATATGGAAGTAATCCCAGAAATGCATTTGAGTTGAGGAAGATAGATAAAGGAGAAATAAGTAGTGCTGAAGCTGAGGATTTTGTAGAACACTTGGAGAACATCCATGAGGAGGTGAGGAAGCATATTAGCAAGATGAATGCACAGTATAAGGCTAAGGCAGATGAGAAAAGAAGGCATAAGGAATTTCAGGTTGGAGATGAAGTCATGGTTCATTTGTGGAAGGAGAGATTTCCAGTTGGTACATATAACAAGTTGAAAATGAAGAAGTTTGGGCCATGTAAGATACCTAAGAAGCATGATTCAAGAAATGCCTATGAGGTAGAATTGCCTACTGAGCTGAATATTTCACCAGTATTTAAAATTTTAGCTTTGAAAAAGTGTCATGAAGGAGGTGTTGAAAATGAGATCACAAAAGGATAGTGGAGTATTTCACCAACTATTTCAACTACCAAGGAGATTGAGGACATACTAGATAGTTGTTTTGGTAGAAGCACAAGGAACATGACATATGAAGAATATCTGGTCAAGTGGAAAGGATGACCTATTGAAGATTCATCATGGATAACAAGGGAGGAGGTTGACCAATTTGGTTTTCCTCTTCACACTTGAGTCAGGATAGGGTCACTTCTCAAATTACCCCAAGTGTCTGATGTAGGAGCATCCTAGGTGTAAGAGAAATCTTGCATCACCCAAAAATATTTTTTGGTTTCTTTTCAATAAGGGCTATCTTATCGAGAGCTTCTATTTTTAGAAATTTACTATTTTTAGTAATTTTTCCATTCATGCTTAGAATGGTCTATTTTCTTCCCTAGAGGTTTATTTTGGTTATATCAGCCTGCCAGTAAAGTTTCATTGCTAGATCAAGTCTAGTTTTGAAGATATTGAAACTTTTCAATAGTGGTGGCAGGGTACAGAAACTTCAAACTCAGTTTTGAAGGCTTTAGACACCTCATATGAGATCAAAACTTCAGATGAATGAAGCTTTCTTGATTCAATTATTGTAGAGCTCCTTGTGCCCTTTCCAAATTGGGGTCATAATAGTCAATCGGGTCAACAGGTGATGACTTATGGTCTCTGAAAGTTGGGTCACCTGAAATGGTGGAAAATGATTTCCTTCAAAAATTTTGTTTGGGTTTTAAAAGTTGTTTTGAGTTGACTATGATGTAATAAAATGAAAAATAAAATAATTCTAAGTTTGGTCAGCCTTATTGGCTAAACTTTTGGAACCTTCCCAGGCGGTGGCAAAATTACCTATATAAGGAAGGTTGTAGTGTTGTCTTAGGCAGTTTGAGACAGTTCCAGGTAGTAGATTTGGGTATTGATTTGAGGGTTTGTCCTACAGAATATTGTAAAGGGAATGCCCATGTGGCTTTGCATATTGTAATTCTAAAATTTGTAATTCCACATTTGTGGAGATAATAAGAAGCCCATTTTCTATTCTTGCAGATTGTTGTTGTTTCTCTATTTCTATTATGTGTTTGTGGTATTAAGGGGAGCACCATTCATCAATTTTGGTATGAAAGGTTAGACAAACAATTCATCAGTTTAGAATGCAAGAAAAGTAATACATACAATAATATGTATGTAATAAAAAATGTCGATGGATTACTAATTGTTGAACTATTTGTTGATGATATTATCTTTGGAGGCAATGATGAAGAAAGTTAAAAAATTTCATATGAATATGAAATGAGCATGGTTGGTGACATAAAATACATTTTGGGATTGAAGATTATACAAAATAGGGATGGCATTTTCATTTCACAAACAAAATATCTTAAGGAATTATTGAGAAAATTTGGAATGCAACACAGACAAGATACAAATCTATGATTGGAGGACTAGAGTACTTAACTCACACAAGACCTAATATAGCTAATGCAATTGGGATTGTTGATCGATTTCAAGAAGAACCTATGGAAACACATATTGCAGTAGTAAATAGGTGTAATCACCTAAAAATGGTCAAGACTAAATCAAGTGAGAAACTAAGGTGAAATCAAATCATTAACTCAAATCAAGCCAAAATCCAATTATAATTAAAAATAAAAATCTAGTAAATAAATTTAAATCAAATAAATTAACATAAATCAATTAATTGTGTAATTAATCTAATTAAATGTATAGTGAAATTAGCCCATTCAAGGAGTACACATGGCTAAACAAATCAATTAAATTCAATTATTAAATCCTTATTTTCCCTCACCCACCACATGAGAGGAAAATGCCCCTACCAATGGGAATTAAGGATTAGACTCACATGGATCAAGCTCAAATCGAATCTCAATCACACATAAGGTGAGAGCATATTGACCACTCATTTGGTCTCTTTGTCCCAAGCTTTGAGGACAAACCCATTTAAATTATCCCTAAAGGTGTAGCCATGGACTTAACCTTAATCCAACCATGATCAAAGTAATTCCACCCCTATGTTTGCTAAAATCTATAAATTGAAGACCAAAATTAGGAGAAAATTATCCACATATCTGAGAATTGCATCAAACTTATTGAGAATTTAAGCTAAAAGGCATTTTAAGCATAAATTGAGCATAGTTTTCTTTGGAATACACTTAATTAGCTTAAATAACTTCATCATTTCTCATTTTAGAGCTATCACTAATGGAGGATTTCTAAGAGCTTACCATTAGCATATCTAAATAAAGAGCCATAGAGTGCTCATTGTCTTTATTTTCAATTAAATAGCTCACTACCTATGGTTAATTTAGTTATTTTTCATTTATTAACAAACTAACCCTATGTAGGTACTTTCAATATCACACAAAATGGTGCCCACCGTGGGGCATTAGACCTCAATCATTTAAATTTCAGAGAATTTTTTAGGTTTCTATAGTTTTCTTATTTTTATATTTGTTTTATAGGTAAAGCTGTGCATCTAAGACTTCTTACACTATGTACCAAAATTCTTGTTGTACATTTAAGGCCTAAAATTGTGCATCAAAGATAAAGTGTTGCACCTTTGCATAGAGAAACAAAAGATCTAATAAATCTTCTATTCTGCCTTTCTTTCTTTCGGTGCATTCACATTGATCTCAAAGTTCATTCAATCCATTCTACAACGCATTCCAAGTTTCATTTATATGTATTTTCTAGTTTAAATAGTATTCAATTTTTGTTGTTGCGAATCTAAATTTTTTTGTTGCACATTCTAGGTATTAAATAATGCATTTAATCATTTCTACTCCTCTTTTGACTTTTTTAATAAACTAAAAAATCTAACAGTCAAAAATGTATTTCTTATGTTTTTTTGATGGTAGAGCATAAAAAGGTCAAAAATCTAGAAATCATGAATAACAATGAGGATAAATCCATAGCAACGAGGACCAACAAGGAGAACACAGCCCATATAAATCTTATTTTGGAGGATTCCAAGCAGGAAGGTAAGGAATAAAATGTTATTTACAAGTTATCGATGCTTATAAATTAAAGTTTGTTTCCTTGAATTGGATTTTTATGCCTTGATCATTTTTAGCTAAAATTGAAAACTAAAGGCTTAAAATCCATTTTTTCTAGTTTTTCTTCATTTTTCTTCATTTTGTTGACTAACTATTTCAAAGAAGAGGCAAAGGAGCTAGAACAATCACCACTAGGTGAGTTGAGAAAATGAAAATTTCAATAAAAAATTCTCCTAGCCTTAGCTAGCTTTGAAATAAGGTAAGCCTTGAAATTTTAGTGAATTGTTGCTTAAATTGTGGCATTTTCACTTTAAATCTAGTAATTAGAGAAACATATTATTTTTTGATAAATTTGATACTAGGCGTATGCTCTTCACTTTTCAAGTGAATCAAAATGCCAAAACTATCAAGTTTCTTGATTAAAGGAAAGGCTAGGGGATGAACAAGTACTAAATTTTAAAACCCCTTGTTTGTGGAAGAAAGTAGAAATACTTGATTCTCATTAGTTAGTGGATTTGGTTAAATTGAACATTGTTAATTATGCTTTGGAGTGCAAGAATAGTAGGGATATTCTCTTCACCTTTTGGTGAATCAAACTCCCAAACCTATCTCTTCATTTCATTTATTCCCTTTACATGAACATGCTAGAACTATAGTTGGCTTGTCTCCCAAGAATTTTCCTTAACCAGGCTGGTGAGAGGGACAACCCAAAGTGGGATCTACAATTTTATTTGCCGCAATAATCCTACCCACTATAAATAAAATGCATTCATCCTTAATGGGGTGAATGAAAAAAGGATATCAAGTATCAAACTTCCTCGAGTAGTCCTTCAAGATTGTGTAAAACATTGATATACTGGTGATGGGAAGCCCCTATTTTTTGGGGATGAGACTTGATATTTTCTTTGAATGAAAGCCATGCTAAATCCTTGATAAATTAGCAAGCCTACCTCATTAGAGCCATTTAAAATCCAAATTCGATGTTAGGTAGATTTCCTGGAATAATTTCTTGTGATAATTGATAAACCATTTTTTATGTGCTTGTTGTTCTTGAAGGTCTATGATTACAAAAATAAAACATCCATTAAGATCCAAAAATCAATTAACAACAATAATTTGAAAGAATATTCTATTCACAAGAATTCAAGATATGGAAAAACAAAGGGATACATCATCCAACAAATTCTCATTAAGAACAATATTTCCTTATCTTTATGATCCTAATATTACATACATGGATTCATAGTCTTTAGACAAAAGGGCTATCCCAAAATCTCACATTAATTATAATGTTGATCAAGAAGAACACTATGAACATATAATCTTATATAATTCAAACTTTGATAAAAAAGAAAATCATGAATACCTTATATTTGATCAAGAAAATCCTAATGGTCATCCTATCTTTGATGATGAACCTATTTCACATTATCAAGATAATCCAATCTTTGATCAAGAAAATCAAGAAAAAGTAGCCTTATCTCAATGATCTTCATCACATGAAAATGGAAAATTGGATCATCGAGATCTTGAATATCACATCTCTTTAAAAAACACAAATAGATATAAATATCCATGGAATAGATCATTTACTCCTTTGGGAGAATCTTACAAATTAGCTTTGAAAAAACTCCTTGACAATGATCTCATCACGTTTCCTAAAATCACTTCATGTGGTTTTATATTTTTAAGTAATTATTGTGCATATCATAGACATAATGAACATGAAAGAAATGATTGTATAGAGTTGAAACATAAAATCCAATATCTTATTGATGATGACTTAATCAAAATTGAAAATCCTAATGACTCATCTAATGAAGATACTACTCTCAAGAAAGATGAAACTTATGAACACTTGTCTAGTAGTGGTTCTCTTATAGCCTCCACCTATTCCAAAATTCCTCCATCTCATAACAAAGAAAAGATATCCAATATTCCTCCATTACACAAATATCCAAACACTTTTCATGATGACTATGTATACCCTCAAATGCTACCTCGAAAAGAGATCCAAGCTAACCTACATCTCTCTCCAAAATTATTTCATGCTTCAAAGGTTATAGACCCCAGGCCTTCTTGTTCTACAATACCTATTGTACATACTTCAAATGAACATCCATCATCCCTTCAAGAATCCCATAAGAAGATCCAAAATCCTACCTTTCCCTTAGAAGTGGCTCCATGTCAAGAGACTATTCCAAAGTGCAAAGAAATAAGTATTATTAAGGATCAAGATCAAGATGTTATTTCTCCTTATCCTATAGTTGACCAAAGTCCCTTACTGTAAGAGTCCCATGATGAACCCTTCATACCATTTCATTTCCTCCAAGAAAATATCCTTCCATCTCAAACACCTCATATCCCTTCACCTCCTATATTATACCCATCTCCTAAGAAATATCAAGGTATTCCTTCCATCTCTATTGAACTTATTGAAAATCAAAAGCAAAGTATTCTTCCTAGGCTATCAAAAGATCTGATGCAGGGGCATCCAAAGTTAAGATAGGGACATTTTGTGTCCTTAGTAAACTACATGGAGTATTTGTGTTTTGGCTAGTTCTTACTTAGTTGTAGCCTTGACCGATGGTCTCAGTCATTGAAGGAAGCTCGATCACTAAAGGAACTTAGTAGTCTCTAGCACTTGGTGAAATTATTGCTCGGTTGTGCCTATGGTGTTCAGTTGATACTGGTGCTCGATGATACCTGGTGTGCTTGGTAATTTTACTATTGCTCGGTAGTTCTAACTTACTGAATGGAGTTTTATGTGATTTGTTCAGTTGACTTGGTGAATTAATTGTTGGTAGCCATTGTCTTGGGCCAACATGTAGAATTAAATGTTTGTATACATTTGTCAGCCGACTTGTATCATATTTATTTATTTGTTTTGGGGAGTTATGGATTTCATCTAGCTAACTTGTGGCTGATGATTAGTATTTAAGGATGGCTTGGGTAGATGTTTAGAGATAGATTTTGGGAGATCAAAACTTGGAGACTTAGCAAATTTGGATTTTAGATGCGAAGCTTTAGAGAAAAGTTGTGGAAAATTTCTTGATGTTCTTGTAGACCAGATGGTAATCTGATAGTCATTTTTAGTAGAGCTAGGGGTTGCATACATGGGAACAAGGAGATTTATTAGAGGCTTGCAAGCTCAATTTTAGATCTACCTTAGGGTTTCCATCAGCTTCTAATTGTCTTTAGAGTTGAACTAGCTGAGATTGTATTGGATCTAGTTATGGATCTTGCAGAATTATTTCCTTTTGTAAGTGGCCCTAACTCAAAAGGGCTTATAGTCATGCATGTTAAAGAAAATTACTTGAAACATTTGTGGTGTTGACTATTGTGTTGATTATTCCACTGTGTAATTCTTTTGACTATAAGGTTTGGACTGTCCTTCATTAGATCCACCATCCTTGACTGTAGAAGGTGGTATCAGAGTGAAGTTTTGTTCCTGTTGGAGTGAAAGTCAATCTTGTGGAAGATGAAGTTTGACCTAGCAAGGCTGATCTTGTGAAGTTGATCTTGTTGGAGAAGAGATTTTATGCAATCTGGATTGTAGATCTAAAGCACTAAACTTCTGAAATTATGCCCTAGTTGTTTACAAGGTTTTAGGTTGAGATCTGACTTGATGTAGCTTGGAAATTGTCACAAGGTGGTCAGTGAGGGTTTTTTGCAAAGGGTTTTCTCTTATCTTTAAGGATGCCTCCAAGAAGATTGGACCCTAGAGTTATCTTAGATCTTTTTGATACTGTTGAATCCTAGATCATAGAGAAGGTGAAATCAAATTTCAGATTTGAGTTGGAATTGATGAAAAATGGTATGGTCACCAAGATCATGAGAACTATTGTTGGTATACCTCAGAATGTTGGTACTGAGGATGGCTATAATGCCCTGCCAAGAAACCCAAGATAATTTAACATAAAACATTCTACTAAGTTTGGTGAATAATTTATTTTTCTAAAGTTAACATACAAGATCAACAACAGTGTAGAAGCAATTACCATTTAATCACATAGATACAACATCCAACACAGATTACAAATCTTGAGGGTCCCATGACGTAGAATTACTTAAGAACAAAACACAACTAGAACTAACATCAATAAAAGATTCCATAACTTATAAATTACAATTACATGATAAAAATAAATACAATTCTCATGGACATCCATGACATATGCATAAACTGACATCTACTGCACATCTCACAGGGTATGTAGTTGTAAATCTAACTATGATAATACAATGTCTAGATTAGGTATCACATGTGATACACTAATACAGGATTACAAATAATGAAGATATGATAAGATACATTAATGAAGAAGCATCAAAAGAAAACCATCTACAAAATCACCATCAAGCATTGGCACCAAGATGTCAAATCTCAAATGGTAAAGAATCACTACCACCCGTTCATGTAGAACCACAAAGGCCTACACCACCACGCTGAGGAGATAATCACAAACCCCAATCAGATAAAAAAACAAAACAAGGATAAAACCCTAAGTAGAAGGATCCTAAAAAGAATTCTAACTCAAGGTAAACATAGTAAGGTAATAGGTACAACTCATGAATCCAAAGGCAACCGACACATGTACAATAACCAGACTATGCATAGGAAGGTGTCATCATGTATGTCTAACCCTTGAATTTTGTCCTGGTAATCTATCTGTATGTGGCAAGAATTATGGCTATGACTAGATCCACTAGAGGTTGAGGTAGAGGTCATGCTAGTAACCATGGAAGGGCTAGACAACCTAGCCCTTCTACAAGTGTCAGTCAAGAGAGTCAACATCAAAATTCTAGGGGTCAGCAAAGAGAGGATCATCAAGATGATCCCGATATGAGATAGCTCTTATAGGTAATTCTTAATCATCTTGGTCTTGAGTAGGTTAGAGAAAAGTGGGCTACGAAGAGGTCTAGGATTCCTCCTAAGAGGAACTTCACAGTTGATCCTATAGTTGTGGTAGCTAACCACATGAGGGATCTAATGAGAGGGAAACCCATTCCCTTTAATGGGAAAGGTATTGGTTTAGAGGTAGAGACTTGGTTGATAGCCCTAGAGTGGAGTTTCACTATGTATCCCTTTAGTAGTAATACTAAAGCCATGTATGCAGTTATATAGCTTACAGATTTTGCAGCTATATGGTGGAAGATGGAGGAAGAGATGTAACAACCCACCAAGAAACCCAAGAGAAGTTAACCTAAAACATTATACTAAGTTTGGTGAATAATTTTTTTTCTAAAGTTAACATACAAGATCAACAACAGTGTGGAAGAAATTACCATTTAATCACATAGATACAACATCCAACACAAATTACAAATCTTGAGCGTCCCATGACATAGAATTACTTAAGAACAAAACACAACTAGAACTGACATCAATAAAAGATTCCATAACTTATTTATTACAATTACATGATAACAATAAATACAATTCTCATGGACATCCATGACATATACATAAACTGACATCCACTACACATGTCGTAGGGTATGTAATGGTAAATCTAACTATGATAATACAATGTCTAGATTAGTTATTCCATGTGATACACTAATACATGATTAAAAATAATGAAGATATGATAAGATACATTAATGTAGAAGCATCAAAAGGAAACCATCTACAAAATCACCATCAAGCACTGGCACTAGGACATCGAATCTCAAATGGTAAAGAATCACTACCACCCATCCATGTAGAACCACAAAGGCCTATTCCACCATGTTGAGGAGATAATCACAAACCCCAATCGGATAACCAAACAAAACAAGGATAAAACCGTAAGTAGAAGGATCCTGAAAAGCATTCTAACTCAAGGTAAACATAGTAAGGTAATAGGTACAACTCACTAATCTAGAGGCAATCAACACATGTAGAATAACCAGACTATGCATAGGAAGGTGTCATCATGTACATCTAACCCTTGAGTTTTTTCCTGGTAATCTCTCTGGATCTCAGCACCCAAGTGACCATACATGGTATCAATGACCTCTCATATGTATGAAGTCATCAATTATGCCAACTTGTCCCTTAAAAGGGGGCTAGTCATCTTCTCAACACCATCTTAGTCTATAATAGCACTCAAGAATAGGGGAGGACTTGTATCTTTTTAGGTTAATTTAAATAACCCTTAATTATATTAGGTTATCACTTGATTACTAATAATTACAATAAGTGATCCTAGCAGCCACTTGTGGGCCCTGATGCTTATTACAAGCCACCTCCTACTACATGTCTAGGTAAACTACCCTAGGCTCACAGATCTCTCCTAGATCTAATCAAGTATACAACTACGTAATCCAAATCTAGATTCACATAAAAAAACTAGATATGATTACAGAGATACCATAAACAAAATACCAAAACATCATGAGCCCATATGGTCAAGTCAGGGATGATAATTAGAAAAGTACATACACATCAAAACATAGCTGAAAATAGAATGGACTGACTCATACCCTAGCCTCTATTTTCCCCTAGGTCATCTAGTACCCAATAAACCATAAATTGAATAAGAAGACACACCATACATGATGAATAAAACACTAACACCATAAAGGACTGATATAGATCCAACAACAACTCTCAACAAAGCTCAAAACAAAAACAAAAGGAAACATAATCATAAAGGAATGGTCTAAAAACAAAATGTTATATGTCTATGTTTAGTTTCAAGTTTAAACTACACAAAACCTAATAGGCATACATACCCAGAGTTCCTAGTGTAGAAACTTCACTCTAATAATGGCTATGAAGAAGTTGTTGAAGAATTTGAAACTACTAGATCTAGTGGTGATGACTAGAGGAACAGATTTGGTGAAGAGAGAATTGCTTGATTTCCTAGACCTGCTACTCAGTTTAGTAATTACGTAATGGAAGTTTCTACTTTCTCTGCTACTTTGAAGCCCAATAATCTGATTGATTGGATTAGTGAACTTGAAGATTTCTTTGAGCATGAATAAATTGAAGATCCTCTTCAGGTGAGATTAGCACATACAAAGTTGAAAGGAAATGCTTCTCTTTGGTGGAAAGAACTAAAAAGAGATAGAGAAGATGAAGGTGAAACAAAGATCAATCAGTGGAGATTGATGGTGACTAAGTTGAAAGCTAAGTTCATACGGGCTGACTATGAGCTTGACTTGTTTAAGAAGTTGCAGAATCTGAAGTAGAAGGACTTGTCTATTGAAGATTATACTAAGGAGTTCTAAAAACTTACTATTCACTCTAGACACCGAGAGCTTGGTAAAGAAAAGGTATCTTGGTATGTGAATGGTCTGAGATTCAATATCTAGGATGAGCTTGGTATGCTAAAGATTGATTCTATTAAATATGCTTATTAGTATGCTCTGAAGGAAGAAGATAAGTTGAAGAGGAAACAACCTAACAACTCTTGAGGGAAAGAAAAGATTGATCACTTAGTGAAGGAGAAACTAACTGATGCAGAAGATGAATATAAACCTGTGGAACCAAAGAAGAAGACATGTAGAGTTATCTTTAAGGGTACTTTCTATAACTATGGAGAGGAAGGACACCATTCTTTTGAGTGTACATAGAAGAAGGTTGATTGACGAACTACTGTGATGAATGAGAACATTTAGAATGAACCTAAATCAAAGAACTTGCTACTTTGCTAAATATTTCTTGGTACAAGGGATGAACCTTGTTAGAGGAGTAACTTGTTTAGGACCTGATTGAAGACTAAAGGTAAACTCTATGATGTTATTGTTGATAATGGTAGCACTGATAACCATGTTGCTAAGGACCTAGTTTAGAAACTTGGTTTGAAGAGAATGAAACATCCTTGTCCATATAGGCTTAGCTAGTTGTAAGATGTTCATGTTTGCAAGTTAGAGAACAATGCTTCATTAATGTATAGATTGGCCAGTACAAGGATCTTGTACTTTGTGACATAGTGAAGATGAATAGTTGTGATGTATTTCTCAGTAGACCTTGGAAATTTGATTGTAGAGCTATTTATGACCATCTAAGAAATGTGTTTATTATTGAGAAGAATGATAGGAAGTTTTCACTGATGCCTTTGATGGATACAACACTTGGTAGGAGAAGCCTGCATATTGGTAGCCGAGTTGAGATTGCATATCCAAAGAAAATGAATGATTAGTATGGAGAAATAACCTGTACATTGTCAAGAAAAGACTTGAAGAGATAGATGAAGCTGAAGTGGAAGACTTTGCAAGAAGAAAAGGTGGAGGACTTGTATGTGAAGAATCATTTTGGTATTTATATGTTGAATCCTGAAAGATGTTCTTCTCACATTTGAACATCTTTTGGAACTTGGGGTGTTTGATGTAGGGGCATCCAAGGTGAAGATAGGGACATTCTATGTCCTTAATAAACTACATGGAGTATTTATGTTTTGGCCAGTTCATACTTGGTTGCAGCTTTGACCGATGGTCTCGATCATTGAAGGAAGCTCAGGCACTAAAGGAACTTGGTAGTCTCTAGTGCTCAGTGAAATTGTTGTTTAGTCATGTCTATTGTGCTTGGTCAATATTGGTGCTTGATGATGCTTGGTGTGCTTGGTAATTTTACTGTTGCTTAGTAATTCTGACTTACCAAATGGAGTTCTATGTGATTTGTTGAGCAGACTTGGTGAATTATTGTTGGTAGCTATTGTCTTGGGCCAACATGAAGAATTAAATATTTGTATACATTTGTAAGACAATGTGTATGGCATTTAATTTTTTATTTTGGGGAGTTATGGGTTTCATCCAGTCAACTTGTGGCTGATGATTAGTATTTAAGGAGAGCTCGGGTAGATGTTTAGAGACATATCTTGGGAGATCAAAACTTGGAGACTTAGTAGATCTAGATTTCAGATGTGAAGCTTCAGAGTGAAGATTTTGAAAAGTTCTTGATGTGCTTGTAGACCAGATGGTAATCTGATAGTCCTTTTTAGTAGAGCTAGGGTTTTCATACTTGGGAACAAGGAGATTACTTGGATTCTTGTGAGCTCAAGTTTAGATCTACCTTAGGTTTTCCATCAGCTTCTGATTGTCTTCAAAGATAAACTAGCTAAGATTGTATTGGATCTAGTTGTGGATCTTATAGAATTGTTTCATTTTGTAATTGACCCTAACCTAGAAGGCCTTATAGCTGGGCATGTTAAAGAAAATTACTTAAAACATTTGTGGTGTTGACTATTGTGTTGAGTATTCCATTGTGTAATTCTTTTGGCTACAAGTTTTGGATTGTCCATCATTAGATCCACCATCCTTGACTGCATAAAGATCCTTGTTGAGATCAATGTACCCAAACATACACTTTTCATAAGCCTCCATATCTACCTCAAAATTATCCAATTATTCATAATACATTACATAAGAAAAAATCCCCTCAAGCTTCAACTACTCATATCAAAGTCAATCCTATGAAAGCTACTCATAAGCCTATTGTGATAAAGATAAATCTAAAAAATGAAAGCCTCTTGACCATGCAGCCCAAAATAAATATGTTGATATCCCTCCCAAATCTCATTTACCTCCATTTGTGAATAATAATATTCCTTCTACATCCTTCAAATCCATTCTTGGTCCCTATATGATGTAGGACAGGCAACGAGGATCTAATTAAGGACAATCCCCACAAGTAGCCAAACACCATAATGTGGAATAACACAACAGAATAATTGTTTCAACTAAATTTTTATTAACATTCTCGACTGTAAGGCCTTCTGGGATATGGCCAATTACAACAAGAAATAGTTCTTTAAGATCAACAAAGATCTAAGCCCCAACCTCAGCTAGTCCAGTTCTAAAAATAATCAGCAACTGATGGAAACCCTAAGGTAGATCTGAACTTGAGCTCACAAGCCTCCAAGAAATCTCCTTGACACTAAGCATACAAACCACTAGCTCTCCTATTACAAACTATCAGATAACAATATGATCTTCAAGATCTCACAAGATCCAAATCTACACTTCTATCTGATAAAATTGGTGCCTAAACAACTACCCCAAACACTCCTTAAATACTAATCTTTAGCCATAAGTCAGCTGGATGACATAATTAACTCCTAAGCCAAGTTGGCTCCTATTACAAACAAATATTAAATGCAATAGTAGTTAGCTCTCAAATAGCCTTACAAAAATTTAATTATCTATGTTGGCCTCTAGATCTACAGAGGAGAATACAACAAAAGCTACCAATAATAAATGCACCAAGTCAGCCAACCAAATCATCAATAATTCCAGTCGATAAACTAGAACTACTAAACACTAGAGGAACAACTAAGCACCAGTGAAACAACCAACCAATCTAAGCAACACTAAGAAATATAGGCATCACCAAGCACAAGTTCCACTGAGCACAAGAACCTTCACTAAGTTCCTTCAGTGACTGAGTTTCCCTCAATAATTGAGATTATCGGTAAAAGTTACAACCAAGTACCATAGAACCAAAACAACACACCTCCATGAAGATTCACTGAGTACCCTAGAATTCCCCTGCATCACTATATTCAAAAATTAAAACCTTCATATCTTCCATCCATATTAGGCCCTTATATCCCTCCACCAACCTTTGCTTCCATCCCTAGCCCACAATCCATTTACCCTATATCCTATCAAGATCAACAAACACATACATAGTTGAGAAACCAAACACCCATCCATATGAACCCTCCATATAAGACCATCCATATGAACCATCCATATCAACATTATTCATCCACCAATACTGATTCTTTTGGAATCAATTTGCATGTGCAACATAAGAATAAAAAAATCAAGAATCCACTTATACATATGAAGATAGCTATGTCCAATCTAATTGACATGTGAATGAAAGAAAAAAATAAATATTTAAGAGACCACAAAGGTCCATCAAGAAGAAAGAAAAACCAAAGAAAATGTGGGTTCCTAAAACCCTCATTGAAGAAATTCATTGCATCCATCAAGAAAAAAGAAAAATCAAAGAAAATGTGGATTCCTAAATCCCTCATGGAAGAAATACATCCTAAAGAATCCATCAAGATGAAATAAAAATCAAAGAAAATGTGGGTTCCTAAATCCCTCATTAAAGAAATGAATTCCAAAGAATCTAAAAGGAAATTAAAATTAAAGAAAATATAGATTCACAAGTCACTTTTGAAGGACTTACACACCAAATAGAAATCAAAGTTGACATTCAAGCTTCCAAAGGCTTCCACTCCACATTCTTCCAAAAATATACCATCTTATGCATCCATTTTGGGTCCTTGTGTCTCAAGATCCATATCCTCTCCTACATCAAATTCTCAAGCTATCTCACCTAGTTTTCCTCTATTATTCTACTACCCTTCAAGGTGTGTGTTGATGTTGATTTTATTAATACTTTTGATCCTCTTATTCCTTATTCATCCATTCCATTTTTCATGCCCACATATAGAAAGATTTATTATTCTCTCATTAATTATCCTTCCATTTCCATCACATAAATCTTTAGCCACCCTCTACCTTATCCACCATATCACCTTTCCATCACTCTATCAACATCTTTGAGCATACCATTTAGTGACATTGGCCCATCGTATCATATCTTTGTTGGCAAGTGATTCTTTGGGAACACTATGGATCACTTAAGTGTTGTCATTTATGGAAACACTTATACTAGAGTGATCATGATGTAGGAGAGTCCTAGGATTCTTTCCAATCATGTATCAACCAAAAATATGTTTGTCTTTGAAGGTAAATTGTTAGTTTTGATCTTGGTTTGATGGAGTTTTTACTTAGTTTGGGAGACTAGTTTCTCAGTTTATGTGGTTGTCGGGGTGCTCGATCTCTAAAGAATTCTCGGTGACTGAAGCTGTCGATTCTTTGGTACTTGTTGATAACTATGTTTCTTGGTTATGCTTGGAGTGGTTGGTTGATTGGTGCTTGATTATTTCTTCTATTGCTCGATGTTCTCACTTTCTGATTGGATTGTTTGGATAGATTGTATTGGTTGATAGGTGCATTTAATTTGGGTCATGCTCCTCATGTTATGGATTGACCTTTGGATGTGTTGGGACCTAGATTTGGCATGTTGCATTCTTCTATGTGGATCTGATGACCATTTGGGGCCATCTTTGAGAGTTTATTTATTTTGTAAGGCTATGTGATAGCCGACTGATGTTTTAGCATTTAATATTTCTTTGTAAGGGTTTATTGTTTCATCAGCCAACTTGTGGCTGGGGATCATTATTTATAGGTTTCTTGGGTAGATGTTTAGGGGGAGATTCTTGGAAGGAAGGTTAGTAGCCTATGAGCTTAGGAGAAGGAAGATTGCTTGGAAGTTTGAGTATAAGTTTAGATCTTTCATGGGTGCCTACTAGTGTGATGTGTGTTGCAGACCTGGGCTAATGCTGATGTTGTAAAAAATATTTGGATCCTATGAGATCTTGTAAACTGTTACTTGCTTTGTATCTGGCTATAACTAGGAAGGCCTTACATCTTGATACATTGCATGTAATTAGTGATTTGATGAACTAAGACATTTTTTTGATTTTAGATCTATTGTTTTTATTTTGTATTTCCACTACATATTGGTTTGGCTACAAGGTCGGTCAGTCCTTAATTGGATCCACCAGCCTTGACTGCATCAGGTGGTATCAGAGTGAATTTTGTTCCTATTTGAGAAAATTTTGTTGCTGTTGGAGCCGATTGGATCTTGTGTGTCTAGATTTTCATTTGAAGATGCCTTTGAGGAGAAATCGTGAGATCTCTAAAGAAGAAGAAGCTATTGGTGAATTCAATATTGATGATTTTGGGGCTTTACAAAAACAAGTATGAGATCTATAAGAAGATTTGAGAAAGAAGAATCCAACCTTGAAAGAGGATGGTGATGATGAATCTGAGGAAGATCATTTTGAAGAAGCAATCGAAGAAGCTAGAGATACTAAGGAGAATCAAATTTTGAAAGCTATGTCTAAGATTGGGAAAAGACCTAAGATTGAAGTTTCTACATTTGTTGGAAGCCTTAGGCTAGAAGAGTTAATTGATTGGATCAATGAGATTGATGAATACTTTGAGTATGAAGAAATAGAGGATCTTGATATGGTTAGATTTACAAAGACTAAATTAAAAGGTCATGCAAATATCTGGTGGAGAGAAGTTCAGTTGGAAAGAGGTAGAAGAGGGAAAGAAAAGATCACTAAGTGGAACTGAATGGTGGATAAGTTGAAGAAGCAATTCATTCTAATGGATTATGAATTGGACATGTTTAAGAAGATGCAAGCTTTGAAGTAGACTAAAAAATTAGTATAGGAGTTTTATAGAATCCTAATTAGGACTGGTCATTCTGAAGCTAATAAAGAGAAGGTTTCTAGGTATGTTTATGGCTTGAGACCTAATATTTAGGAAGAGTTACTTACTATGTGTATGACAAAAATTTATGATGCTTATCAAATGGAATTGAAGATTGAAGAGAAGCTAAATATGAAGTATGAAGGAAAATAGAACAATAGGAACCGAGGTGGTAAAACTGGTGAGATAGTTGCTGAGAGTAATGTGATAGAGAATCCTAAGACTGATGTGGGATCTAGCAATGGTCAAGCTACTAAGAATACTAGACAAAGAGGAAAGTGGAAGAATGAGTTCATTAGCACTTTTTATAATTGTGGTGAAGCTGGTCATAGAAGTTGGTAGTGTTCTAAGAAAAGAGTTTCATTAGCTACTTAAGAAGATAATGAGAATGTTCCAGAAAAAGGTGAGACACTCATCACTAGGAGATTAGCTACATGTGTTCATGAACTACTGCAAAGGAGGAATTTGTTCAGAACCAAATGTAAGTGCAAAGATAATGTATGTAATGTCATAGTTGACAGTGGTAGTTTTGAGAACTTTGTTTCAGATGAAATGCTTAGCAAGTTGAATTTGGAAAGAAGGAAACATCCTAATCCTTACCAGATTAGTCAGTTACAAGATGCTTCTAAGATTAGAGTTGAAGAAAAATTCTTGATTAAGTTTTAGATTGGATCTTACCATGATATGATATTGTGTGATGTATTGCCTATGGATTCTTGTCATATGTTTCTTAGTAGACCCTGGCAGTTTGAATGAGAAGGAGAATGATATCTCTAAATAGTTTGTAGAGATTAAGAAATAGATGGTTTTTCTAGAAGAGATGGTACAATAGATGGTGAAATTTTTGACATAGGGAGATGCAAATGATACTGAGTTGATTGAAGATACTAGAAGGTGTTAGAAAGTAAAGATCCCCAAGATAACTCAGAGGGGGGGGGGGTGAATTAGTTATCAGATAATTTATCCATTCAACTACTTTAAACAATATAATCAATGTACTAATCAACCATAGAAAGATAATCATACACAGTTGCACAATAACACAAGATATGTTGACTAGGGAACCTCTTGAAAAAAGTAAACCCCGATGGGAATGATGCCCACAAAATAATGCACTAATATGAAATTTCCTTGTTAGAGGATGGACCCTATTAGGAGTCTTATGAAATACATTCAGTACATATAAATCCCTGTTAGGAGATTTTGAATCCCTATTAAAAGATTTTAACCCGGTTAAGAGTTAATGGAAGACAGAAGGACCCACTGCCCAAAAAGCTTCAAGGCAAGATCTCTGAACTCACTATCCAAAAGATCTTAGATTTATTCAATAGAATAATATGAAATATATTACTTCCCTCACACTGTGCCAAAACCACACTCTCTGCTACACAAGATCACAATTCCAGATCTCTGTACTCACAAGTCTTCCGTCATCACTGAATTAGCTCTTTTCTTCACTTCATGCATATATTCACATCTCAATCTTCATAGTACACATTAAAACAAGGAAAAAATTCCTTCTTATATACCAAACTCAAATAATTACAAATGAGTCGGTCCTTAATTACAAAATAATAAATTATACACACTACACACAGAATTCACATAAAACTGACGGCTTCCAGATACTATAACTTTCTCCAAACATATCCTCAAAGTTTGTGCTATTAAACACATCATCATTAATGAGTGTCCAACATCCATTTAACTACACAAAATCATATTCCATCCTACCTAAGAGATATCTTCTGATTTCTGAACATCGCTTCACAGAAACACTGTCTAAACACTGCTTTCACCAAAATGCTCATAACTATCAGAAATGAATAAATTTATTTTTGTGCTGTTAACCGTAGGTTAATAACACAGCAAAGAACATACCATCAACTATGCAAAATTCAATCTACAATACAACATGTGCGCAAAACAAAATTGTACCTACTTTCCTGCTAATATCTAGAATATCACTGTGTTGACATCAATGACAATCCAAGTCATGAATGCAACAAAAAATGCTACAAAATGACTGCAAATATACTTTGTATTCATTCCTAACAATCTCCCCCATTGGCATTGATGGAAACATAGATGAAAAACATCCAATGTTCCAAACATCTAATACTGCAACATCACTGCAAAATATCAAATTAAATCTTGCTTCATTTTCCTATTCAACTCTCTCATACAATCCATAGTGTTTTTCATGTATATCTCTCTCCCATTGACATCAATGACATAAATTCCATCACTAAGTTAACAACAACTTAATGTCAAAAGACACTTTTTTAGAAAAATACAATAACAAGAGTCCTCATGACTCAGCTCATAAACTCCCCCATAGAGGAAGTTCCAACATCCAATCCAAAAGAAAGATAGGGCTCATATACCACTGGATGGATGCAATCATCTACATCAATTATCAAAAATAGGTTGGGGCATAACCCCAAGCATACCTCTCAGATACACAAATGTATCCTTAGGTAAAGGCTTTGTAAATATATCTGCTATCTGCTCCTTTGTACTTATGTACTCCAATCTTACTTTTTTTTCTACAACTTTCTCTCTTACAACATGATACTTGATCTCAATATGTATAGTCTTAGAATGTAAAACATGATTTTTTGACATACTCACTGTACTGGTGTTATCACAATGTATAAAAACGGGCTCATTAAACTTTATTCTAATATCCTTCAACATCTGCTTCATCCAAATAATCTGATTACAATTATTTTCTACTGTAACATATTCTGCTTCTATTGTGCTTTGTGAAGTACAATTATGCTTCTTACTTAGCCAAGAGATCAATTTTCCTCCAAGAAAAAAGGCTCCACCACTGGTGTTTTTCTTGTCATCAATGCTGCCTCCCCAATCTGCATCAGTATAGGCACATAAAGTAAAATCATCAAAATTCTCATACCATAATCCATAATCCATTGTTCCTTTCAGATATCTCAGTATCCTCTTTACTGCTGCATAATGTGATTCTCTAGGTTCTACTTGAAATCTTGCTACAATCCCCACTGAATGTGCTATATCAGGTCTTGTATGTGTCAAGTACTGCAATCCTCCAATCATAGATCCATACTTTTTCTGCTCAACTGCTAGTGTCTCATCTTTGCTAGATAACTTATGTCAAGTTATGATAGGTGTTCCAACAGGTTTAGAATCTTCCATTCCAAATCTTTTCAACAAGTCATTTAAATACTTAGTCTGACTTACAAATATACCTTCCTTGCTTTGTGTTATCTATAATTCCAAAAAATATTTCATTTCTCGAATCATGCTTGTCTCAAATTCAGTCTTCATTTCATTTGCAAATTTGTCACTAGCTTCATCTTCTCCTCCAAAGATAATATCATCAACAAATATAACTATAACCAAAAAACCATTCTCAATTTCTTTTGTGTATAAGATACTATCTACTATTCCTTTTATAAATCCCAGTTTCAATAAATACTTATCCAATCCTGCATACTAGGTTCTAGGTGCTTGTTTTAATCCATATAAAGCTTTCTTTAACTTACATACCATATCTCCTTCTTGTGTCAAAGGAAAACCTTCAGGCTACTCAATGTAGACTTCTTCCCATTCACCATTCAAAAATGCTGATTTCACATCCATCTAATACACTTTGAATTTCTTGTAAGTTGCATATGCTAGAAACATTCTCACTGCTTCAAGTCTGGCCACGGGTGCAAAGGTTTCTTCATAGTCAATTCCTTCTTGTTGTGAATATCCTTTACATACCAATCTTTCTTTGTTTCTTATCACTTCTCCTTCTTCATTCATCTTGTTTCTGAATACCCACTTTGTTCCAATCACATTCTTGTCTTCAGGTCTAGGGACCAATTCCCATGTCTTGTTTTTTTTCAATTTGCTCTAGTTCTTCTTTCATAGCATTAATCTAATGTTCATCTTCACAAGCTTCATTAGTAGTCTTAGGTTCAATTTGAGAAATCAAACATAAATTTACCTTATTTTGAGTCAAAACTCCTCTATCTAAACTTCCAATAACTTGCTCAACAGGGTGATGTCTTGAAGTATACCTTTTAGGTGTCATAGTTACTGGTCTTGTTCCAACTATAGATTCTTCTCTTCTTTCTTCTTTGTTTTCTTCTCTATTTTCTTTAGTATGAATTTCATTCAGCAAATCACTGTTAGTTTCAAAAAATAATTCTACATTTTCAATGTTAGGCTGAGGTTGTGCTTCTCCATCAGATTCATAATCAAGCATTCTTTCCTGAATTTTAAACTTCTCATCAACTTTTACATTTGCACTTTCAACAATAGTCTTAGTTCTTTTGTTCTAACGTCTATATGCTTTTCATTTTAAAGAATATCCAAGAAATATTCCTTCATCACTTCTAGGATCAAACTTTCCTATATCATCATCTCTCTTTATATAACATTTACTTCCAAAAATTATAAAATACTTAACTAAGGGTGTATGTCCAAACCATAATTCATAAGGTGTCTTGTTTGTATCTACTCTGATTTGTACTCTATTCATAGTGTATACTGTTGTGTTCATTGCTTCTCTCCAAAAAGTCTTAGCCAAATCATTTTCAAACAACATAGCTCTTGCTGCTTCAGTTATTGACCTGTTCCTTCTTTGTACAATACCATTTTGTTTTGGTGTTTTAGGGGCTGAAAGTTGTCTCTTAATATCATTCATTTCACAAAAGGTGTTAAACTCTCAAGATGTAAATTCACCACCTCTATTAGATCTTAGACACTTAATCTTCATTCCAGATTCATTCTCAATTTTTCTTTTCATGATCTTAAATTTATCAAATGCTTCATATTTTTCTTTAAAAAATGCAATCCACATCATTCTTGTAAAATCATCAACAAGAATCATAAAATACCTTTCTCCATAGAATCCTCTAGTCCTAGTAGGACCACTCAAGTCTGTATGAACAATCTCCAACTTCTCTATCGATGTGAACTTCTTGTTGGGAAATGAACTCCTTTTCTGCTTTGCCATCATACATTCTTTGCAAATCATGTTAGTAGGTTTCATAATTCTAGGTAAATCTCTTACCACAAGTGTAGTGCTCACCTTAACAATATTATCAAAGTTTATATGACAAAACCTTTTATGCCATAACCAAATGTCATCAATCCTAGTTATCAAACATGTCATCTCAGTAGGATTCAACTAAAATACATTACCTCTGGTTTTGGATCCTTTTCCAATTAGATTTCCATTTTTATCTTTTATCACACATGTTTTCTCAGAAAACTAAACTTGATAACCCTTATCAGCCAATTGTCCAATGCTTAGTAGATTATGTCTCAGTCCATCAACAAAGTAAACATCATCAGTGTTAGTCTTTCCATCAAGAGTAATAGATCCTATACCCTTAATCAAACAAGGTGCATTGTTACCAACCCTAACAATTCCTCCATCATAATTATCTAACTTAAAAAACTTTCTTTTATCTCCAGTCATATGATGTGAACAACCACTATCTATAATCCAATCAGATTTCTTTTCAACTTATGAAACTAATGCTTTTTCTTCCCTTTTATCAGATTCATAACTTTCTTCTTTAATTGCTACAAATCCTATTTCCTCAAAGTTATCATTATCACTGTCACTTAAATGTTTTTCAATTTCTGCTTCAAGATCTTCATCATTTGCATAATAATATCCTTTAGATCTCCTAGGTTTAAAGTTGCTTCTATACTGCTTAACTCTTTTAGGACATTTAGATGCAAAATGACCATATTCTTGACAAGTCCAACATTTAAAGATTTTCTTTCCATATGGTTCTCTTTTTACAAGTAATGCAATACCTTCTTCAATCTTCTTATCTTCCTTAGATCTGCTACTGCTGGCATAATCTCCATTCACATTAGTACTTCTTGTAGGTCTAAATTTAAGAGCACTGAATGTTGTTTCCATTCTAGGTAGCTCTCCTGATAATCTCAAGTTCATCTCTACTATTTCTAATCTTCCAAGAAGAGTTGATGCAGGAGCATCCTGGGTGTAAGAGCAATCTTGCATCACCCAAAAATATTTCTATTTTTATTTTCAATAAGAGCTATTTTGCGCAGAGCTGCTATTTATGGAAAGTTACTATTTTTTTTGGTCATTTTTGTATGTGCTCAGAATGATCTGATTTCTTTCTTGGAGGTTCATTTTGGTCATATAAGTCAGCCAGTAAAGTTTCATTGCCAGATCAAGTGTATATTGGAAGATATTGAAGATTTTTGGTATTGGCAGCAGGGTACAGAAACTTTGAACTTAGTTTTGAAGGCTTTAGAGGGCCCAGCTAAGGTTGAAAATTTGAGTGACAGGTGCTTGCACGGGTCAAGCCTGTAGAGCGCTTCGTGGCATTTCTGAAATGGGGTTATAATAGCCGATCGGGTCAACTAGTGATGACTTATGGTCTTCGGAAGTTGGACCACCTGAAATGGCAGAAAATAATTTTCTTCAAAATTTTTGTTCAGGTTTCAAAGGTTATCTTGAGCCAACTATGATGTAATAAAATGTAAAATAAAATAATTCTAAGTTTGGTTGGCCTTATTGGCTAAAAATTCTGGAACCTTCCCAGGCGGTGGAAAACTGTCTATATAAGGAAGGCTGTATTATTGTCTTAGGTAGTTCAGAATAGTTCTGGGTAGTAGATCTGGGTAATAGTTTGAGGCTTTGTCCTACAGAATATTGTAAGGGAATGCCCATGTGGCTTTTCATATTGTAATTCTGAAAGTTTGTAATTCCACATTTGTGGAGATAATAAGAAGCCAATTTTCTATTTTTGCATATTGTTGTTGTTTCTCTATATCTGTTATGTGTTTGTGGTATTAAGGGGAGCACCCTTCATTAGGTGGTATTAGAGCAGGATTTCTTGAGTGTGTAAACAGATCACCGACTGTGAGGAAGTTTTTACTAGGACCGTGGCTAGGGTTTCAATGCGCATCACGAAAATGCCTCCACAAAGGGAACGTGGTGAAAGAGCTGGTGTTGTAACACCTGAGGTTAGAGAGCTGCAGAGACAAGTGCGAGCATCACAAGAAGAGATTCGCAGATGAATGAATCTTAATGTCATAGATGAAAGCGAGGATGAAGCCGAAGAAGAATATCAAGAAGGAGAAGCTGAAATTATGAACCAGGAGGAAGAAAGACTTTTTCGAGCGATTTTCAAGATTGGGAAAAGACCTAAGATTGAGGTTCCTACATTTTCTAGAAATCTTAACCTAGAGGAATTGATTGACTGGATCAATGAATGTGAGAAATATTTTGAGTACGAAGATGTTGAGGATCCTGATAGGGTCAAATTTGTGAAAGCCAGATTGAAAGGTCATGCGAAGATCTGGTGGCAAGAAATTCAATTGGAGTGAAATAGAAGAGGGAAAGATAAAATCACAAGATGGGATCAGATGGTGGATAAATTGAAGTGACAGTTCATTCCTGTTAATTATGAGCTTGACCTACTAAAGAAAATGCAAAGTTTGAAGCAAGCAGGAAGATTTGTTTAGGAGTATACAAAGGAGTTCTATCGACTCCTCATCATAATAGGCCATACAGAAGCTGATAAGGAGAAAGTTGCCTGATACCTTAATGGGCTAAGGCCAAGCATTCAAGAGGAGCTGAATCTGGTTTGAATGAATAGTATTGAAGAGGCATACCAGTTTGCCCTAAAAGTAGAGGAAAAGCTAAACAAGAAGTTTGAGAGCAGACAAAATGGAAGAGGTCGTGGTGGATGATCTGGTGGACGGTCATATGGTGGCCAAAATGAAGATCCAAAAAAGAAGGACGAGGCCAATAGCAGTCAGAATCAGTGAGGAAATAATTCCAATCATTTCCAGGATCAGAATAATAGAGATCAGAGAGGAAGAGGAAGAGGACAAGGATCTGGAAGAGGTGGCTTCCATGGAACATGTTTTCACTGTGGAGAAGAAGGTCATAGGGCATTTGAATGTCCTCAGCAGAAAGGAAGAACAGACAGGACAAATGAAGGCCAGGCCAGGGTTGCACATGTAGATGAAGATGCCAGATCATCAAATTCTGAAGATGCTAAAAGAGGAGAAACGTTGATTAACAGAAGAGTCCTGTTGAGTGGTGAGAATGAACCTGAGCAAAGAAGGAGCCTGTTTTGCACAAGGTGCAAGTGTGAAGGTAAATGTTGTGATATGATCATTGGTAGTGGAAGCACTAACAATTTGGTGTCAGAAGAGATGGTGACAAAGTTGAAGCTCAAGAGACAGAAACACCCACATCCATATCGGATTGCCTGGGTACAGGATGACCACAAGGTCATGGTCAATGAACAATGTCTGGTGAAGTTCAAGATTGGCAGATACCAAGATGAGGTATTGTGTGATATCATATCTATGATTGCATGTCATATGTTGTTGGGTAGACCATGGCAGTTTGACAGATGTGCTGTACATGATGGTCGTGCGAATACCTATTCCCTAACAAAGGATGGAGTGCGACATAAGCTAAAACCATTGAAGGAGACTGAAGAAAAGGTATGTGGTAATGCAAGGATAACTTTTGTTGATGGAAGAAATTTCCTAGATGGTATGAGGCATGAGCATGTATATTTTGCTTTAATTCCAAAAGCTGGTAAAGAGGAAGTAGAAGATGTTCCTGTTGAAGTTGCTGATTTGTTGAATGAGTTTCAAGATATTGTATCCGATAACATGCCTGATGGATTACCACCAGTCAAGAAGATCGGTCATCAGATGGACTTGATCCCAGGAGAGAGTTTGCCGAATAAGGCAGCACACAGAATGACACCTACAGAAAGTGAGGAGTTGAACAGACAAGTACATGAACTGTTATAGAAAGGATTGATCTATGAGAGTCTGAGTCCCTGTGCTGTACCAGTAGTATTAGCACCAAAGAAGAATGGAGAATGGAGGATGTGTATAGATTCTAGGGCAATAAACAAGATCACAGTCAAGTACAGGTTTCCATTGCCATGAATGGATGATATTATGGACTGTTTGAGTGGAGCTGTGTATTTCTCAAAGATAGATCTAAAAAGTGGATATCATCAGATTCAGATCAGAGAAGGAGATGAATGGAAGACTACCTTCAAGACAAAGGAAGGACTATATGAGTGGTTAGTCATGCCTTTTGGGCTAACCAATGCACCGAGCACTTTCATGCGGCTCATGAACGAGGTTCTGAAAGAATTTTTGGGTAAGTTTGTCATTGTTTACCTAGATGATATTTTGATCTTTAGTAAGACATTGGATAAGCATATGATGCATATTCATATGGTATTTGAGAAGTTGAGAGAAGAGAAATTGTTGATTAATTTGAAGAAGTGCTATTTTGTGAAGAAAGAGTTGGTGTATTTGGGATTTGTAGTTTCAGTAGAAGGTCTAAAAATGGACCCAGAGAAGGTATAGGCTATCCTTGAATGGCCTACTCTGAGGAGTGCTGCTGAGGTAAGATCTTTTCATGGTCTAGCTAGCTTTTACAGAAAGTTTATCAGAAATTTTAGCAGTATTTGTGGACCCTTGATTGAAACAATGAGAGGGGATAGAAAAGAGTTTAAGTGGACTAATGGGGCAGAAAAGAGTTTTCAATTGTTGAAACAAAAAGTTACAGAACAACCAGTTTTAGCACTTCCAGATTTTAACAAGGTGTTTCAAGTAGATTGTGATGCTAGTGGTACTGCAATAGGAGCTATTATGAGCCAAGAAGGTAAACCTGTTGCTTATTTCAGTGAGAAATTAAATGATGCCAAGAGAAAATCATCTATTTATGATCAAGAATTTTATGCTATAGTTCAGGAATTGAAAAAGTGGAGGCACTATCTGCTTCCTAAGGAGTTTGTGTTGTATACTGATCATCAAGCTTTTCAATATTTGAATAGTCAAGGAAAATTGAATCAAAGGCATTTGAAATGGGTTGAGTTTTTGCATAGTTATACATTTATTTTGAAACATAGGAGTGGAAAGTCTAATAGGGTTGCAGATGCTCTTAGCAGAAGGTAACTATTGCTAACAGAAATGCAGATTGAAGTGGTTGGGTTCAAGGAACTCAAGAATTTGTATCTAAAGGATCCTGATTTTGGTGAAGCTTGGAAAGCTTGTACAGAGCCTGTTACTCTAGACAGGATGAAATGGCTGGATTTTATCATCCAAGATGATATGCTATTCAGAGGGAGTCAGTTGTGCATTCCACAAAGTTCTATGAGGGAGAATCTCATCAAGGAGAAGCATAGTGGAGGATTGGCTGGACATTTTGGTCATGATAAAACCCTTTCTTTGGTTGGTGAGAATTATTATTGGCCACAATTGTAGCAAGATGTGAAGAAGTTTGTACAAAGTTGCAGAGTATGTCAGATGGTGAAAGGAGTGAAGCAGAATACAGGGTTGTATCAGCCATTACCTATACCAGAGAAGCCTTGGGAGGATATCAGTATGGACTTTGTTCTTGGTTTACCGAGGACACAATGGGGACACGATTCAATTTTTGTGGTAGTTGACAGATTTTCAAAGATGGCACATTTTATTCCTTGCAAGAAGACTAATGATGTTGTTCATGTAGCAGAATTGTTTTTCAGAGAAGTAGTGAGACTTCATGGTTTGCCAAAGACCATAGTTTCAGATCGGGACACTAAGTTTGTTGGATATTTCTGGCGTACATTGTGGAAGAAGTTGAAGATAGATTTGAAGTTTAGTTCATCACATCATCCACAGACTGATGGATAGACAGAGGTGGTGAATAGGAGTTTGGGAAATTTACTGAGATGTTTGGTTGGAGATAAGCCAACAGGATGGGATTTGATTTTACCACAGGCGGAATTTGCATACAATAATTTTGTCAATAGGAGCACTGGTAAATCACCATTCTAGATTGTATATGGAAGTAGTCCAAGAAATGCATCTGAATTGAGGAAGATAGATAAAGGAGAAATAAGTAGTGCTGAAGCTGAGGATTTTGCAGAACTCTTGAAGAACATCCATGAGGAGGTGAGGAAGCATATTACCAAGATGAATGCATAGTATAAGGCTAAGGAAGATGAGAAAAGGAGGTATAAGTAATTTTAGGTTGGTGATGAAGTCATGGTTCATTTGCAGAAGGAGCGGTTTCTAGTTGGTACATATAACAAGCTAAAAATGAAAAAGTTTGGACCATGTAGGATACTGAAGAAACATGATTTAGGAAATGCATATGAGGTAGAATTGCCTACTGAGCTAAATATTTCACCAGTGTTTAACATTTTAGATTTGACAGAGTATCACGAAGGAGGTGTTGAAGATGAGGTTGCAGCAGCATAGTGGAGTATTCCAGCAACTAGTTCAGACACTAAGGAGATCAAAGATATACTAGATAGTCGTGTTGGTAGAAGCACAAGGAATAGGACATATGAAGAATATCTGGTCAAGTGGAAAGGATGACCTGTTGAAGATTCATCATGGCTGACAAAGGAGGAGGTTAGCCATCTTGGCTTTCCTCTGCACACTTGAGTCGTGACAGGGTCACTTCTCAAATTACCCTAGGTGTCTGATGCAGGAGCATCCTAGGTGTAAGAGCAATCTTGCATCACCCAAAAATATTTCTATTTTTATTTTTAATAAGAGCTATTTTGTGCAGAGCTTCTATTTATGGAAAGTTACTATTTTTTTTGGTCATTTTCGTATGTGCTCAGAATGATTTGATTTCTTTCTTGGAGGTTCATTTTGGTCATATAAGTCTGCCAGTAAAGTTTCATTGCCAGATCAAGTGTATATTGGAAGATATTGACGATTTTCGGTATTGGCAGCAGGGTACAAAAACTTTGAACTTAGTTTTGAAGGCTTTAGAGGGCCCGGATGAGGTCAAAAATTTGAGTGACAAGCACTTGTGCGGGTCAAGACTGTAGAGCGCTTTGTGGTGTTTCTGAAATGGGGTTATAATAGCCGATCGGGTCAACTGGTGATGACTTATGGTCTTCGAAAGTTGGGCCACCTGAAATGGCAGAAAATAATTTTCTTCAAAATTTTTGTTCAGGTTTCAAAGGTTATCTTGAGCCGACTATGATGTAATAAAATGTAAAATAAAATAATTCTAAGTTTGGTCGGCCTTATTGGCTAAAAATTCTGGAACCTTCCCAAGCGGTGGAAAATTGCCTATATAAGGAAGGTTGTATTATTATCTTAGGCAGTTCAGAATAGTTCTGGGTAGTAGATCTGGGTAATAGTTTGAGGCTTTTTCCTACAGAATATTGTAAGGGAATGCCCATGTGGCTTTGCATATTGTAATTCTGAAAGTTTGTAATTCCACATTTGTGGAGATAATAAGAAGCCAATTTTCTGTTCTTGCATATTGTTGTTGTTTCTCTATATCTGTTATGTGTTTGTGGTATTAAGGGGAGCACCCTTCAGCAAGAGTCTCTCTTGAAAAGTTTGATGTACAAGGTATCACTTGTTCAATCATCTGTGTTGTCTGCTTGAATACTGGTGTCAAAGTTCTCAAAATTTTTCATATCACTTCATTCTCTATCTTATCACATCCACAAGACTTTATTCCTGTTACAATCTCAGACATCCTACCAATATAACTTCTAATAGATTCATCTTCCATCATTCTGATATCTTCAAATGCACAAATCCAATTATGTAATCTAGCCTTCTTTGCATGTTCATCACCTTCAAAAGTAGAATGTAAAGCTTTCCAAATTGCATGAGATGTTTTCAAACATCTTACTTGACTATATTCATTCTCCAGTAGTGCTGAAAAAAGTGCTTCTCTTGCAAGTATGTTACACATGAATAGATCTAGTTCATCTTTAGTTCCTGCCTCTAGATTGTCATCCTTAATGATAGTCTTCTCATTCTTTGTAATCAACCAATAACTTGTTCCTAAACACAATAGATGTGTCTTCATATTTTCTTTCTAGCTCTCAAAATTTACTCCATCAAACTTAGGCCTTTCTTTTCTGAAATTCACCATGGATCTCCTTAAGTTGTTAAACTTTTCTTTCAAGGACCTGCTGCTCTGATACGAATTGTTAGAAAGTAAAGATCCCTAAGATAACTAAGAGGGGGGGGGGCTGAATCAGTTATCAGATAATTTATCCATTCAACTACTTTAAACAATATAATCAATATACTGATCAACCATAGAAATATAATCATACATAGTTGCACAATAAGACAAGATATGTTGACTAGGGAACCTCTTGAAAAGAGTAAACCCCACTGGGAATGATGCTTACAAAATGATGCACTAATATGAAAGTTCCTTGTTAGAGGATGGACCCTATTAGGAGTCTTATGAAATAAATTTAGTACATATAAATCCCTATTAGGAGATTTTGAATCCCTGTTCAAAGATTCTAACCCGGTTAAGAGTTAATGGAAGACAGAAGGACCCACTGCCCAAACAGCTTCAAGGCAAGATCTCTAAACCCACTGTCCAAAAGATCTTAGAGTTATTCAACAAAATAATATGAAATATATTACCTCCTTCACACTATGCCAAAACCACACTCTCTGCTACACAAGATCACAATTCCAGATCTCTGTACTCACAAGTCTTCCTTCATCACTGAATTAGCTTTTTTCTTCACTTCATGCATATATTCGCATCTCAATCTTCATAGTAAACATTAAAACAAGAAAAAAATTCCTTCTTATATACCAAACTTAAATAATTACAAATGAGTTGGTCCTCAATTACAAAATAATAAATTCTACATGCTACACACAGAATTCACATAAAACTGTCAGCTTCCAGATACTGTAGCTTTCTCCAAACATATCCTCAAAGTTTGTGCGATGAACCACATTATCATTAATGAGTCTCCAAAATCCCTTTATTTACACAAAATTAGATTCCATCCCAGCTAAGAGATATCCTTTGATTTCTGAACATCGCTTCATAGAAACACTGTCTAAACACTGCTTTCACCAAAATGATCATAAATCTCACAAATGAATGAATTTATTTTTGTGCTATTAACCATTGGTTAATAACAAAACAAAAAACATACCATCAACTATGCAAAAGTTAATCTAAAATACAACATGTGTGTAAGACAAAACTGTACCTGCTTTCCTGCTAATATCCAGAATATCACTATGTTGACATCAATGACAATCCAAGTCATGAATGCAACAACAACTGCTATAGAATGACTACTAAAATACTTTGTATTCATTCCTAATAGAAGGGATGAACATTACTAAGGCACTAATGTGATCATTAGTGGTCATAGTTGGTTTCTATCAATTACCGACCAGAGGGGTAAACAAAGTGGAAGAAAGGACTTTCTGCATGAGAAAGTGAATGAAGTGAAGACTACATCGGATGAAGGACAAGAAGAGATGTGGGTGAATAATGGATTTAGCATACCTATTCTGATTCCCTTGAAATGTTCTTGATTTCCTTATGAGAAAATATTTCTTACATAGGGTGTCTAACATAGGAGAATCCTAGGATTCTTAGCAATATGTACCAACCAAAAATATGTTTGTCTTTGAAGGTAGATTGTTGGTTTTGCTCTTGGTTTGATGGAGTTCTTGCTCAGTTTGGGAGACTGGTTGCTCATTTTATGTGGTTATTGGGGTTCTCAGTCTCTAAAGAACATTTGGTGACTGAAGGCATTATTTCTTTGGCACTCAGTGATAACTGTGTTGCTTGGTCATGCTTGGCATGGTCGGGTGACTGGTGCTCAGTTATTTTTTTTTTTGCTTGGTGTTCTTTCTTACCAAATGGATTTTTTGGATAGCTCATCTTGACCAACTCATGCATTTAATTTGGGTCACACTCCTCATGTTATGGATTGACCACTGGATGTGTGGAGACCTAAATCGGGTATGTTGCATTCTTCTATGTAGATCTGATGATCATTTGGGGCCATCTTTGAGAGTTTATTTATTTTGTAAGGCTTTGTGAGAGATGACTGATGTTTTAGCATTTAATATTTATTTGTATGGGTTTATTGTTTCATTAGCCAACTTGTGGTTGGGGATCAGTATTTATAGGTTTCTTGGGTAGATGTTTAGGGGGGGAGATTGTTGGAAGGAAATTTAGTATCCTGGGAGCTTAGGAGAAGGAATATTTCTTAGAAGTTTGTGTACAAGTTTAGATCTTTCCTAGTTTCCTACCAATGTGCTGTGTATTGTAGACCTGGGCTAGCTAAATGTTGATTTTTTGGAAAAGATTTGGATCCTATCAAATGTTGTAAACTATTACTTTCTTTGTATCTCATCATAACCGGGAAGGCCTTACATCCTGACACATTGCATGTAATCTGTGATTTGATGAACTAAGACTTATGTTTTATTTCAGATCTGTTATTATTATTGTGTATTTTCACTACATATTGGTTTGGCTACAAGGTTAGTTAGTCCTTAATTAAATTCGGTAGCCTTGACTACATCAGATCGCATGAATTAAGATTAGGTACTGGGGACATAGTCATGAAAATGACTAAGTGCAGAATTAGAGTAACAGTATTCTGCAGTACAATTTTTGTCAACAAATTTGATATGTGATCTATTATAGCTTGAAAAGTTAAGGGAAGACATTTTGGGATATTTATGACCTTCAATTAAGGTCACACATGTTTTGGAGTTGATATCAAGAAGATACACTGATATGAAGGTATGTGAAGATAGAGAATCATTGAAATAGGGTATATGAATAGCTGCAATGGTTGAGGGAAGATCAGATGGAATGGAAACATGCTAAGTTAGATGAAATTTGTATATGTTGGATACAATTGTCTAAAGGAGATTGTTGGATTAATTGTGTGTTGTCTTTTATGTCACACAAATGTCATATCATTAAGTAGTTCTATGTGTCTACCGAGCTCAGTCGGTCAGCAGGCAGTTTTTCAGTGTCTATTGAGATCTTTCAGGCGTCAAAGGAAAGTATGGAAAAAAATAGTGTTAACCGAGCTTCTGTGGTTATCAAAGGAAAGTTAGTGTTTACTGAGTTCACTTGGTCTCCAAAGGATGTTGTAGAATTTTTAGTGTTTACCGAGTTCACTCAGTCACCAAAGGAAATCTTTTCTAGATTAGTATTTACCGAGAAAGGTTAGCCCAATAAAGAATTTTATTAATTTGAGAAATAAAGTTTGTTTATCCCAGCCAACTATTGTAATGAGTGTTAATGATTATTAGTGCTAACTTGACAATCTGAATGGTATATATATATATAGAAGGTTAAGTTTAAATTAAAGTGTGAAAAAGAATAGTGTGCAAGTGTTGAAGTTCGTGAGTGAACATGAAAATTATTTTGAAGGAAGGTGTGTGAGAATTTTGAAGGATGGTTAGATATCCTTGAGGTGCAGCAAAGATTTATTTGATCAGGAAGGATCTAGTGAAGCATAACAAAGATCTATAATCATAAATTCAGTTGCATCATTATTCAGGTCATTTCATTGTTACTTTCTTACCATTGTAGTAGTGATTTCTAAATCTCTTAACCGAGTTGGTTTAACAGCCATTTTTTAAATCCTCTAACAAGGTGATAGTTCTATTGAATTGTTCAAAGGCCTCTTACAAGGCCACTCCTAACAGGGTGATTAAATCCTCTAACAAGGTCACACCTAATAGTGTGTTTTGTAACCTTTTACCAGGTTGGCTCCTAACAAGGCATCACTTTAGAAGAGTGTAAAATAGTATCTAGTTATATTGGTGGTTTTTCCCATACTGGGTTTCTACGTTAAATCTGGTGTTTCTTGTGTTCATGTTATTTTCTTTATGCATGCATGTTAATCACTGATGAATGCTTAAGAATAGTTATAATTAATACTCACTATAATAACTAAGTTACAACATTTCTCTGTATGTTTACCGAGTAACAGTAGCCAATGATTTAATAAGACATCTAAGGGATCTTTGGTAATATTTTTGTGGTTAACTAATTCACCCCCCCTTCTTAGTTACTCCATCTATATTTCCAACAATTGGTATCAGAGCTTTTGGTTCTTGCAGGAAGGGTTGCAAGGACCTAAGCTAAAGATCAGGATGTATTTCAAGAGAGAAATTCCAAGGCTTAACAAAGATAACTTTTCAGCATGGCAAGGTCTCATGAGACTTCATCTAGCTTCCATTGGTGATTTAGGAAGCAAATATCTTGATCAAGAATATACAGTTCCTATTGGCACATTAACTATTGAAGACATTGCAGAGAAAAAGAACCATAACACCATGATGATAGACATTGCATCAGCTCTTAGCTATGAAGAATTTGATGAGATCAAAGACAGCACAACTGCTTATGTAATGTGGAACAAGCTGATGAAAATTTATGGTGGTGATGAAAATGTGAAGAGAGCCAAAGCAGAAAGCCTAAGAGGACAGTTTGATCAGATGAAAATGAGAGAAGATGAAAACATTGCAAAATATGTTGAAAGGATCAAGGTAAGTGTTAATGCAATCAAAGCTTCTGGAGGAACAATTGATGATGAAGCACTTATAAGTAAGGTTCTCATAACATTACTCCCTATTTATGCAATAAGAGTATCTGTTATTCAAGAAAGAAGATGTGAAGAAAATCACAATATAACTTTGGATGCCTTAGTTGGAAGATTAATAGCCTTTGAATTGGATAACTATGACAACTATGTTTCAACTTCTAAAAATATTGAATCAGCATTTGAGGCCAAAATTTCACTCAATAAGGGCAAGAAAATCCAGTTAGAAAGTGAAGAAGAATCAGAGGAAAGTTCTGATAGTGATCTTGAAGTTATTGAAGCATTACTTGCAAAGAAATATTCTAGAGGCAGAGGTAAATACAAAGTTAAAACTCCCTTAATCTATTTTTCATGTGAAGAAATTGGTCATATTGCAGCGAGGTGCCCAAACAAGCAAAGCAAGGATGAAAAGAAAGGTCACAAGTACAATGGCAAGAAGAATTTCAAATCATTCAAGGATAAAGGTAAGAAAACATGTTTTTTGGCTAAGGATTCTGATGATAGTGAAGAAGAAATTGTCTTCATTGCTGTAAAAGATGAATCTAATGATGATGAAGATGAGATGGCACTTATCTCTCATATAAGAAAAAAAGATACATGGATCATAGACAGTGGATGTTCACATCATATGACTGGTGATAAAATAAAGTTTGAACATTTTGAAAACTATGATGGTGGTAGTGTAAGGTTTGCAAATAATAAACCTTGTTGTATAAAAGGAAGAGGATGAAATTCACTAACCAAAGAACTTATATGTGATAATGCATATTGGGTTGAAGGACTAAAGCATAATCTTCTAAGTGTAGCATAGCTAATCAACATTGGATTTAAAGTTGAATTCATGAATGACAAAGCAAGATTGCTGGATGACAAAGGAAAACTGATTGGATCAGGCAAACAAACCAAAGGTAACCTATTTTATCTTGATCTTGGTGAATGCTCATGTTTTGTTTCTCAAATTGAAGAAATTTGGTTATGGCACAAAAGGTTATGTCATGTAAATTTTGATAACATGGTGAAAATAAGAAAATTTAAGAAAGTAAGAGGCATTCCTACTTTGAAGAAACCTGATGTTGGTCTATGCAAGAATTGTTAGATTGGAAAAATGGGAAAGGCAAGCTTTAAAAGTAAAATCTATCAGTCTATAGATATTTTGGAAATTGTGCATACTGATTTATGTGGACCTATTGGAATTGAAATCTATACTAAAGAAAAATTCTTTATTCTCTTTGTTGATGATTACTCTAGAATGATGACTGTTATGTATTTAAGAGAAAAGTCAGAAGCATTTGAGAAGTTCAAATGGTATTCGGAAAGAGTAGAAAAGGAAAAAAGGAAAAGAATGAAGTGCTTGAGATCAGACAGAGGTGGTGAATTCATTTCCCATGAATTCAATAATTTTTGCATTGAAAGAGGAATCAAAAGACAGGTATCAGCCCCGGGAACTCCTGAGTAGAATGGAATAGCTGAAAGGAGGAATAGATCTATCATGGATTGTGCAAGGACTTTAATGATTGAAAAGAACATTGCTATGAAATACTAGAAGGAAGCTATCAACACTATGGTTCATACCTTGAATCAAGTATAGTTGAGGAAAGACACATTCAAAAATCCTTATGAGTTATGGAATCTCTATAAACCCAATGTAAGTTACCTAAAAGTATTTGGTAGTAAATGTTACATCTTGAAAGAATCTAGAAAAGGTAAATTTGATGTAAAAAGTGATGAAGGAATATTTTTGGGATATTCTTGCAAAAGTAAAGCATATAGATGTCTGAATTTGTCTACTGACAAAGTCATAGATAGTGCACATGTGAAAGTTGATGAGTTTGCAAAAAAGACTGAAGAAGAAAGCAAAAAGGAAACAGAGGATTACAAAAGATTTGTTTACATTGAACTTGATACATTGCCAGACACATCTGTCAATAAGGAAACTGCATCTACCGAGCCTAGTATAGTAACCGAGTCACAAGAAGAAGTTCAAACTGAGTCACAAGGAACCAAGTCTCAGTTTGAAGCTACCGAGCAAGTATCTACCAAGCCCGTGAAACTTGAACCTGAAGATGAAATTCAAGAAGATGACAATCTAACTCATTCAAGAGGCAAGGAACCTGTATTGGCCAAGTATGTCAGGAGGCATCATACACCAGATCAAATTATTGGAAACAAATTAGATGGTACTATGACAAGAAGTAAACTAAAAGGTACATGTCTACTTGCTAATTTTGAACCTAGAAATGTCAAAGATGCATTGGAAAATGAAAGTTGGATTGAGGCTATGAATGAAGAAATAGAACCAATAGAGAATAATAAAACATGGACTCTTGTACCTAGGCCTAAAGATAAAAATGTAATTGGAACAAAATGGGTATTCAGAAATAAGTTGAATGAAGATGGTCAAGTATCAAGAAAAAAAAAGCAAGATTGGTATGTAAAGGATATTCTCAAGAAGAAGGTATAGATTATGGATAGATTTTTGCTCCTGTTGCAAGATTAGAAGGTGTAAGGACTCTACTCACATATGCAACACATAAAGGATTTAAGGTATATCAAATGGATATAAAATCTGCATTTCTCAATGGTATTCTTGATGAAGAAGTCTACATTGAGAAAATTGAAGGTTTTATTGATCCAGAAAAAAAGGATATGGTCTGCAAGTTACACAAAGCATTGTATGGTCTGAAACAAGCCCCTAGAGAATGGTATGAAAGATTACATAACTATCTTATTCAGATTGATTTGAAAAGAGCTAATGATAACAATAATTTATACATCAAAGAAGGACCAGATAACAAAATTATTTTGGCAGAAATATTTCTGGATGATACTGTGTTTACAGGGAATGATGATCAGTGCAAAGATTTTTTAGAGAAAATAAACAAAGAATTTGAAATGTTTATGTTTGGTCAAATAAAGTTCTTTGTTGGTCATCAGATTTAGCAGAACAAGAATGGTATCTACATTACTTAGTCTAAATACATCAAGGAAATACTTAAGAAGTCTGGTATGGAAGATTCAAAACCAGTTGGTACACCCATGTGTACTGGACTGAAGCCTACCAAAGATGATGATTCAAAATAAGTAGATTAGACCTTAGATAGATTAATGATTGGAAATTTATAGTATGTAGTGCATACAAGGCCTAATATTGCCTTAGTAGTTGGTATAGTAGAAAGATTCTTAGCAAAACCCAGAGAAAATGATATGATGACAATCAAAAGAATCTTGAGGTACTTGAAAGGTACTAAAGATTATGGATTATGGTATAAATTTGGAGGCAATCTAGACTTAAAAG
This sequence comes from Chamaecyparis obtusa, assembly GCA_027943335.1. Classification (NCBI taxonomy): domain Eukaryota; kingdom Viridiplantae; phylum Streptophyta; class Pinopsida; order Cupressales; family Cupressaceae; genus Chamaecyparis; species Chamaecyparis obtusa. The sequence continues at coordinate 131,193 of BSBK01009869.1, read as the reverse complement.
TGTTTACTAATGTTGATTGGGCTGGAAACATTGATGACAGAAAGAGTACAAGTGGTGGCGCATTCTTTCTTGGCAAGAAGTTAGTATCTTGGACTAGTAAAAAGAAAAATTGCATATCCCAATCCATAACAAAAGTAGAATATGTTGCTATAGCAGTAAACTACTCTAATATTGTTTGGTTTAAATAGTTATTGGAAGGCATGAAGGTTGAAATCAAAGAACCAGTTGTTATGTTTGTGATAATACAAGTGCAATAAATATTTCAAAGAATCCAATAATGCATTCCAAAACCAAGCAAATTGCTATTAAATATCACTTTTTCAGAGAATTGGTGTAGGATAAGGAAATCAGATTAGAATATGTTCATACAAAAGAAAAGATTGCAGATATATTCACCAAGCCACTACCTAAGGATGCATTCTTGTATCTAAGAGGTAAGTTAGGGGTCATTCCCCTGTTTGAAGCTCACTAAATAAAGTTTTAGTGATGCATCAACCAGAACATGTTGAAGATTAGCCAATTTATGTAGCATAGTCAAGGAATCATTGCATATGAATCAGTACTTAAGGTACATTGGTATTCACCGGAAGGGTGTGAGTTGTCTTTGGCATGTCTTGTCAAAGAGGGAGAGTTTTCTATCATTTCAATAAATTTCTAAGAAGGAGAATTTGAGAAGTTAAGAGGGAGAGTTCTCTATTAGAGAGAGAAGTTTGAGGAAGATGGGAATCAAAATGAAGCTAAGGATATGTTTCTTATTCTATGTTTTATCAGAAATTTCATTGTGCTATGACATGTTGTGTTGCCATCAATGCCAAAGAGGGAGATTGTTGTATACAATTGTCTGAAGGAGATTGTTGGATTAATTGTGTACTATCTTTGATGTCACACAAATGTCATATCATTAAGCAATTTTGTGTGTCTACCGAGCTCAGTCGGTCAGTAGGTATTTTTTCAGTGTCTACTGAGATCTTTCAGGTGTCAAAGGAAAGTATGGCAGAAAATAATGTTAACCGAGCTTCCATGGTTATCAAAGGAAAGTTAGTGTTTACTGAGTTCACTCGGTCTCCAAAGGATGTTGCAAAATTTGTAGTGTTTACCAAGTTCACTTGGTCACTAAAGGAAACCTTTTCTGGATTAGTATTTACTGAGAAAGGTCGGCCTAGTAAAGAATTTTGTTAATTTGAGAAATAAAGTTTGATTATCCCAGCTGACTATTGTAATGAGTGTTAATGATTATTAGTGCCAACTTGACAATCTAAATGGTATATATATAGAAGGTCAAGTGATAAATTAAAGTGTGAAAAAGAATAGTGTGCAAGTGTGGAAGTTTGTGAGTGAACATGCAAATCATTTTGAAGGAAGGTGTGTGAGAATTTTGAAGGATGGTTAGATATCCTTGAGGTGTAGCAAAGATTTAGTTGATCAGGAAGGATCTAGTGAAGTAGAATAGAGATTTGTAATCAAAAATTTAGTTGCATCATTATTCAGGTCATTTCATTGTTACTTTCTTGCCATTGTAGCAGTGATTTCTAAATCTCTTAACCGAGTTGGTTTAATAGCCATTTTGTAAATCCTCTAACAAGGTGATAGTTCTATTGAATTGTTCAAAGACCTCTTACAAGGCCACTCCTAACAGGGTGATTAAATCCTCTAACAAGGTCACACTTAATAGTTTGTTTTGTAACCTTTTACCAGGTTGGCTCCTAACAGGGCATCACTTCAAAAGAGTGAAAAATAGTAACTAGTTACATTGGTGGTTTTTCCCATATTGGGTTTCCACGTTAAATCTGGTGTCTCATGTGTTCATGTTATTTTCTTTATGCATGCATGTTAATCACTAATGAATGCTTAAGAATAGTTATAATTAATAGTCACTGCAATAACCGAGTTACAACATTTCTTTGTATGTTTATTGAGTAACAACAACCAATGATTTAATAAGACATCTAAGGGATCTGTTGTAATATTTTTGTGGTTAACTGATTCACCCCCCCTCTTAGTTACTCCATCTATATTTCCAATAGTATATTGCTGAAACTTTGGTAATATAAGATCATTGACTTAGTATTTATCATTTGCATAAATATTTATTATATTTTGTATTGTATTTGGGAGCCTAATGGATGACAAAATTAGTATAAGTATAGAGTGTTTTGTGGAAGTGAAATGTATGTATGAGAGGATGATATGATGGATGCAAATAGTAGATGCAAAATCATAGATTGATAGAGCTATAATTTGAACTATCAAAGTATAGTAGATGCTTGTGCAGTTCACTTTTTGAGAACATTTTTTTGATATAATTTTGATTGTAAGAGCTATAAGCTCACCACCTTTAACAAGGTTTTTATATACCCCTAAAATGGTTTTGTATTCCTCTAACAAGAAAATTTACTAGGTAATACTCATCTCCTTATAGGGTTAGATATCCTAATAGGAATACTATATTTTAGTGCATAGTCATGGGTACCATCCTAACCGAGGTTTTCTCTTGGCCAGTCTTTCCTCAAGATCAAAAAATGGTGTTATGATTTATGTGTTATGTGTTTATGTTCTTTTCATTTCAGCATTAATATGGTTTATTTTCAATTGGTTGAATTTTAATTTAAACTATTGTAATACTAACTTACCCCACTTCTTAGTATTAGTTAATCTAAATAATTGGTATCAGAGCTATTGGCCCTTATAGAGAAATCCTAATAGCTTATGGGAGATTGGGATGGATTCAAAAAGTTTGCAAGAGAACTTTGAACCAGAACTTGATGACCTAGACAAAGAAAAGGCTGAGAATGATGATCTGAAATTCAAACCAAGAAGAGAAGAGGGTTTCATCAGGAAACTAAAGGAGCATCTTGAAATTTCAAGAAGTTAGAAACAAGACCTTATTAATAAAATCAAAGAAGATTCATACAATGATACATCAGACAAAGTAATGAAATTGAAACAAGAAAAAGAAAAAATCAATCTTCTGATGATTAAAGAGATTCAAAATGAAAAAGATGCAAGACAAAAAGTTGAAGAGACACTAAAAGAAGTAAATGTGTAGATAGGAAAAATGAAGACTAAACTTGATCACTACAAAGATAAATGTCAGGAATTGGATAACTACAATTAGATAATAAAAGGTGAACTCACACAATCCAAATTGCATATTGAGAAGTTACACATGAGCACTAATAAGATTGATGAACAGAGGAAAGATAGAAACATAAAGGAGACATGATTGGAGTTGGATTCAATAAAGAAAAATATTCTAAGACTAATGAAGAGACACATGAAGAAAATACTAAAGAAAGACATACTCTTGAGAGACATAGAGATCAGATCAGTCCTTTCAGAGGTAGATTCTTTGGATGCAATAAACTTGGACACATGAAAAGAGATTGAAAATGCAATAATTCTTTCAAACCCTTTTCTAGTTATTATCATAACTATTACACATATGAACATAAGAAATAAGAATGTAGGAAAAATGATCAGTCTATATATAAAAAAGATTAAATTAGAGAAGAGTCAACAACTAATATCATATGCCACAAATGCTATAACTTTTGGCATACTGCAAGGTATTGTAAGTTGTAGGTAAATCAGGAGAGAAGGAGACCAACTACAAGTTACAAATGCAACAACCTAGGACACATAGAAATTTTTTGTAGATATAATGGAGAGGATAAAAAAAGAGGACCAAGAGGACCAACTCCTGTGGTTATAAGGAAGAATATTGCTGACAGTTGCAAAAGTCTTTTAAATGAGTATATAGATGAGTTCAAGAATCATGTCAACAAATCATAAAATGAAGAGGATGAGAAGATATGGAATATAAAGGAGGTTAATAAAGCATTGATTCAGGGAGAGACAATAGATGCTATTATGTCTTTGCATGATGATTTCATTGCTACATGAACCTAGAAGGCCACATGGCCTTAGGGGGAGCATTGGATGAAGACACCATAATATATGCAGCCCTTGATTATGTGGAATAAGCTCATGCAAGCTTAGGTATCATGTGAACAACCACTATAGAGTGTATGTTTTTGTTTGCAGCACTTAGAGATTCATATTCCATGTTCACAAGAGTTGTGTTGACTAGACAACATGTGAAGTTGAGCTACCTATGATTAATGCATTTACTCAACTTGTGATGGATAAAATTCCTTGAAGCATATCATTTCTACACCATTTGATTAGCAGTGAACAAGGAGAAGAGAGTTAAGAAGTACTATAGCCATCTAGTAGATATATCGTGTGATCATTTGAAGAAAACTTCTTGATTTTAGCGTATTAAAGGTATTTAGACTTTATACTCTTTAAGAAGCTATGGATGCACCTATGATTTTTGATGTAGTTGATAGATCAAGGTATAAGTTCAAGAAACACCCATTCAAGTCTTGTGAGAATGATCTAGAAGGAGCATTTTTCCAAACCCCTTTATGGCGTGTTGCACATTGAAGACATTAGGGTATACATCCACTATAGATATGAGACTACTAGGTATGTTGATATCTATACAAAAATATATGGAATGATACAATCATATGGAAATATGGTAGAAGAGTTCAAACACTTGGAAGCCCAATCTGTTATGAAGTTAACTCTTCTAACTAAGTTCAATAAAATTGAATGGTTCAAGATCATTCTAATTAGAATTCATGACCAATTTATTTGGATAGGAGAGAAACTAGTTAAGATATGTGGCCAGATGATACATGAGATAATTTGATTAGATAATATTGGAGCCCTCCTAGTAGCAAACAAGAATACCAGAAAATGAGTAGAAACCCTCACCCATTCTAAGTGGGATAAGAGAGTGATGATAGTGAATGACATCTTTCAGCAAGATGTGAGATTGGTAGAAATGCTATTAGGTTACAAGATTCTCCACATCAGAAGACTTAATTTTGTGTCAGCAGGAGTAGTTATGATAGACTACAGAATAGTTAAAGAAAACAAAAGATATAACTTATGTGAAATCCTAGCACAACTATTCTTAGAGAATGTGAAAGTTATCAACAAAGATAAATCAAAGACATTCAGGTTTGGATCACTTTTGGTTCACATGCATGTCCACATTGTACGCAAATTTTTTGGAATGCACCCTAGGGCATGGAAGGAAAGTGTACCTACTAGAATACATATATCAAAGAGCTTTAGGAGATAGAACAAAAATTGGGTAGATGGTGAGCTATTTTCTATGAAAAAATTCTTCAGAAGTGTTAGCATCTGCAAAAATTTTCATGGCTCTAGCATTTTTCTTCTAGTCTCTGCAGTTGTTTTTAGGTCTCCGGCCTTAAACCCTTGGTAAAATTTCAAAATCTAGCCATTGAAAGAAAAACCCTAAACTTGCCATGGCTATGTTCTTTTTAAGTGTTACCTTTTTCAAGCCACTAAAGTCCCAAATTACCCATGTGCTAAAATTGTGATAACCACTTCGCATGTTAAGTGGTTTGTCACGTGTTTGCATAGGCTATCTCTATGCTATGCAATCATGTGACTAAGGTTTTTATGTCTGGCGTGGTCCCCTTTAATTTTTCCTAAGTCCTAAGTACCTGCATTGGATTCTTTCCTATAGTTTCAGCCTTTAATATTTCCCTAAGCCTAAGTTCCCCACAATAATTTTTCCTATGTTTCAACCTTGCAAAACTTGTGGCTATCGCATAATCTCATGGATTCCCATTGTTAGAGTTTCTGACATGTGATCATGTGATGAGGTGACATCTATCCTGGTGGGCCCATCTTTGGTGTTGCTTATTGCTAAGGTGGTAGTGTTTTATTGGTTGGGAGAAATGACTTGTAATATGTCAGCAAGGCCTAATGTCAGAGATTTAAGACCGGACAACTAGCGTATGTTCACATGGAATATTCTCACCACATGTGATCAAGCACCTGCCATTTGATTAGATGCTGATATGTAGGCAAGTCCACTGCTACATGGTACAAATGCTGGTCTCCTATTGGTCGGTGTGTTAGTGAGCTGGATGTGTTGTCAGGCGGGCCTAGTATCTCAATCGCAGATTCAAGATTGATGGTGGTCATATAATCACATGGAATCTTTTGAGCCAATGTGATCATGTGACTACCATCTGATCTCCCAAGCAGCTAGGTCGATGGTTGTGGGTCCAGTGCCAGGTGTTGGAGAGATGGAGGCTTTTCATTGGTTAGTAGGTTTGGGTGCTTGATAAGTGTACTAGGTGGGACCGTAACTTAAAGGCAAATGATGAGGTGAATGCTGGCAGTTTGTCACATGTTTTCATATGCCATTTTCATGCTATGAAATCATGTGAGTAATGTTTTGTGTTGACTCTAAGGGACAAAGTGGGATTGGGGTGTTGACGTGCTTGATTTTGAGTGGTTACTGACTACTAACGGGTCCAAGGACTTTTTCAAAGCGTTCATCATTGTTTAAAAAGATAAATATGACCCCCCGATCTGTCGGGAAGACATATAATTAATGGCCACATTTTAAATTTTGCTAACGAATCATTGACAACAGAATTTCAAATTTTTAAGTGGGTTCCCAGCGACAGGAAGGACTGAAAATAAATATTTTGCGGTTGGATTTGATAAGTTCAGTTGTGCCAACTACTACAGAGAGGTCCAAAGACTTCCATGATTAATAGTAGATGTTTGTACCATGAAGAAATGGGTAAGAAATGTTCAAGGTGTGTTACAGGTGTCTAATCAGATTGATAGGTATGGTGTATGCAGGATTTTTTGTGCTTTCTCAGAAAATTATCATAAATGAAGATTGTTCTTGGATCTTATCACCTAGTTTTCCCTCTAGTGTAATAAATTTGATTGTATTCAATTGGTTTGGTGGGTGTAAACCCTAAACCTTACCATGGTTATCCATAGCTTGTTCCTGTGGTGTGTGAAAATTGTACCTGATCTGTAGACACAACACTCAGTAAAACATTAGAGGTTAGCTATAATCAAAATCGTGCAAAATTGAAATCTAATCTAACCAAGTGATTTACTGCCTTCTAGTAGGTGCGAGATTAATGTTCTCAGATTATTATCAAGATCAGTGACCTAGACGACACCTAAATGAAGGATTTGAATGCAATTGATCTAGATATGAATTGAATGCAATTATTCTATTTTTTTTTGGTATTTTCTATGCAATAATAATGAAAAACTTGATATGAATCTATGCTAGATGAAATTGATATGCCATGAATGCTATTGAAAATTGATATGCAATGCTAATCTAAAAATGATATGCAATATGAATGCAAAAATAAGATTGATCTCACAAAGATGTCGATTCGCAAGAGCTTTGATTCTTCAATTCCAATTCTCCAGCATAAGTTTACACAATTATGAGATCCTGTGGAAGCAAATTTGAGAGATGATTGAGAGATGAGCTAAAGCCTTATTTTTATAAAAATCCAGGGCTTTGGAGGTTGTGAAAGAAAGCCATAAATCACTCAAATAACTCAGGTTGATTTTTGAGTTATTTTTAAATAAAAGATAATTAACTCACAAAAATATGCAAAAGCTAAGTTTTAACTCAAAATAGAGTTTAGCTTTTATTGATAATTGATAGTTGTCTACTTTTATGATTGTGCATATTTTATTTATGAATTAATTTAATAATAAAGTGATTTATTTCCAACTTAACTGCTTTAAAAAAAAAAACAATTGATTTATGGGTTAATCAATTATTTAATCAAATTTTTATTAAAAACTATATTATTAAATAATGACAACTTGCTTTAATTAATTAAATAAGAATTTAATCAATTATTCATATGATATTAGATTTATTGTCAAAATTAAATAATACAATTAATAATAGATAGAATTAAATTTAATTACACAATTAAGTGGAAAATATTAAATCTAATTAATTAAATATGAAAATATTCAATTAATCAAACTTTAGGATAAATGTGATTTATTGCCAAATAATTATAAAATTAAAGATAATTATGATGATTAGGAATATTACTAAGAATATTCCCCGATGCAGAATTTAAGATAATCAATTATGATTCGATGATGTTTAGATGTGCCTTAGATTAGGACTTTGATGTCGATTTCGTTCGATTTGTAGATGTAGGAGATTAATGAACTTATAGCCCATTTTTGAGGTATTACATTTTTCCCCTCTTTGAATTACTGTGCGAAGCGCAGTGGTTCAAAGATAGTCTATGTTTGATAAAGATATGAAACTAATGTTTGAAATTGATAATTGAAGCTGATTGATATTGATTTGATATGGAGATAATAGGTCCTGAATGACCAAAGATAATGTTTACTATAATAGCAAATGAACCTATGATTGTGAAAAAGTGTCAAAACACCTGATTCTAAACCTTAGGATTGCAAAGAAGTGAGTGACCTGTTCTAGACTCGATTGTCTTAGTAGAACTAGCAGGTATCACATCCAAACCCTTCAGTCATCGAAGAACCAAGGAAAGAACACTATGATCTGATGGTTGCAAAAATTGATACAGTTTACAAGATTAGGAGAATACCAGATTGATATGGATGTTGATGAATCTGATATGCCCCAAGTGATGATAGATTTGCCCCGAGTGATGAGGTCTTTTTTGATGAATCAGTAACTAGACGTGGTTGTTGTCTTGATTACTGAGGAAGATATGATTTCCATAAAGATATGATTTCAAATTTGATTACAGACTTTGAATGATGTGCAATACCATGCCCCCTTTGGGATTAAAATTGAAATCTGACAAGAAAAAGTCAGTGTTGATAGTTTAGAAACATGCTAATTGATTTGAGAAGTGGTTAAACATGTCCGAGAATGCATTCTGCATCATTTAGAGGTCCTGGAGACCAAGGTTGACTAGGTTTGACCATGAGTTGACCATGGTTGACCAAGTTGAATTTTTGATATTTTGATGGAAGATAATCAGTTAACTTGAATTTTAGATTTCTATGATGATGGAAGGTTGATTATGCAAGCAGTGAATAAGATAAATGATCTCAGATTTTGATTTTGATCCTGAAAAAGGATTCTACTTGCTGTTTCATTGGAGGAACCTTAGTGTGAGATTCAGCTCTTGTTAGACTTGAAGATGCAATTTAAAGAATCATTTAAGCATTGAAGTCCGTTTAGCCATTATGAGATCATGCAACATGCAAAATGCAAAGAGACATGCAAAATGAAACGCAACCTAAGACCTAGGACCTAGTCACTGATCATGTGTCAATTTTTTATCATCATTGAACTTTTAGGTAACTAGATAAATCAATACAGTGCCCACTAGCCATGAAACTATAGACATATGAATATCGATTTGTATGCGCAAGAATCAATACAACACCCACTGGTTATACGACCATGGACATATGAATAATGATTTGTTTTTGGAATGTTGGATTAGATATAAGCACCAAGGCACAAACGCTAGGATGACCTGAATATCATGTCCATTTTGATATAGCAATTTGTACAAGCATCAAAACATAAATGTCGTGATGAACTGAGTATGCCTTGCATTATAAACACATCAAACAATCAAAAGATCATTCTAAATCCAATGTGAATTACCCATAGTGACCCTTTATCATTCACCTCCTTAGGCAAGATCGCGTTTCACAGTAGGAGAAAGAATTTACTTCAAAAAGATAATAGTTAGATCAAACATCCTTGAATTTTTCTGGGTATCAATGGTCGAGGTATGCATGGCCATCCAATTCGAGATAGAGGCTCTTACAGTCGGACACCATTTCAATTCAAAATTTCCAAAGACGTTAGATTTTCACATACAAGCAGAAAACCAAGAAAAGATTATGCCCCCAGTCATCACTCTCTAAATCATGTAAAGGACAACATCGAAGAGCTCAAAGGAACACAATATGCAAAAATCTCAATGCGAATCAGTAAGCATACAAGGAGATAAAAGCATGTAAAAAGCATAGATTGTTTTCAGTTGAGTTTTGATGTTTGATTGCGTTGTTGTAGATGCAAAATCCTTTCTGGAGACGAGACTGACTGACTGACTCAACTTGAAGCTTCAAAGGACTCTAACTGGATAGGATACATATAAGATACATTGGAGGCCATAGGATATGACATTGATTGCCCCCAAGTTTGAACATTGATAGGATACAGATGCGCAAGCTGATTGGTGTACAAAATGACTTATTGAAAACTAGAAATGCAAAAACAAACCGGGAGATATGTACAAACTAAAGCAAGACTGAAAGCTGGGAAAGACCAAGATTGTGTTGATAGATGGAGCATTTGGAACAAGTGGTGCTCGTTTGTCAGGTTTTCACCATCTTGGTAGAGATTCTATTTTTGCTACCAAGGTGCCTGTTTCTAGGTTTTCACCAAGTCACTTTTTCTTTTTTTCTTTTTTTTGTATTTTTCATTTTTTTAATTGTTTTTGTACTTTTTATTTTTTTATTTTTTTATTTTTTTAAGACATTTACCAAGCACTAAATGCCTTAGGCATAGAATTTCTTCAGATGGAGAATGTTGATTGGTTCTTAGAGCCATTCTCCTTCAGTCATTGAGAGTTGATAGGAACCAGAGCCAAAAGTAGCAGTGATAACAAAGGGACCTAGCCAATTGGGTTCAAACTTCCCCTTGCATTCTCGATGTGATTGATTTTTAGGATTTTCTCTCAACACTAGATCACCAACCTGAAATTCTCTATGTCTGACTTTCTTGTTGTAGCCTCTAGACATTCTCTTCTGATATACGCTGAGATGATCATATGCTGCTTGTTTGCGCTCATCTAGTATTTCAAGTTCTTGCAACCTAGACACTCTGTAGTCATCATCAGTTACTAGACCATGCATTCTGATTCTTAGTGATAGGATTTCAACCTCAATAGGTAGTACTGCTTCAGACCCATAAACTAAAGTGAAAGGTGTAGCCCCAATAGGTGTTCTGATACTTGTTCTGTAGGCCCATTCTAATACTTGTTCTGATACTGGTTCTGATACTGATTCTGATACTAATTCTGATAATTGTTTTGATACTGGTTTTGATACTGATTCTGATACTGATTCTGATAATTATTCTTATACTGGTTCTAATATTGATTCTGATACTGATTTTGATAATTGTTCTGATACTGGTTCTAATGCTTGTTCTAATAATTGTTCTGATACTGGTTCTGATACTTGTTCTGATAATTATTTTGATACTTGGTATACTTGATAGCATATTTTTCCATTTGCAAACTCCCAAGCAAGATCATATCGTGTAGTCCCAATGTCTAGCAAGGTGGAGAACAAGAGGGATTAGCAAGCTGGTGGAAGAGATGGAAGACAAGAGAATGAAGGAGAATGAAGGGAAGAAATCCTCAAGGGAAAACTCCTCAAAAATACTCAAGCTAGAGAAAAATCATCATGTAAAGCATATTTGGATAAGTAGGGAAAGGCTAGTATAGGATAAGCACAAAAGCGTAGTGCAAGAGCAGGAAAGAATGCAATCCAAAGGAGTAGACATGTCAAGACGCTTCATAGCACTGTGTTTTACTCTTTCTTTCTTTTTTTATTAGATCAAGACCAAAGGGGAAAAGGATAGCGATAGGTGAAAATGAATAGAGGAAGATGGATATGAAGGCTAAACATGGAAGGAATGAAAGCAAGATCACCGTAAGATAGCTCACAAAATAGCCAAATATTTGTGTATAGATCAACATTGTCAAGATCAAAGAGAGAAGATGGAATGGATGAAATATGTAGAAGAACTATGCATGATGCTTGATTGCCAGGTTTTCATCATGGTACTTATCCAAGGTGCCACAAGGAAGTGGTTTTCACCATAGGATGAATTTATTTCTCTTTACTTTTGCTACCAAGGTGCCTATTTCAAGGTTTTCACCAAGGCACATTTTCAATTTTATTTTATTTTTGAATTTTTGGAAGAAGGCAAGCTTTTTAGATAGTGCTCCTTGAAAGGATAAACCATGATATGCCAAGGATTCAAAATGATATGCTCAAAGATGCTGATAGGGAAAGGAATATGGAGGAGGAAAATGGAGGATAGAGTTTTATGTAAAATGAGTGAGGATGGAAGATAGGAGGAATAGGAAAATGAGGAAAAATGATAGAAGGTAGAAGGATAATGCATGGAAAGATTGTGAAAGGGTAGATGGAAAGGAAGGCAAGCTCAACATCAACACATACCTTGAAGGGTGGTGAGAGGGTGGAGGAAATGTGAATGAGGGAATACGTGAAGGAATATGGGGAATGGATAGCAGAGGTTGTGGTTTAGGCACATGAAATGGAAGAATATTTTTGGAGGGAGATGAAGTGGAAGCCTTTGGAACCTTGAATGTCAATTTCACTTTTTGCTCAACACTAGACTCTTTCAAGAGAGACTTTGGAATCCATATAGCCATAGAATTTTTATTTCCTTTTGATGATCTAGAGATAATATCTTCAATGATGGATTTTGGAACCCATACTTGTCTTGTAATTTTTTTCTTAGATATCTCTTTTGACTTTATGCCTCCATGTCGTTTAGAGGAGACATGGTGATTTTATTTTTTTGATGGATTCTTGTATTGCTTCTTTTTCTTGTATTGAACATTCAAGTTACTTCCAAAAGACTTTGGACTTGTGGAAGAAGGAGGAGATGACTGGTTTAGATGGGTGGGTGGATGAAAAGGATTCAAGGGTATGCATCTATGTTGATCTTGAGGAAAGATAGGAGATGGAGGTATGTAAGGACCCAAGATGGATGGTGAATTAGGAGAGTTAGGAGGGGAAAGTGAAGGGACATAAGGACCCAAGATGGAAGGAAGGTGTGAAGATCTTTGTAGTGGTGGAAGAGGTCCAAGGATGGAAGTGGAAGATGCAAAAGGATAATCAATAAGTTCATCAGCATCTATATGACAACCAAGGATATCAGCGTCTTTAGAGTGAGCATTAGGATCTTCAATAGAATCATGGACATCTTGAATATGAGCACCTTCTTTGATAGGATTGTTCAAAGCTTGCAAAGACTTAGGAAGAGTAGAAAGTGGAAGTGAACATGGAGTGGTAGAATAAGAAGATGGAAGACTTTGATCTTGACAAGGATCTTTGGATAGCACCAGCGCATAATTTCTCTCTTGATTTTCAATAGGCTTAAAATTGGAAGTAACAACACTATTTTTACCAACCTTAATGGAAGTATCATCTTTGGAAAGCACAAGTGTAGTAAGGTCATTTTGATTGTCAATAAGCTCAACAGTGTGAGTAGTAGCTTGATCTTGCTTAGGAGAAGACTTAAGACATGGTGGAATGCATGAAAAAGGGTGTATAGGATCAAAAGAACCCTGAGGCAGATAAGAGACATCAAAAAAAGGAGTGGATGACATGGAGGGTTTTTGATCTTGATCTTTCTTTATGTTCTTTTCTTCATCATTTTTAGAGTCCTCTTGACATGGAGCCACTTCTAAAGACAAGCAAGCATGTTGGAATGGTATGGAAGACTGTTGCAGAGATGGTGAAGGACCAACTGAAGTAGGTATTGTAGCACATAAAGGCTTAGGCTCTTTAGGTTTATCATTCTTGAAAGTATTTGCAGCCAAGTGAAGTTTAACTTGAGTTTCTTTAAGAGGTAGCCCTGGAGGATAACTATAGGGAACCACATAAAAAGTATCAGGGCTTGTGTCGAATGAAGGTTCTGTGAAAGATTTGAAAGACTCAGAAGCTTTAGGAAATGTACGAGTATTGGAGGAAGTAGGGGATGGAAGGGAACCATCACAAGACAAAGGTCCAACATTAACATGATCTTGCTTGAGAGTGCAATCTTTATTTTCAGCGTGAGAGTTCTTAGAGGAGAGATCCTTATAGTATTGACATTTCAAGCTAGCATGATGTATTTTATAGTCCTCAGTAGTAGTAGATGGATCATCATCAAGGTATTGTCCACAAAAGCCATCAAAGTCTCTTTCAAAATTAGAATCATATGGATCACCATCATGATCTATCCAATGTGACGACCCATTTGTAGTAAGTAGGAATGAACGATGAGGAAGACTCTTATGAACAGAGGTGTCATAGGTATCATTACATTGTCTATCATCATAGTCATCATAGTCTCCAAAGCTAGATGTGTCACTCTCCATGGAAGAGGTATCATATTGCTCAAATTTTTTTCGGGGGCATGGTGACATGTACAAGTCTTTATCAAATGGAAAAGAGTATAGAGGTTCCTTTTCTTTCTCAAGTTTGTCAAGCTGGACTTACATAACTTGCAGCTGCTTCATCATAGCAGTGATCAAAATTTCTTCATCATGTGTACTGATTCTTTGAGACATGTGTACTGATTTTTGATAGCTACTTATATGTTCTTGACACAGTGATTTTGTTCGATAGATTCTGGAACTAGGCTGAAAACATTAGATATCTTGTAATTTGACAATTTTTGACAACTCTCTCAAATTTTTCCAAATGACACTCTACAGACCCGTACGACACTGGGTAGTCTATGAAATGACAGTTGCTAAACTCGTACGACAGTTGGGTAGCAATGAAATGACAATTGACAAAACTTGTACGATAGTTGCTAATAGGGTTTGACTTTCTTGAATTTTCTGGTTTGAAAACTCATACGACACTGGGTTCTCAGTCGTATGACAGATGGGCAATACTGAAATGACACTTGATAAAACTCGTATGACTTTTGACTTCTTGAAATGACTTTTGACTCCAGAAAGATTTTACGTCAATTTTTTGCAAAATTTAAGGTCTTTAGTTTTGGATTGTTAGCAAATTGTACTATCCAGATTTTGAAGGTTATACCAGATTTGATCATTTTTAATAGCCAAGTAGATAAACAAGCACACAGAACAGCAAACAAGTGATTCCAAGCACGTCTGAAAATAATGAACAAGGGCAAAAGCAACCTTGCGCATGAACAATCAAGTGACCAAATTGTGCTAATCCCTGAGAGTACTAATTGTGTATGTTCTAAAAATTTTTGCAATAACACACATATACCTGAGAATGAAAAATTGGCCTCTCTAGGGTTTTTAGTAATGGTTTGACTCTGCAATTTTTATGATTCAAAGGGGTGAACTCCAATCCCGGTGCACCAGGGTTTTGACACAATCCAAGAACTTAATCTTCAAGAGCTACTAGGGAGATCTGACAACCCAATAATGAACCATACCCGTGGAGATTTCTTCCACAAGGACATTTATATAGCGGCTGTCACTACCATGGCAAAAATGGCTATTACCACTTGAGGTTCCGTCAATGCAGTTTTCCCTGTGAAGGGATTGTCTGCTACAGTTAACCCTCTCTAAAGGTGACTCATAGATTTATACCACAAGGGGACTTGGCTCTAGATTCAAGGTTTTGACACCTCTTCACTTTTAACCCAAACAAAGCAAGTAGATGAATCCGACATGCTAAGACAAAGTTTGTTTCACCAAGGTCTATGATATCAACTCCACGTGATTTATCAACCTCTCCAGGGAGAGAATGTATCAATCAATAAGAGAAGATGCACTAACCAATTTTGATTCACCAAAGCTTGTGATATCAACCCCACGTGATCTATCAACCTCTCCGGAGAGAGAATGTGTCGATCAATAAGAGAAGACGCACTAACCAAGCTGAATGTGAAACACACTAAGTATCCTCCCTACCTACAAGGATTCTGTCATCAAGAAATATTTCTCTAGGAATCCAATCTCTCAAGAATCACGAATAGTGTTCATAGGGCCTAATTACTATGTGAGCACAGATATATTCCCGAAAGAAAATCTACCAAAAGCACCCAAAAAGTAGAAAGAGGAACACTTAACACTTAAAGAAAATATGAGATGAGTCCACAAGGTGGAACACTTAACACCTCACACAAGCTAAAAATGATTCCCCAACTTAGAAAACAAGTGAGTTCCTAAAAGCACAAAAGGGTTGCCAAGTGGAACACTTAACGCTTCTGTCCTGTTGACCCCTCCCCTTTATGGCGCTGAGATTGCAACCACGGGGTGGAAATGAGGGGCTGGTAGATTAGCGAGTCCAATAACCCAAAATAGAAATCAAGATCAATCACATGTATTCTAAGACTACTTAATGAATCCTTAAGGGATCACAACCTAGTATCAAATTATGCAAGTGTGTAGAAATAGATCAAAAGCATGAAAAGATGCACACAAGCTTGACACATAAGAGATTTATTTTAAGTCCCAAATCGAAATGTTATTAGATGAAGGAGAATACTTGGGATCCTTGCAATGTTCTTAGTAGATTTTACCTGATTTTTAGCAATTTTTGTTGAGCTTTACTATGCAAGCAAGCTATGAACTCTCCAACAAGCCAACAAGCAAACAAGATATGCAAGGTATATTCAACTTATGAAAAACCTAGGGTTAGATCTAAAAATCAACTATTAGGAGCAATAATAACTAGAAATTAATCCAAATGACAACTCATATGATGTATTGAATCATATGAAAAATAAGTGCATACCCATCACAAAATTTTAATTTTTTTGCACTACATTTGACCTAGTCAGCAAGATCTACATTTTTTTATATGATTTTTGCTACAAAAATAGAAATTCAGAATAGAGGACCCTACTAAAAAATAGAGAGCTTTCAAAAAATGCAAAAATTTTAGAAAATCCTCTTCATTTGTGCCCTAGAGGCCCATTTTATCAAAATAGACTAGTTTTTGTAAATTAACTATTTGAGCTACTAAATTGCATCCAAATTTAAAATACAAAGAATAGACCCCCTGTAGAATTTGACGAGCCTTCCAAAAATGTAAAAATTTCCAAAAAATATTTTGATTTGCACCAAAAATTAATTTTTTATGAAAAATAGAAAAAAATTTATTAAAAATTCAAAATCTTTTAGAAAATTTTCAAATTTTTATCGAAGCTTCCTTGATATGTCACCAATTTGTAAAACAAAATTTAGACCAAAACGCCAATCTGTTTGGGAGATAAAATTAAATCTTTGAAACATTAAAGTTTTAGCTCCCCAAAAAAATCAAAACCAGCATGCAAAGGTGGGTTGCCCCACGGTGGGCACCAGAAATGTGATGTGTGAAAATTGTACCTAATCTGTAGACATAACACTCAGTAAAACATTAGAGGTTAGCTATAATCAAAATCGTGCAAAATTGAAATCTAATCTAACCAAGCGATTTACTGCCTTCTAGTAGGTGCGAGATTAATGTTCTCAGATTGTTATCGAGATCAGTGACCTAAATGACACCTAAATGAAAGATTTGAATGCAATTGATCTATATATGAATTGAATGCAATTATTCTCTTTTTTTTTGGTATTTTCTATGCAATAATAATGAAAAACTTGATATGAATCTATGCTAGATGAAATTGATATGCCATGAATGCTATTGAAAATTGATATGCAATGCTAATCTAACAATGATATGCAATATGAATGCAAAAATAAGATTGATCTCACAAAGATGTCGATCCGCAAGAGCTTTGATTCTTCAATTCCAATTCTCCAGCATAATTTTACACAATTATGAGATTCTATGGACGCAAATTTGAGAGATGATTGAGAGATGAGCTAAAGCCTTGTTTTTATAGAAATCCAGGGCTTTGGAGGTTGTGAAAGAAAGCCATAAATCACTCAAATAACTCAGGTTGATTTTTGAGTTATTTTTAAATAAAAGATAATTAACTCACAAAAACATGCAAAAGCTAAGTTTTAACTCAAAATAGAGTTTAGCATTTATTGATAATTGATAGTTGTCTGCTTTTATGATTGTGCATGTTTTATTTATGAATTAATTTAATAATAAAGTGATTTATTTCCAACTTAACTGCTTTAAAAAAAAAACAATTGATTTATGGGTTAATCAATTATTTAATCAAATTTTTATTAAAAACTATATTATTAAATAATTACAACTTGCTTTAATTAATTAAATAAGAATTTAATCAATTATTCATATGATATTAGATTTATTGTCAAAATTAAATAATACAATTAATAATAGATAGAATTAAATTTAATTACATAATTAAGTGGCAAATATTAAATCTAATTAATTAAATATGAAAATATTCAATTAATCAAACTTTAGGATAAATGTGATTTATTGCCAAATAATTATAAAATTAAAGATAATTATGATGATTAGGAATATTACTAAGAATATTCCCCGATGCAGAATTTAAGATAATCAATTATGATTCGATGATGTTTAGATGTGCCTTAGATTAGGACTTTGATGTCGATTTCGTTCGATTTGTAGATGTAGGATATTAATGAACTTATAGCCCATTTTTGCGGTATTACAGTTCCATCCTAACTTGTGTAGGATTCCAAGATAACCACGGGTATATATGGTTGTATTTTTTATTTTTGGGGGATTCCACAATTTTGGAGGTCCATTATTCTGGTTCTATGAAAGGTCCTTTCCTTGTAGATATTTTCCTTCTTCTCTACATATAGGGTGTTCCCTCTTTCCTTTTTGGTGTAGAGAATAGAATGCATGTTGTAACAACTTGTCTTATGTATGGGAATTGAATATATTTGTACTGTTATCAGACTATCTCCATTTGAATCCTGAACTTGTTGATTATAGCATCAAGGGTTTTTAATCTTTCTATTTGTATTTCCTTATGTGTTTGCAGTAGAGTTGTCTTCACAGAGATAACTGAGTTCAAGATTAGTTTTCAGATGTGTATGAGTTGGGATATCAAGGGTGTCTCAGGCTTGTCTTCCAGTAGATGCTGGTTAATGTATTATCTATTTATAGGTCTCTTCTAAGGGGAGGGTTAAAAGCCTTTAGATGGGTAATAACATACTTGGATACATAGGTGGGTTTTTGAAGAGAGGTTTGGTCATGGTGTGTGATTGATGTTAGGCATCAACACATTGAATTTATTGCTTTCTTATTTCATAGCTATCTATTGTAATAGGGTATTTGACTCTGTGGCCCTTTGGATAAGGCACTAGTCTATGAGAGACTTAGGGTATCTTAGGGAACCTTTCAAACCCATCATTAAATCATTTACATTAAGTTCCACACTTTCCGTTTCATGTTGTTAGGATAGGTCTCTAGTTTTCATACTTATTCTATGCAAGTAGGGCTATTGCATGAGATCTTGGTTTGATTGAAGTATAAGATACCTATAGGGGTTTGAAGATCATTCCATAGTTAGTTACCTATAGGCGTGTAGTGTGATTCAAGTTGTATGTGTGTGCAGATGAGGTATACCTGCTTGAGTGATGTGGAACTCAAAGAAGAAGGAGGATTCCTTTCAATCCTCATTAATTGGACTATTTTCTTGTCAAACTTAAGTACCTATTTTGAGAATCAAGCCCATACATTGATTCAATTTTGGTTCTACAAGGAGAAGCTCCAACAAAATGTTGACTCTTTTGGGGATGGAGTAAAAGATAGTAAGCTTTCCTACTTGGCTAGATCATCCCAGAGTCTTAGTTAAAGATCATAGAGTCAAAAATTAAAAAAACACTTGTAAAATCTTCTCACTAAGTGTTTAGTGGTGACTCTAAATCTCTATTTGGTTAGTGTTTGTAACAAAGTGTGATATATTTGTAGTCTTGACAAGAAGTTATCCTATGAGTTTGTGTTGTGATTGTGGGTTTTGAAGAAGGTTTAGAGTTGGGAAAGGTTCTCAGTTGATTTAGATTTGTCCTTTGCAAAGAGGTGACAGCTGTACCAAAGTTTGAAAGGTGATCTAGAGGAGACTTTAGATCAATATTTTGTAGCATTCACAACATCTCTAGGTAATCATATTTCATCAAGTAAGAGCAGTCCCTAATTAGATGAACAAGTCATCATTGAAAAGGGAAATTGATTTTGAAAGTTTGATCATTTTTCTGGATAGAAGCTTTGGTTGTTATAAAGAGTATTAGAAATATGTTGAAGTTTAATAAGGTGGATGGTTTCATTAATTTGGATAGAAGTGTTGTCATGAGAACAAGCTGCATTGTTTTGTTAGTATATTGAAATGGAGTTTCTAACCTTGATGAATCAACATGACGTTTCTTGGTCTAAAAGTTCTCTGTCATATCTTAGAAATGTTAATAGAGAAAGAGGTATTTATTTGATGAGTCAAAAAATCCAATAGACTTGCATAAAGATTTTAATATGTACAATAGGAGAAAGAAAAGGGGAGTCATCCCATTTATACTATAAGAAATTTCTTGTAGCTTGTGATGAGTTTCTTATGGGTATTGAGCTTCAAGAATTCTAATATACTGAAATGTTCTTAGAACTTGATATGCCTGAGTCAGTCAGTTGGGCTGCATCCTTTAGGAATGAAGCACTAGAAAATGTTAAAGGATGGATGGCTTCATTTGTGGAGGATGAGTCTTGTGATGCTAATGTTGATAATGGAACTTGTGGTTATCAAGAGATAGAAGATGAATTTATAATAGATGTAAGTTCCTGTAGTGATGACTTTGCACAAGATATTGTGACACAAGAAATTTCAGCTCCTATCTTAGATGATGAAGATGTTTATAGCATTTGCAATGAGACCAATGAGATAGAATGTGAAGTTCATGGCTTACTAAGTAGTGAGAAAATTTTAGAATTGTTGGATGCAAAGTTTCAGAGGTGCACTCTCAAGTTAGTTTCCAAAATTCCATGCCCAATAGATATAATTTTTGATGAAGATTATTTAAGCAATGGCATGATGTGTGAAACTTCTATTGGGGTTCTTTCTCCCTTTTTTGATATGCAAGTGGATAGTACATATCATTGTAATGAGTTTGATAATGACATGTTTGATGAGTGTGATGATATGTGTACTAGTGTGGATTTAGTTTTTCAAGAGCCTAATGTCAGTGGTTCTTGTTTATACTTTGATGCTGGAGAATGTGGTAAATCTGAAGTGGTTTTCTTAGATTTGAAAATGACTAATGAGTCATTGACTAATAGTGCTTGTTCCTTTCCAAAAGATGCTGATGTGATTTTTGATCAGCAAGTTGTTTCCATTTTCATGCAATCATATTTTTGTCTTCAGAATTCCTATATTAGTTTGCAAAGCAAAGAGATAGAAAGAGTTTATTCTTCATTGCAGACTAATAACCAGTATGCTGATGTGTTCATCCATGGGATTGAAAAGGAATGTTTCCTTTTTTATCATGACAATGAAAGTGAAGAGTGTGACATTTTGATGTCACAAGATGATCAACATTTATGGCAGCTTGATGGCCCTATCTTTCTAAGTGATGGTGAGTATGATGATCATTTTTTATATAATATGCTAAATGTGGGTCACAATGTTTTTGGCATGATGGATGAGAGATGTATTTTTAGTTTTCCTCTGCTAAGTGGAGATGAAAATTATTTGTTTGATAGAGGCCAAAACTGACCATAAGTTTTGGGGCCCTGAGCCTTTTGTAAATATTGTAAATCCTTGTATAGTTGTTTTCCCTTCCCTATAGTTTTTCCCTTTTTGTTTTCTTGGTTCGGTTGCCAATTTTTGAGGTCCCTTGTTTTTTTCTAGTAGGTGGTCTGCTCTCCCAAAAATCTTGAATTCTTGCCATGCTTGCAAGAGGCATGCATCCCCAGACAGACCCACTATTAGCATCTACAAAAATTTTCATGGCTCTAGGATTTTTCTTCTGGTCTCTGTAGTTGGTTTTAGGTCTCTAGCCTTAAACCCTTGGTAAAATTTCAAAATCTAGCCGTTGAAAGAAAAACCCTAAACTTGCCCCGACCAGGTTCTTTTTAGGTGTTACCTTTTTCAGGCCACTAAAGTCCCAAATTACCCATGTGCTAAAATTGTGATAACCACTTTGCGTGTTAAGTGGTTTGTCACATGTTCACATAGGGTATCTCTATGCTATGTGATCATGTGACTAAGGTTTTTATGTTTGGCAGGGTCCCCTTTAATTTTTCCTAAGTCCTAAGTCCCTGCATTGGATTCTTCCCTATAGTTTCGGCCTTTAATATTTCCCTAAGCCTAAGTTCACCGCAATAATTTTTCCTATGTTTCAACCTTGCAAAACTTGTGGTTGTCTCATAATCTCATGGCTTTCCATTGTTAGATTTTCTAACATGCGATCATGTGATGAGGTGACATCTATCCCGGTGGGCTGGCCTTTGGTGTTGCTTATTGCTAAGGTGGTGGTGTTTTATCGGTCAAGAGCAATGACTTGTAATATGTTAGTGGGGCCCAGTTTTAGAGATTTAAGATCAGATGACTGGCATATGTTTGCATGGAATATTCTCACCCCATGCAATCATGTACCCACCATCCAATTAGAGGTTGATATGCAGGTGGGTCCACTGCTATGTGGCACAAATGGCAGTCTCCTATTGTTTGGTGTGTTAGTGAGCTGCACATGTTGTCAAGCGGGCCCAATATCTCAGTCATAGATTCAAGATCGATGGTGGTCATATAATCACATGAAATCTTTTCAGCCCATATGATCATGAAACTACCATCTAATCTCCCAAGCATTCAGGTTGTGGGTCCAGTGTCAGGTGTTGCAGAGATGGAGGCTTTTCATTGGTCGGCAGGTTTGGGTGCTTGATAGGTGTACTAGGTGGGACCGTAACTTAAAGGCAAATGATGAGGTGAATGCTAGTGGTTTGTCACATGTTGTCATAGACCATTTTAATTCTATGTGATCATGTGACTAACATTTTGTGTTGACTCTAAGTGGCAAAGTGGGTCTGGGGTGCTGATGTGCTTGATTTTGAGTGGTTGCTGATTGCTGACGGGTCCAAGGACATTTTCAAATGGTTCATGGTGTTTTTAAAAGATAAATATGACTGCTCGATCTGCTAGGAAGAGATATAATTGATGGCCACATTTTAAATTTTGCTGACTAACCATTGCCACCAAAATTTCAAAATTTTAAGTGGGTTTCCAAGGACAGGAAGGACTGAAATTAAATATTTTGCAGCCGAATTTGATAAGTTTGGTTGTGCTGACTGCTATAGAGTGATCCAAAGACTTCCATGATTAATTTCAAATGTCTATACCATGAAGAAATGGGTAAGAAATGCTTGAGGTGTGTTGCAGGTGTCTGATCAGATTGATAGGTATGGTGTATGCAGGATTTTCTATGCTTTCTCAAAAAATTATCATAAATGAAGATTGTTCATGGATCTAATCGCCTAGTTTTGCCTCCAGTGTAATAAATTTGATTTTTTTCAGTTGGTTTGGTGGGTGGAAACCTTAACCCTTACCATGGTTATCCATAGCTTGTTGCATCCTAACTTCTATAGGATTCCAAGATAACTAGGGATATATATGGCTATATTTTTTTATTTTTGGGGGGTTCCACAATTTTGGAGGTCCATTATTCTAGTTCCATGAAGGGTTATTTTCCTATAGATATTTTCCTTCTTCTCTATATATAGGGTGTTCCCTCTTTCCCTTTTGGTGTGGAGAATAGAATGCATGTTGTAATAGCTTGTCTTATGTATGGGAATTCAATATATTTGTATTGTTATTAGACTATCTCCATTTGAATCCTGAACTTGTTGATTATAGCATCAAGGGTGTTTAATCTTTCTATTTGTATTTCTTTATGTGTTTGTAGTAGAGTTATCTTTGTAGAGATAACTGAGTTTAAGATTAGTTTTCAGATGTGTATGAGTTGGGATATCAAGGGTTTCTTAGGCTTGTCTTCTAGTAGATGCTGGTTAATGTATTATCTATTTATAGGTCTCTTCTAAGGGGAGGGTTAAAAGCCTTTGGATGGGTAATAACATACTTGGATACATAGGTGGGTTGTTGAAGTGAGGTTTGGTCATGGTGTGTGATTGATGTTAGGCATCAAGACATTGAATTTATTGCTTTCTTGTTTCATAGCTATTTATTGCAATAGGGTATTTGACTCCGTGGCCCTTTGGATAAGGTACTGTTCTATGAGAGACTTAGGGTATCTTAGGGAACCTTTCAAACCCATCATTAAATCATTTACATTAAGTTCCACACTTTTTGTTTCATGTTGTTAGGATAGGTCTCTAGTTTTCATACTCATTCTATGCAAGTAGGGCTATTGCATGAGATCTTGGTTTCATTGGGGTATAAGATACTTATAGGGGTTTGAAGATCATTCCATATTTAGTTACCTACAAGTGTGTAGTGTGATTCAAGTTGTATGTGTGTGTAGATGAGGTATACCCACCTGAGTGATGTGGAACTCAAAGAAGAAGGAGGATTCCTTTCAATCCTCATGAATTGGGCTATTTTCTTATCAAACATGATTGCCTACCTAGAGAACCAATCCCATCTATTGATTCAAGTTAGGTCCTGCAAGGAAAAGCTCCAACAAGAAGAAAATTAATGAAAGATACAGGATACCTGAGGAGATAGGTGAGAAATACAAAGACACAATCTATTTTATGGTTGAAACTGACTGTATATGCTTTGAGGAAGTTGAACAAAGGAAGAAATGGTGTTACCCTATGGGATTTGAGGTCATTTCTAAGGTACTAATAATGCAAGTGGAACATGTACTAGTAGCTAAGGTAGACACATCTGAAGAAAGATGGAGAACATATGAGGAAAAGTTAGAAAAAGTTAGAGAAGAACAAGATAAAGGGACAAGGAAGAGAAAGATTGAAAAAATAGTTGAGGACATTACTACAAAGGTAGGAATCACTAGAGAGAAACTAAAATAACTAAGAACAAATATGATAGAAGGATCTTCCAGCATGACAATCCTTCTTCTGAAGTAGAAAAGATAGAAGGTTCTACTCCTAGTGTGATAGATTTATCAGTCACTCTTGAGAAGATTGCACAAGATGTTGCATCTACAAACACACCTAGAAGATCTATAAGATTTAAAAAACCAAGCAGCCCTAAGAATAAAAAGGTAGAAATAGAAGAAGAGAAGAAAGAAGAAAAAGAAGTGTAGAAGAGGCCACAAGATTTGTGGAAGCTCGATATTAAAATGTTACAAAAGAGAGTGATAAGAGATGGAAATCTGAAAATAGTAAATAGATACTATGAAAGGTATGATTCAGATAATCAAGAAAAAATTGAGGACATAGTAATTGAGCATTTGTTATTTTTTAAGAAGAATTTTCTAGAATGAGAAGTATTCCTAAGGACTTGTATAGAAAGTTAGAAATAAGAAAATAGTTAGCATAGTCTGAAGATGAGAATATAAGAAATAAGGCTATTGAAGACATGTTACCTATAGTCTCTATACAAGAGAGAGAGAGAGAGAGAGAGAGAGAGAGAGAGAGAGAGAGAGAGAGAGAGAGAGAGAGAGAGAGAGAGAGAGAGAGAGAGAGAGAGAGAGAGAGAGAGAGAGAGAGAGAGAGGATCATCAAAGAGCGAAAACCTTTATTGAGGACTAAGGCTAGATTGGTGAGATAATGGAAAGAAAGTATGATGAGGTAATAGAACATACAAAAAAGGCATTGGACCAAATTATTATGTGCAACATGCCTAAGAAGACCTCACCTCCCAAGATTTCCAAGACTACAGCCTTAGGAATAGGAGAAATTTCCAACATATAAAAAGAGAGTGGACAAGGTAGTGAAGTTGACAAGAAACTAGACTTATCCATTTTTGGTATGCCTATATCATTAGACACTTCACCTAATACAAGTGACCCATTTCAAGACAATATAGAAAATGTGATGACAATAGAAGAAGGATAGAAAGAGGAAGAACAAATAGAGGAAAAACAAGAGGAAAAAGAATAGGAGAAGGAGAAACAACAAGAAGAAAGATAGGAAGAAGAGACAATAGAATAAGTAGTAAGAACAAAACTCAAACAAGAATTGGATACCTCCTCCACTTTATTATTAGAAATTATGGCCAAATTGGTGAGAGAAGATGTGGAAAGCATGGATGAGGTTGAACTCATGGGGTTATCCTTCATGAATTTTTCTAAGGAAAAGGAAAGGTCGGTACAAAAAGGGGACAAGAAGGTAAAGGTGGTCACTAGGGCAGTGGAGACAATGAAAAAAATACTCCCTACACCTCTTATTTTTTAAGGAAAGGATGATGCAAATAATTTGAACATGGCATTGGACAACTTTGACCATCATTTTGAGTCATTTTTAAAGATCACAAAAGATAAGGCTGAAAGGAGATTCCTAGAAAAGAAGTTGAAGGAATTTTGTCAGTCCATCTCATGGGACTTGAACATTCTAAAAGAACCTTCAATCAAGGCTAAGAGTTGTATGGCACAAGGAAGAAAGATATACAACTATTTCATAAATCCTATTAGACATGTTAAGAATATTGAATTCATCATAGCAAAAGACTCTGCTACATTAGATAGTTTAATGGATAGTTGTGAAACCTCTTCACAATCTATGGTGGAAATGGACAAATAGACATCCAAGATTTTTGATAAGATAAGTGTTTTGAATACCAAGAAAGGGAGAGAAGTGAAAATATTTGGTTTGATAGAGAGCTTAATAACTCCTAAGCTATCTGTTAGCACCTATTAAAATTTTCATGCCCTCACTGTTCTTCCCCTAGCCTCTGCAGTCTCTTTTCTAGTCTCTGGCTAAAACCCTAGTTGAAAATTGAAAAAGAACTAGCCGGTGGGTAAAAAAAAAAATTCAAAATGCTCATGCCCTGTTCTATTCCCATGTTACCTTTTTGGGCCACTTAAAATCCTAATATGCATGTGTTAATAAAAAGACCACTTTACATATGTTTGTGGTTAGGTTTCTCCATGTCTGGCAGGATACCCTTTTAATATTTTCCTAAATGCTATAGTTCCCCCACCAAAATATTTCCTAAGTCTTAAGCCTTTGTTTTGTGTGGTTGTCACTTGTCCGTAGGACTACAGGTTGTTAGAAGGTTCTAACATGTGAACTGGTGACTACTTGACATCACCATCAGCGGAGCCTGACAGCTTGCAAACTCTTTAAAATTTGTGGTTGTCATATGTTCACAAGGAATATTCTTCCCCTTTTCCAACATACAACAAGGCACCACCTATCCCCGCAGGCCCATCTTCAAGGTCTGTGGTGAGTTATAGTACTACAAGATCTAGTGGCTGTCGTTATACCGCTAAGGTAAAGTGCTCATTGTTTAGCAAGGCGGTATAGTGACAACTATCCGATGTGATGGTAGATGGTAGACTTGTGGGTCCTCTAGGTGATGAGGTGGTTTTCATAGTTAGAAGCTTCTGATTGGTTGATACAGGTTCAGATGTGGCATGTGTCAAAGGTTTGCCTAATAGTTTTTGCAACGTTGTAGCTTGTGATTCACTGCAAAGGCTTATGTAGTGGGGTGGGGTCAAGTGGTTAGTCGCTTGAAGATCTTGTGGTTGTCACATTTACGTAGGGAATATTCTTCCTATTTGCGATCATGCAATGACCATTGATTTGGAATCTGGCAGTGAGTCTTCAGTGGGTCTAATGCTAGGTCAGGCCACCATGGACCTTGCTCATTGGTTGTGTTAGTGTACATGTGGATGTTGTCATATGACTATGTGGATGGTTATCAGGTGGGACCTATGTCAAACTTGAGTTATTTGGCATCTTCTTATTGGTTGGAAGGCTTGCTGATTCAGATCTTGTCAGTGGGACCTACAATGAAGCCTTTTCAATCTACGGTCGGTGCATGATCTTAAAGAATATTCTTCCCCCATGAGATCATGCACCATCTATTGATTTTGAATCTTACTTGGATGTGTTAGTGGGACTTGGTTGCTAGCATATCTATTAGTGGGACTTGACATCTGGAGAAGATCTATGGCTGGCATAAGTTCTCATGGAAGTTGTTAGATCCATGAGATCTTACGCCAGCCATTGATTTTTCTTCTCTTAGATAGCTGATGAGGGTGGGTCCTCTAGCAGGTGGTGCTAACTTGGGTGTGTTCTCATTGGTCTAGGGGGGATGAGGTGGACTTGTCAGTGGGTCTGCTAGTCTCATGGGAATTAATATGCTATAGGATCTAACGGTTGTCGTGATACCATTGATCGGAGATGTACATGCTTTATGCCAGTGCTTTTGTGATGACCATCTACTATGAAGAAAAGG
Organism: Chamaecyparis obtusa; assembly: GCA_027943335.1. NCBI lineage: Eukaryota > Viridiplantae > Streptophyta > Pinopsida > Cupressales > Cupressaceae > Chamaecyparis > Chamaecyparis obtusa. The sequence goes on along the minus strand of BSBK01009869.1, from coordinate 103,319 downwards.
AAAATTTTGTGACATGTTCCTAGTTTCTGATAGAGATGATCTATGGGCTTTTTAGTGGTCCAGGTGTTGTTGACTGTGTTGTGTCAGTGGGGAAGCTAGTTTGTAAAGAGGTTAAAGTACCATGTGATCTCTTGGCTATCGTTACACCGCAAGGGTAAATTGTACAATGGATAAGTCAGTAGTGTAGCAATAGATTTTGATCTTCACTAAAGATAGAAGGCCTTCTTAGTGGGTCCTTTGCACCAATTTTCACTAAAGTGTTGTTTTATTATTCACCGGGTTGTTGTCTAGGTGGCGGTTGATTGTTCTAGGTCCCGCGGTCATTTTTAAAGATAAATGGAGATATCACCCATTGTCTGATCTACCAAGAATTAAAATAATCTATGGTTGCATTTTAAAATTTTTGATGTGACCTTTGCAATTTGAATTTAAATTTTCTGAGGGTTTCTAGTGACAGAAAGGACTAGTTTTTATACTTTCTTCAATCGGATTCGATTTGGTTGGTGGTGCCAGTCGATGCAATGTGGTCCAAGGTTCCATGATCTATTGCTGAGGGTTCTACTCTACGGTGAAGTGTGGTTTTGTTCTCAAACAGTGTTTGCAGATGGCTGATTTGATTGGTTTTTATGGCAATTCCTTGGTTTACTATGTTGATCTCGCAGATTTTCATGATTGCAAATATATTTGAGATTTATTTTCTCTGAGTTTCCTATGTCTCTTCCCCTATAATAATTTTTGATGTAATTTTAGGGTTGGTGTAGTTGTTGGAACCCTAACCCTATTCATCTAAATCTTGATGCATCCTTTTAGGATTTCAAGATGACTAGGGATTATAAATGGAGTTGTGTTAGTTGTTTTAGGGGTTCCTTGTATAATTTTGGGGAGAATTGGTTCCATGAAGGGTCCTTTCCTATAGATTTCTTCCTTCTTCTCTGCATATAGGGTGTTCTTTCTTCCTTTTTTGGTTGAAAGAATATAATACATATTTTAATTGATTTGTCTTATGTATGAGGACTCAATTTATTCTTACTGTTACCAAGCTATCTCCATTTGAATTTTAAACTCATTGATCAATACATCAAGTATGTTTTATTTTTCTATTGTAATTCCTATGTGTCTACAATAGAGTTGTCTTCATAGAGATAAATTTTTTAGGATTAGTTTTCATGCATGTATGAGCTAAGGTGTCAAAGATATGTCATGCTTGTCTTCTAGTGGATGCTGGTTAATGTATTATCTGTTTATAGGTCTCTTCTAAGGGGAGGGTTAAAAACCTTTGGATGGGTGATAACATACTTGAATACATAGGTAGGTTGTTAAAGTGAGGTTTGGTCATGGTGTGTGATTGGTGTTAGGCATCAACACATTGAATTTATTGCTTTCTTGTTTCATAGTTATCTATTGTACTAGGGTATTTGACTTTGTGGCCCATTGGACAAGACACCTGTCTATGAGGGACTTAGGGTATCTCAGGGGTCCTTTCAACCCATCTTTTAAATCATTTACATTAAGTTCCACCCTTTCCCTTTCATGTTGTTAGGATAGGTCTCTAGTTTTCATACTTATTCTATGCAAGTAGGGCTATTGCATGAGATCTTAGTTTCATTGAGCTACAAGATACCTATAGGGGTTTGAAAATCATTCCACAGTTAGTTACCTGCAGGCCTGTAGTGTGATTCAAGTTGTATGTGTGTGCAGATGAGGTATACCCACCTGAGTGATGTGGAGCTCAAAGTGTAGAAGGATCTCTCTTTGATCCTTGTTGGTTGGCCTTTTTCCTTGTTAGATTTGGAGTGTTGAGTGAATGTGACACTGGTCCTATCAATCCTAATTTCAATCTAACCTTTGGGGAAAAAGAACACTAACAAGATGGTGACTCTACTAGGGAAGAAGTAAATGATAGCAAGCTTCCTTGCTTGGCTGGATCATCCCAGAGTCTTGGTTGAAAGAATAGAGTCAGATAAACAAACAAGCATTTGCTAAATCTTCTCACGAAGTGCTGAGTGGTGGCTCTGATTTCTCTATTTGATTAGTGCATTTTCTAATAAATAGTGTGTGATTACTTGGTGGAGTTTTGTGTTGATTGGAAGAAGAAACAAGAACAAGTGCATTACTTTTCTCTCCAAGGAGGTGGCAACTCTACATAGCATAGAATCTGATGGAGCTTCACGGTGAGCTCTAGATCTACCCTACCTTCCAGTCAACAAAGTCTTTTGCTACAAAACTATTAGGTACTTTTCAAGGTCTAAATGTTTCCTCATTAAGTGATCAAGCACTAAGAAAAGGATAAGGTGTGAGTAGAGGTTTGCATACTTCAAGTTTTTAGTTGCATCTCTAAAAAATTATATGGAAGTATTGCATTAAGTTTGATGGGTAAGCCTGAGGAGGAGCTTGCTTTCCTTGAGCAAGGCATCCTTAGGGATTGCATGTCATTGATGAGATTGAAAATAGGATGTAGAAAGGATCTATCCATATCTCTTTTCTATGATAGATTTTGGGATGTATATAATGAGCTTCTTGATGATGTTGAGTTTTTAGAATTTGAGTTCATTGGTTTATTCTTGGATCTTTATTTTCACAAGTCAACTAGTTGGTCAAACATATTATGGGAAGAGTATTATATATGTATCAGAGATTGGATACTTATTGATGATAGACTTGGGCTTGATGATGCACTTGGGGTTATGTCCTTAAGTACTGATAATTGGAGTGATGAAGAAAGTGAGGTTGTGGTGTCTCCATATGAGTCAGATGCAACATGGGAAGGAGAAAGTGATGATGAAAGTGAAAATTCTTTGGACAGTGAAGATGTTGAGGGTGATTCATCCTCAAGGTATGAAGACAAAGAAACAATAATTCATTATGATATCAGTGAGGTAGAACATGAAGATTTGGACAAGGTATTATCTAATGGGTCTCTTTTGGATAACAAGGACAAAATCATGGATACTACATGCTTGGTAGGTGATGATGACTATGAATCTTCATGTTGTTCTGACTTTTCTTCATATGTTGTAAGTCTCCATGAGGTTGAAATAGGTAGTGAACTTAAAGTGTTCCCCAATGCTTTATATAATGAAGAGTTTCATGATTATCAACCCATTTTTCATCATGATGTTCAACAAGGTGTATTGCATGAAGTTGTCAATTCTTTGTTTGAGGGACATGTGGAGATTTTAGACTTATTTGGGTTAGGATGTTCTTCTTTTTCCATCTATGATAAAGTTTTAAGTGATGATGTTGCATCTTGTTCATTAGAAGGTTGTGGAATAGTTGTAGAATTTGGTAATAATCACATTTGTGAACATGAGTTTGACTGTTCATCTAAGTTCCAGCTAGTTGCACTCATGGAAATGCAAGGTCAGGGTATAAATGAAGCCTTTCAGCAGGTAGAGTATGAGTTTTTTGTGTTTCCAATTGATAGCATACATGAATCAGTAGAAAAGAATAGGTTTTTATCTGATGGTACTAGTCATAGGTATGATGAGTCTTTTCTTCATAGTGAGAAAAATGAAGGGAGTGCCAAAAAATTTTACATGCACTATGAAGATAGTTACTTTGTTTTGTCGAGTAGGCTAGTTAAAAATGTTGACATGCCTGGTGAAACAACTAAAAATAAAATATCTGATGTGCCTCATGAAGGAAGAAATGAAAACCAAATTTTTGACAAAGGCAAAAACTAACTTAGGTTGGATACTATAGGTTTTTTGTAAAAATGTACACTCTGTATAGTTCTTTCCCTTTCCTATTGTGTGTTTCTTTCCCTAGTTCAGTTGCCAATTTTTGAGGTCCTTGTGTTTTTTCCAGTAGGTGGTCTACTTTTCCTAGACATATGAATCCTTTCCATGCCTATAGGAGGCATTCATCCCTAGACTAGAGCCACTGTTACCACTTGTTAAAATTTTTATGCCCTTACTATTCTTCCCCTAGCCTCTGCAGTCTCTTTTCTGGTCTCTAGCTAAAACCTTAGTTGAAAATTTAAAAAAAACTAGCCATTGGGTAAAAAAAAAAATTCAAAATGCCCGTGCCCTATTCTATTCCCATGTTACCTTTTTGGGCCACTTAAAATCCTAATATGCATGTGTTAATTAAAAGACCACTTTACATATGTTCATGGTTAGTTTTTTCCATGTCAAGTGGGATCCCCTTTTAATATTTTCCTAAATTCTATAGTTTTGTGTGGCTATCACTTGTCCGCAAGACTGTAGGTTGTCAGAAGGTTCTGACATGCAAACTGGCAACTTCTTGACATCTGTCATCAGCGGCACCTGATAGCTTGTAGACTCTTTAAAATTTGTGGCTGTTGTATGTTCATAATGAATATTCTTCCCCTTTGTGAACATACGATAAGGTGCCACCTATCTCAGGAGTCCCATCTTCAAGGTTTGGAGTGAGTTAAAGTACTGCAAGATCTAGTGGTTGTCATTATACCACTGAGGTAAAGTGCTTGTTGTTTAGCATGGCAGTGTAGCAATAACCATTTGATGTGATGGTAGATAGTAAAATTGTGGGTCCTCTAGGTGATGAGGTGGTTTGCACAGTCAGTAGCTTCTGATTGGTTGACGTGGGTTCTGATGCGGCTTGTGTCAGAGGTCTACCTACCAATTTTTGCAATGTGGTAGCTTGTGATTCACTGCAAAGGCTTATGCAGCGGGGTGGGGTCAAGTTGTCAATCACTTGAAGATCTTGTGGTCATCACATGATCACAAGGAATATTCTTCCCCTTTGTGATCATGAGACAACCATTGATTTGGAATCTGACAGTGAGTCTTCAGTGGATCCAATGCCAGGTCAGGCCACCGTGGACCCTTCTCATTGGTTGTGTCAATGTACATGTGGATGCTGTCAGATGACTACGGGGATGGTTATCAAGTGGAACCTATGTTAGACTTGAGTTATTTGGTGTCTTCTTATTGGTTGGAAGGCTTGCTAATTTGGATCTTGTTAGTGAGGCCTACAGTGAAGCCTTTCTGATCTATGGTTGGTGCATGATCTTAAGGAATATTCTTCCCCCATGAGATCATGCACCATCTATTGATTTTGAATCTTACTTGGACATGTCAGTGGGACCTGGTTGCTAGTGTATCTATCAGTGGGACTTGACATCTATAGAAGAGCTATGGTTGGCGTAAGTTCTCATGGAAGTTGTTAGAGCCATGAGATCTTACACCAGCCATCAATTTTTCTTTTCTCAAATAGCTGATGAGGGTGGGTTCTCTGGCAGGTGGTGCTGACTTGAGCATGTTCTCATTGGTCTAGATGGGATGAGGTGGACTTGTTAGTGGGTCTTCCAGTCTCATGGGAGTTAATATGCTACAAGATCTAACTATTTTTGTGATACCATTGATCAAAGATGCACATGCTTGATGACAGTGCTTCTGCGATGACAATCCGATGAAAAGATAAGGAAAATTTTGTGACATGTTCCTAGTGTCTGACAAAGATGATGTGGGGGATTTTCATTGGTCTACATGTTGCTGACTATGTTGTGTCAGTGGGGCCACTAGTTTGTAAAGAGGTTAAAGTGTCATGTGATCTCTTGGTTATTGTTACACCGCAAGGGTAAGTTGCATGATGGATAAGTCAGTGGTGTAGCAATAGTTGTCAATCTTCACAAAAGATGGAAGGCCTGTTATGTGGGTCCTTTGTGCTAGTTGTCACTGATGTGCTATTTTATTATTCGCTAGGTTGTTGTCGAGGTGGCAACTAACTATTCTAGGCCCCACGGTCATTTTTAAAGATAAATGAAGATCTCACCCGCCATCCAATCTATTGGGAATTAAAATAATCTATAGTTGCATTTTAAAATTTTTGACATGACCATTGCAGTTTGAATTTGAATTTTCTGAGGGTTTCTAGCAACAGAAAGGACTGGTTTTTATGGTTTCTTTGACCATATTTGATTTGGTTGGTGGTGCCAGTAGATGCAATGTGGTCTAGGGTACCATGATCAGTTGTTGGGGTTTTGTTTTACTATGAAGTGTGGTTTTGTGCTCAAAAAGTGTTTGTAGGTGGCCGATTTGACTAGTTTTTTGTTGGAAATATTCAAGACTAGCCAAGTTACTTAGAGGGGAGGGGTGAATCAGTAACTTCAAAACTTTTATATCAATTTCAGATCTTAACCATATTCCAAATAACATTTAGCTCATTGATCTAATTACATGCATGAGAAACTGAAAACATGCAACATTCATAACACCTTGAACACAATGATTTGGTGACCCAAAAACCTTCCAAATAGAAAGTAAAACTGGGGTGGGGATGATACCCACAAAACTTCAATACTACAGTATAAAGTTTTCCAGTTTAGGCTTATAATGATCACTTCTTATGATCTACCCTGTTAGGAGCAATTGGGACTGCTAGGTCCACCTTGTTAGAGGATTTACAAACATACAATGAAGTATGCACTTAGTTAAGAGATTTTACAAAAGACTGTTAAGTCTACCCTATTAAAGGATATGGGGGCTGAATCACCTATTAGGATGAAACAGTAGATCTCTTACTTACAATTGTACTTGGTTATTGGGATTCTCTAATGTACTGATCACCTTCTATGATAGATATATCTCTACTACTCCTTATACTATTATAGCCCTTTGTAATTCACTTATCTCTTCCTTTCTTGCATCTTCACATATGCACATATTCTTTTCATTACACACTTCTCACTTATTCACACCTTGGATATGATACAAAACATTATTTATATATCAATCCAAAACAATTAAAAAATAATTACAAAGTTGACTCTTAAACAAGCTAACACAAATATTACTGAGTCAGCCCAAATATAGTTACAAAGTTCCAACAAACTAACTCGATGACTTTCTGATACTCAACATCCACTCCAATACTTGACATCATCATGCTCTCGATAGGAGTGGAGGCTCAGTCCATACTAACCACTCGATTGTAGTTTCAAACTTGGTATATACTAGAGACTCGGTAGATATAGTGTCACTAGGTAGAAACTAAATTCCCTATTTACCATGCTGGCACTTGATAAACACTGCTCATCCCATCACTCAGTAATGATAACTCGGTAAGCACTGCGAAGCTCGGTCTACTCAGTAAGCACTGTTCTACTCAGATTTCTTGGTATGCACACAAAGTCTAAATAAGTGTTGTCACTAATGAAAAACATAATTAATGCCAACAATCTCCCCCTTTGGCATTAGTGACAAAAACACTTACTACCCAAAACTTATATACAAAAATCATGCTGAATCTATTTTTGATTTTTCAAAATTTGTCTTTGTCAATCTATTGTATATACATTTCATGACTCCCCCATATAGTATACAATATAGTATACATATAAACAAATATCTTATTTCACCTCATACTCATATTTCCTATTTCTCATATATTTTCTCCCCCTTTCATATCTCTCATATCTTTCCATATATCTCCCCCTATCTTATATACTTTCTCCCACTTTTTGACAATAATGGAAAAGGTGTATATACAAATATTTTACATGGAGATGCCAAAATGTGAGAGAAAATGATAATGTACCTTGCCAATTAGTGCCAGAGTTCTATCCCAATTCTCTTGTAGAATCTTGCATGTATGGAGTGCAACTTGGACTTCTGTAGAGAGTTCAATCATGTGATCTACAATTGAAAACTAATTTTCATGGATCAATGTTTTTGAGTGTACAATATGCTTCTGCATTATATCCATGATGGGAAGGATCATGTTCTAAATATCTATCAATGTTGACCTGATCCTTGCATCTTCTCTCAATAACTCTGACTGCTTATCAGATAGGAATCTGACTTTCATATGATGTGCAGAGCTTGAACTAGGTTCAAGTTGCAACTTTTGTGCACTGACCTTCAGATCCTCATCAATATTATTTATTTTATCCTTAATCTACTTTGAGAACTCAAAAAAATTACATACTTTGACAAAAAATGATGTTACCTTGGAATAGGAGGACTTAATGTTAGTCAAAACTAAAGATAACCCTACCTGATTGATAGCTATTCACTGAGCAATACACTCAAGCACTTTATTATCAAACTTCTTCTCAGCCTTCTCAAGCAACTTATCTGATCCAGAAGAATCCTCATTGAACTTTTTTACTACCTTTGCCAACTGCAACAAAATGTGTTGAGAGGAATCAACCTCAACACCTATTACTTCTCTCAAAATGTCCTTGGCATCCTCAATGATCTTAAATTCCCTATCTCTTTCTTCTTTTAGTTTCTTCTACTTTTCTTTCTTTTGGAGGAGTTCACCAACCATTTGCATTTGGTCTACTGAAAGAATTGCAAAATCTAATTATGGAATCTCTATCTCTTCATCTAAATCTATATCTTCTTCTATATCTTTACTCCTGCTCAAAAATATTGTTCTCGGTTGAGCCTTAGGTTCAACTATCATTGTACTTAATGCCTTTGTAGTGGAAATTATTGTAGACATGGTAGGACTTGTAGTGAAAAATGATAAACTTCCAACTGATGGAATGCTAATTGGAATACTTGATAAACCCAAAATTGAAGTATTTACAACTGTAGAATCTGAAGTACTTACTGAGGTATCCAAAATTGAAGTACTTGCTGCTGAAAAACTCAAAACAAAAGAAGGTACTGAAGATGATGCTAGAGACTACAACTCAATGGAAGAAGGAGGCTAAAGCTCGGTGGATGAAGTCGTATCCACTTCTGTCATTGAGCTATGCTAGTGATGATTGGACATTTGATGCATTTGTAGGTGTTGTCATAATCACACTTGAAGCTATCTCTAGGCTAGATGTAGCAACTTTTGCTGGGGAGTGAGGAAGTGAGGCAATTACCTCTGTAGCTATCTAAACTGGATCATCTTCCTCATCATTCTTCTTTCCTTCCTCGGTAGCTTTTTCCTCTACTTCTTATACCTCAATATTATCTATCTGAACTACTTCTTCTTCTTCTTCGTCACTATCATCTTCAATATCTTTTATTATCATATTTTCAACACTCAGTTTGTGAAGATGATAAATTTTTTTCCAAGTAGAATTTGCACTCTTCACAACCGACTCTATATCCTTGATCAAAATCAAATAACTGTTGAATTTTAGTGTCATCTTGCACTCATTTTCTATCAATGCCTTATTGATTTCATCATTTTTCAAACTTGGCATCAAGTGTCTTAAGGTTTGAGCATATATGTCCTTGACAGTTTGCTTTGCATTGGACCATCTCATCTTAACTTTATCCAATAGAACACCTAGAATTTGAGAAGCCATATCATCAGGTGAGTACTTCCATTTTCCTATTTTCTCAATAATAGCATCTTCAATTTCCTACTGCTCTGCCTCTGATCTAATTTTATATTTGATAGATTTGAAATTTGAAATTCCAAATCCTTCTCTCAAATCCTTAATATTTTCTTCAATTGAGGGAGGAGGCCTTTTGAGTACTATATCATCTTTACTTGCCTTACCCCTTGATCTTTTCCTTGAGAATACTGTAGTGGGTTGCTTGGGTGTCTTGGTGATAGTCACCTTTCCTTTCTATTTACAGGCACTTGTTCTTCTTTACTCTCATCCTTATCCTTTTCTTCTACAATATCCTCTCCTTTTCCCTTGATTAACATTAGAGGTGTGCTAGATTGCATCTTGGCCATCCTCCTTCTACCTTTGTTAACCACCTATCTGAGCTTTATACTTAGCTCAATTCTTACCTTAGCTTCCTCATATGTTACAAAGTATGGAGCCTTTGGATCAACAAGTTGATTTACTAGGGCTTCAATTATATCCTTTCTCTCATCAATGTTTACCTCATAAGGAAGAGGTTTCACCCATACAATCCTAGGCCTTACTACCTAAATGTATACTCTATAACAATCAACCATGAAACAAATATCATCTTTATAATCTTCCACCAACTTTTGTGGAATCCAAAATTTATTATTCATCTTTTCCTTAAAAGATTCAAAATAGTTATCCATTATGCTTACAAAATTCTCAACCATTTCTGCAATGTACTCATTTATCTGATAAAGAACAGGCACATCTTTTCTCCATTTTACCATGCCTTTTTATGGGAAAAAATTTTGAGCATGGAAAAATAAACAAACCAACAGCGAGCCAAACTTACATGGATTGTTCTTTGAGGTTTGGATGCTCTCCATATTCTTGTTGAATTGCTTCAACAACAAATCTGCTAGGTCAAATGAAAGATTGTTCTTCACAATTGTATAAGCTAGGTCAACTACTTCACACGGAACACTATTCTATCGACTTGAACTATATATCTTATGAGCTATGACATATGTGTCAAATTTTAGTTTTGCATCAATAATATTATTTATTCTCATACCTCTACCATCCCATTCGGCTAGGGTTTTGTTTTCCAGCTCTACCTGACCTAGGGTTTTTGTAGATTTTGCCTTGGCAAGCATGGGAAGACCAGTGATTCAGTGAATCATCTTCTTGGTTATCTCTACTGGTTACTCTAGCCAAATTTTTTGTTCATGTACTCAACTTAGGATATATCTGATCCATTTTATCTAGAAACTCTGAGGAAAGTGGGTGATGTGAACTAAACCCTTATCTTCCAAATGTTTATGTTCTAGTTTGAGAACACCATCAGCACATAGTTCATCATGAACAACATCTATCTTTAGGGTTCCAAGCTCTTGAATTGTACACTTAAAATGACTATAAATGTTATTTACAAGAAGTACCTTTGGAGGAATCTATCATTGAGCTCCACTCGAGTCTAGGGCTTCCACAATCACGAGCATGAGCTTGAAATCTAGTGCTTTCCATTCTCCTTGAACTAACATTTCTGAACCTTTCTTCACTTTAGTGCTGGATGATGCCATGGTAGCTTGGTAGAAAATTCTTGGAAAAATTTCTTCTGCAAATTTTTCTTTGAATCGCTTGATTGCACTAGGAAATTTCTCTACTCAATATGCTGATATTCATGGTGAAGAATGAACTCAATTTCATGATTTTTGTTAAAATTTTGTCATTAATGCTCCGTAGGAATTAGGGCATTGAACTAGACAGACTGTCATCCACTATCCATTAATTGCCTGGTGAAGATTTCACAACTCGGTGAACATACAAATTCATACTGCTCTAACCTTACTCAGTAACCATATGAAATTAGGTTACTCTTGACCTTTCTTAGTGGTAACTGGTACTGACCTTCTTGTGATCCTACTGTATCTTGCATACTAATTTGGATCTTTCTTTCTTCTCAATTCAGGAACTGTTTGGAATTTTTCTATGAAGATACAATTCCAATGCTTCCTTGGAGACTTAGTTAGAATTGATAGAGCCACCCTCTTCATGAGTGACTTCATTACTTGAATTGGTTTGCTCAGTAGATTCAGTAATTCACTATTGTCTCATCTGCTTCCTGATGCTATCTACTTTTGCTTTCTTTTCATCTTAAGCTTTTCCTATATTCATGCAATTTTTAGCTATGTGACCAAGTTTAGTGCATGTATAACATCTTATGGTAGTATCCCTTTTTCTCAAGTGATGCGTTACATAATTTATGCCAATGTGTCCATATTCACCATAGTAATGAAAACTACACCAAGTGTTGTAATCCCAACCAAATATTTCTTTCATAATTTATTTTGCTGGATTGGGTGTTTTAGATCTACATTCTGATGCCTTGTGACCTTGTTTATTGCATTTGTGACATTTTCCTTCAAATCTTACTTTCTTCTTGCATTCATTTGCTTTATGACCATGCTAATTGCAATTGTAGCATTTTCCATTGAATTTTTCTTTTCCATTGCTCCAACATTTATTTGAAGTATGACCAATTTTGCCATAGTGATTACAAGTGGGTTTCTGATTCTTTTGAGTACCTTGATTGGAAGATTCACCTTCTTCTTTGTATCTAAGCCCTACTTTTACTTTTTGCTTATTTAGCTGATTTATATCTTCTTGAGATTTCATCATTCTTTCATTGATTTTCCTTTCAGTGTTTAGGTCATTCACCAATCTTAGACTGATTTGTTTTTCAGATCTCAGCTCCTCTCTTATCCTGTCATTTTCTAATCTTAGAATTTGTTGGAAACAATTGTCTGAAGAAAATTGCTACTCAAATTATGTATTGTCTTTGATGTCACACAATGTCATAGTCCACAGCACTCAGTACCTACCGAGTACAGTCAGTCTGCCTATCAGTAAAATTAGTGCTTACTGAGTTCACTCGGTTGTCAAAGAAAAATTAGCATGTACTGAGTTCACTCAGCTATCAAAGAGAAAATTTAGTGTTTACCGAGTTTAGTCGGTTGTCAAAGAAAAGTTAGCATCTACCGAGTTCAGTCGATTATCAAAGAAAGATTATCAGTGGTTATCGAGTTCCCTCAGTCTGCAAAAGATTGTAGAAAGTTATGGTCATCGAGCACTGTCGACCCTTGAAGGATTTTTTCAAATAAATTTTGCTTAATTCAGCCAATTGTTATACTAAGTAATGATGATTTCACAAATCTAAAATCATATAAATAAAAGGTCAAATGTGAAAAATAAACAAGAATTATAGCAGAAGATATATAGAAGAAAGACAGGAAAGGTGTGTGCGAAATTGTGAAGGATGATCAGATATCCTTGAGGAGCAGCAGAGATATATTTGATCAGGAAGGATCACACTTATACAGAACAAAGATCTGTAATCAGCAAGGCAGTTGCATTATTATACAGGTCATTTTCATTGTTACCTTTTTATTATTGTAACAGTGAATGCTAAATCTCTTAACCGAGTTGGTTTAACAACCATATTGTAAATCCTCTAACAAGGTGACAATTCCATTGAATTATTCTCAAGACCTCTTACCAGGCCACTCCTAGCAGGGTGATTAAATCCTCTAACAAGGTCACACCTAACAGTGTGTTTTGTAACCTTTTACCGGGTTGGCTTCTAACCGGGCATCACTTCAGAAAAGTGAAAATCAGTATCTAGATACATTGGTGGTTTTTCCCATATTAGGTTTCCACATTAAATTCTATGTCTCTTGTGTTCTTAATTATTATCTTAATCATATACAAGTGGTGATGAATATCTAAAGATAATTTTACTAATACTTTCTGGATCTACAAAGTTACTGCAATCTATTTACCGAGTGTTTAACAGATAATATTCATTAAGATATCCCAAGGGATCTGGAAAGAAATAATTGTGAAGTGTTTTATGGTTGACTGATTCACCCCCCCTCTCAGTCAGTTCATCCATATTCCATCAATTGGTATCAGAGCTTTTGGTGCTTGCAGGAAGGGTTTCAAGGACCTAAGCTAAAGATCAGGATGTCTTACAAGAGGGAAATTCCAAAGCTCAACAGAGATAACTTTTTAGCATGGCAAGGTCTCATGAGACTTCATCTAGCTTCCATTGGTGATTCAGGATGCAAATACATTGATGAAGAATACACAGTTCCTACTGGCACATTAACTGTTGAAGACATTGCAGAGAAAAAGAATCATAACACCATGATGATAGACATTGCATCATCTCTTAGCTATGAAGAATTTGATGAAATTAAAGAATGCACTACTGCATATGAAATGTGGATCAATCTGAAGAAAATATATGGTGGTGATGAAAATGTGAAAAGAGCCAAAGCAGAAAGCCTAAGAGGACAGTTTGACAAGATGAATATGAAAGAAGATGAAAACATTGCAAAATATGTTGAAAGAATCAAAGCAAGTGTCAGTGCAATTAGAGCTTCTGGAGGAACAATCTCTGATGAAACTGTTATAAGCAAGGTACTCAGAACATTACTCCCTATTTATGCAATAAGAGTATCAGCTATTCAAGAAAGAAGATGTGAAACAAACCACAATATAACTTTGCATGCTTTAGTTGGAAGATTGACAGCCTTTGAATTAGACAACTATGACAACTATGTTCCAAATTCCAAAAATATTGAGTCAGCATTTGAGGCCAAGGTTTCACTAAGGAAGAACAAGAAAATAAAAGAAGTTCAGTCAAAAAGTGAAGAAGTATCAGAAGAAAGTTCTGATAGTGATCTTGAAATTGTAGAAGCATTACTTGCAAAGAAGTACTCTAAAGGGAAAGGTAAATATAAAGGTAAAACTCTTTTAATCTATTTTTCATGTGAAGAAATTGGACATATTGCAGCTAGGTGCCCAAACAAGCAGGTCAAGGAAGAGAAGAGAGGTCACAAGTACTATGGCAGAAATAATTTCAAATCATTCAAGGATAAAGGTAAGAAAACATGTTTTATGGCTAAAGATTCTGATGATAGTGAAGAAAAAATTGTCTTTATTGCTATAAAAGATGAATCTGATGATGATGAAGATAAGATGGTACTTATTTCTCATATAAGAAAAGATGATATATGGATAATAGATAGTGGATGTTCACACCACATGACTGGTGACAAGACAAAATTTGAATACCTAGAAGACTGTGATAGTGGTAATGTAAGATTTGGAAACAATGAACCTTGTTGTATAAAAGGAAAAGGAAGAATCTCATTAACCAAAGAACTCATATGTGATAATGCTTATTGGGTTGAAGGACTAAAATATAATCTTCTAAGTGTAGCACAGCTAATCAACACTGGTTTCAAGGTTGAATTCATGAATGGTCAAGCAAGACTGCTGGATGAAAAAGGAAAACTCATTGGATCAAGCAAACAAACAAAAGGTAACTTATTTTATCTTGATCTCAGTGAATATTCATGTTTTATTGCTCAAATTGAAGAAAGTTGGCTATGGCACAAAAGGTTATGTCATGTGAATTTTGATAACATGATAAAAATAAGCAAATTCAAGAAGGTAAGAGGCATTCCTACTTTGAAGAAACCTGATACTGGTCTATGTAAGAATTGTCAGATTGGCAAAATGAGTAAAACTAGTTTTAAGAGTAAGAACTATCAGTCTAAAGGGATTTTGGAAATTGTGCATACTGATTTATGTGGACCTATTGGAATAGAAAGCTATACTAGAGATAAATTCTTTATTCTTTTCGTTGATGATTATTCTAGAATGATGACTGTTATGTATTTAAGAGAAAAGTCACAAGCATTTGAAAAATTCAAATGGTACTTGGCAAGAGTGGAAAAGGAAATAGGGAAAAGATTGAAATGCTTAAGATCAGACAGAGGTGGTGAATTCATCTCCCATGACTTTAACAACTTTTGCATTGAAAGAGGAATCAAAAGGTAGGTATTAGCTCCTAGAACTCCTAAGCAAAATGAAATAGCAGAAAGAAGAAACAGATCTATTATGGATTGTGCAAGGACTTTGATGATAGAAAAGAACATCGCCATAAAGTACTGGAAGGAAGCTATCAGCACTGTAGTTCATACCTTGAACCGAGTACAATTGAAGAAAGGCACATTCAAAACTCCTTATGAGTTATGGTATGGCTATAAACCCAATGTAAGTTACATGAAAGTATTTGGTAGCAAGTGTTATATCTTAAAAGAATCCAGAAGAAATAAATTTGATGTAAAAAGTGATGAAGCAATATTCCTAGGATATTCTAGCAAAAGCAAGGTATACAAATGTCTGAACTTGTCTACTCACAAAGTCATAGAAAGTATACATGTAAAATTTGATGAGTTTGCAGAAAAGACTGAAGAAGAAAGCAAAAGGGAACTTGAAAACTATAGGAGATTCATTTACATTGAACCTGAAACACTGCCAGACACAACTATCAATGAGGAAACTATATCTATCAAGCCGAGCACAGTAACTGAGTCACAAGAAGAAGTTCAAACCAAGTCACAGGAAGAAGTTCAAACCGAGTCACAGGAAGAAATTCAAACCAAGTCTCAGCCTGAAGTTACCGAGCAAATATCTACCAAGCCAGAGCAACCTGAAGAAGAGATCCTAGAAGACAACAACATGAATCATTCAAAAAGAAAGGAATCTATACTAGCCAAATATGTCAGAAGGAATCATACACCAGATCAAATCATTGGAAACAAATCAGATGGTACTATGACAAGAAGTAAGCTAAAAGGTACATGTCTTCTTACTGATTTTGAACCTAGAAATATCAAAGATGCATTGGAAAATGAAAGTTGGATTGAAGCAATGAATGAAGAATTAGAACAAATACAAAAGAACAAAACATGGACTCTTGTACCTAGACCTAAAGATAAGAATGTAATTGGAACAAAATGGGTATTCAGGAATAAGCTGAATGAAGATGGTCAAGTATCTAGAAACAAAGCTAGATTGGTATGTAAATGTTATTCTCAAGAAGAAGGTATAGATTATGGTGAAACTTTTGCTCCTGTTGCAAGATTAGAAGGTGTAAGAACTCTACTTGCTTATGCAACACATAAAGGATTTAAGGTATATCAGATGGATATAAAATTTGCATTTCTCAATGGAATTCTTGATGAAGAAGTCTACATTGAATAACCTGAAGGTTTTGTTGATCCAAATAAAAAGGACATGGTCTGCAAGTTACACAAAGCATTGTATGGTCTGAAACAAGCTCCTAGAGCATGGTATGAAAGACTCCATAACTATCTGATTCAGATTAATTTCAAAAGAGCCAATGATAAAAGCAATCTGTATATTAAAGAAGGACCAGATGACAAAATTGTATTGGCAGAAATATTTGTAGATGATACTATATTTACAAGGAATGATGATCCATGCAAAGAATTTTCAGAGAAGATGAAGAAAAAATTTGAAATGTCTATGTCTGGTTTAATAAAATTCTTTGTTGGTCTTCAAATTCAGCAAAGCAAGAATGGTATATACATTACTCAATCTAAATACATTAAGGAAATACTTAAGAAGTTTGGTATGGAAGATTCAAAACCAGTTGGTACACCCATGTGTACTGGACTGAAACTTACTAAAAATGATGATTCAAAAGAAGTAGATCAGACCTTATACTAATCTATGATTGGAAAATTGCAGTATGTAGTACATACAAGACCTGATATTGCCTTAGCAGTCAGTATAGTAGCAAGATTCTCAGCAAAACCTAAGGAAAATCATATGATGGCAATCAAAAGAATCTTAAGATACTTAAGAGGAACTGAAGAATATGGTTTGTGGTATAAATTTGGAGGCAATCTAGACTTAAAAATGTTTACTGATGCTGATTGGGCAGGGAACATTGATAACAGAAAAAGTACAAGTGGTGGAGTATTTTTTCTTGGAAAAAGACTGGTATCCTGGACCAGTAAAAAGAAAAATTGCACATCTGAATCCACAGCTGAAGCAGAATATGTTGCTGCTGCAGTAAATTGTTCAAATATTGTTTGGTTTAAACAGTTATTACAAGGTATGAAGGTTGAAATAAAAAAACCAGTTGTTATATTTTGTGACAATACAAGTGCAATAAACATTTCAAAGAATCCAGTAATGCATTCCAAAACCAAGCACATTGCTATTAAATATCGCTTTGTCAAAGAATTGGTGCAGGACAAGGAAATCAGATTAGAATATATTCATACAAAAGAGCAGATTGCAGACATTTTCACCAAACCATTACCTAAGGATGCATTTGTGTATCTAAGAGGTATGTTAGGGGTCATTCCCCTATCCGAGGCTCACTAAATACAATTTTAGTGATGCATCAACTAGAACATGATTGAAAATAACATGTTGATGCAGCATATTCAAGGAATCATTGCATATGAATCAGTACTTGAGGTACATTAGTTTACATTGGTAATTTGTGAATTGTCTTTGGCATGTGTTGTCAAAGAGGGAGTGTTTACTATGTCTTTGCTATTACTTCAAGAAATGTTTACTATGTATTTGCTATTACTTCAAGAAATTTTCAACAGTCAGAAGGAAGAGTTTTTAAGAAAAAGGAAGTTTTCTGACAGAGGGAGATTTGAATCTAAACCAAGCTAATTCTTTCAAAATTTCTTATGCTATGACATATTGTGTTGCCATCAATGCCAAAGAGGGAGATTGTTGGAAACAATTGTCTGAAAAAAATTGCTACTCAAATTATGTATTGTCTTTGATGTCACACAATGTCATAGTCCGCAGCACTCAGTACCTACCAAGCTCATTCGGTCTGCCTATGAGTAAAATTAGTGCTTACCGAGTTCACTTGGTTGTCAAATAAAACTCAGCATGTACCGAGTTCACTCGGCTATCAAAGAGAAAATTCAGTGTTTACTGAGTTCAGTCAGTTGTCAAAGAAAAGTTAGCATCTACCAAGTTCTGTCAGTTATCGAAGAAAGATTATCAGTGTTTACCGAGTTCCCTCGATCTGCAAAAGATTGTAGAAATTTATGGTCACTGAGCACTGTCGGCCCTTGAAGGATTTTTGCAAATAAAGTTTTCTTAATTCAGCTGACTATTATACTAAGTAATGATGATTTGACAAATCTAAAATTATATAAATAAAAGGTCAAATGTGAAAAATAAACAAGAATTATAGCAGAAGATATATAGAAGAAAGACAGGAAAGGTGTGTGCGAAATTGTGAAGGATGATCAGATATCCTTGAGGAGCAGCAGAGATATATTTGATCAGGAAGGATCACACTTATACAGAACAGAGATCTGTAATTAGCAAGGTAGTTGCATTATTATATAGGTCATTTTCATTGTTACCTTTTTATCATTGTAACAATGAATGCTAAATCTCTTAACCGAGTTGGTTTAACAACCATATTGTAAATCCTCTAACAAGGTGACAATTCCATTGAATTGTTCTCAAGACCTCTTACCAGGCCACTCCTAGCAGGGTGATTAAATCCTCTACCAAGGTCACACTTAACAGTGTGTTTTGTAACCTTTTACCAGGTTGGCTTCTAACCGGGCATCACTTCAGAAAAGTGAAAATCAGTATCTAGATACATTGGTGGTTTTTCTCATATTGGGTTTCCATGTTAAATTATGTGTCTCTTGTGTTCTTAATTGTTATCTTAATCATATACAAGTGGTGATGAATATCTAAAGATAATTTTACTAATACTTTCTACATCTACAAAGTTACTGCAATCTATTTACCGAGTGTTTAACAGATAATATTCATTAAGATATCCTAATGGATCTGGAAAGAAATAATTGTGAAGTGTTTTATGGTTGACTGATTCACCCCCCCTCTCAGTCAGTTCATCCATATTCCATCAAGAGTCAAGATTTCTTCATTTGCATTAGAGACTTGATCAATAAGGTTTTCTAGCTGAAGAGTTTGATTCTGGATTTCATTGTTCTTTCCATCTATTTCATCTTTCATCTTGTTTCTTTGCTCCAAGATTTCACAAAATCTTGTTGACTGAATTTCCTGTTGTCTTTTCAATTTTCTTACTTCTTCTTGTAGAGATCCATTCTTTTCTAGAAGTTCTTTGATTGCATTGTTTACTTCATCTGAGCTGCTTGAAGGGAAAAAGTCTTCAACCTTTTCTTCAACATATTGATGGTCATTCATCTGATTTTCAAGTTCCTTCTTTCTCTTTAGGGATTGGGAAAGATGCTCTTTTGCTTCCTTGAGTTGAGCTATGGCCTTTTCCAGATCTAGCTTTTCATTTTCAATTACTTTGTTAAGTCTGAATATCTCCATTGTCCTGGATCTTTTCTCAAGCTATCAAACTTTATCCTGAGAATCACAAAGCTCTGATACCAATTGTTGGAAATATTCAAGACTAGCCAATTTTTGAATATATATATATATATATATATATATATATATATATATATATATATATATATATATATATATATATATATATATATGACACCCTCTATTATCATATGTATATGTCATATATATTTTGTTAGATTGATTCATATTATTTCTTAACACCCTAGTCATGTAATCATAAGAAAATTGTGGTCATTAGAGTATCATAAATTGGTCCACATATGAATCAATCCAACAAAATATACTTGAATTTGATTGAGACAAATCAACCAATATCTATTATACCATTTCTTCACACCCTTGTCACTTACTACAAGCCAGAAATAGATCAATCAAAGGACATATCCTGAAATTTGATAGAGACAATGAAAAAATAACCACCATACCTTTGTTTGATACCCTTATCACTATAATTAGTGAGAGACTATAAATTGGTCCACAAATGGATAATTCAAATGAAAAAGACACAGAGGGAATTGTATGCCGTGATACTGACAAATGGATATTTCTTGAATTATGGTGGAGGACGAAAGGTACGTTGAATTATTTTCTCTTTTCTCTGTTTAGTGGGTTAAGTAAGCTTCCAATACACACTTTGAAAGACTATAGAAGGAAGAAAACTAATTGAATTTTGCATCCCCAAGTAGTAGTTGAGCAAAGTCTGTTTATTTTGCATCCCCAAGTAGTAGTTGGGCAAAGTCTTTGTATTTTGCATCCCCAAGTAGTGTCTGAAAATGAGTCAACAAGGTTTTCAAATGGGTCGAGAAGGAGTTCTTGTGAATACAAGTGCTCCTAACGCGCCACCCGTGAATGTGTCACCCCAAGTCAAGAACGATAACACCAACATTGGGAACAACACAGACATTTTGAACAACGCAGGCATTGGAACAAGCATCAGGTCGTAGGTTCCCAATCCGGAACGAACAACCCTTTGACATTTGGTTAATGGCTGGTGGAACATCAATCAAGACTGAGCGGTAAAGTCCATGTAAACAAAACTCTACGTATGTGTTGTGTCTTATGTGGGTTGTCATAGTTGTCGTCTATGTTTCCGTCTTGAGCTCTCCTCTCATTACATGTATTCTAAGTTTGCTATGTAGTATACTCGAGTTGTCCACCGTATAATATTGTGTTTCTTTTGTTTTTCTGTGTTTAAATAATATTATGTTCTTTTTGTTTTCTTTCGTTTGAATTATCTTTCATTCTTGGATCACATAAGAATGGAGGATAAGGAAAGTAGAGCCGTTATTATTCTTTATATTTGTTTGATTGTAAATCTTGTCACTGTCAGATTATGCTTGAAATATGATGTCAATAATACACTCCTTTCATCGTACCAATGGAAAGTTGTTCTATTGGACTACTTATAATATAATCATATCTAGAAATTACAACCTATAAGATTAAAAATAATCATTTAGATTTATTCTATCTTGAACATAAATCTATTGTAAAAGGTCAAGATAATTGTTAATGATGTTGGACATTAGAAAATTATTGGTTTGTAAAGATCCATTTTCTTTAGAGATTGAATGAGCCTTTTACATCTATAGATAGCAAAATAGGAGGGAAAGACATATAGCAAAATAAATGACCATGTTGTAGTTGTTGTCTATGATATTGTCTTAACTTTTTTATTCAATATATTTTTTCTAAGTTTGTTGTATTGTGTATTTGAGTTGTCCACTATATCATGTAGTGTTCATTTTGTTTACCTTCATACTTAAATAATATTTTCTTCTCGTGTCTCATAGGAGAGGAGGACAATGAAAGTAGATATTTTATTATTGTGTATATTTATTTAATTGTAATTCCTGTTACTATTGTAATGCCCCATCGATGAACGCTCGACGTGAGGTCAAATGCTCATCAATAATGTCAAGGTTTTTTTAATTGGAAATATTAAACAAACTAATATCATCTACTAAATTAATAGCATCATAAGTATAATCATTATTATGCATAAGAGGAAACTAAAATAGATTAAAAAACTATGTTTTTTATGGAATTCTTCAATGTCATTGACTACGCAATGATTCTAAAATAATAATAATTCAAGAATTTTAAATGAAATAACTATAACATCAAGAACATCATTCCCTAGGTTCATTTTAAATCACTAAACCAAATTTCCTGATGATGACTTGATAAGAAAAATATACTATGACTGTAATGCCAACAATTATTACTATGTATTTGAGCTATTTATTCTCATTTCTTCACCATGTCCTAGTACCTATATTTGAGAACATGTCTTCATAACTAGATGCATGCCATAGGAATCATTCAACCTTAAAGACATGATCATAATCATTAAATTTCTTATTAACTTATATTAAAAAAGCTATAAACAACAATATGAAAGTCCTAAGTGATGTAGCACAACACCCTTTATTAACAATAAATTCAATCACTAGACAAATAACATAGATTTGAAACTTTCAATATTTTTTCATTCATAATTGACTGCCTCTACAATTCGTTGCAAACTCTTAAGTAACAAAAAAGTTAGAAAATCAAGAAATCTACAAATTACCTTTTTTGGTAGTTTTTTCCATAGTTGTTTTTTGCCATTTTTGGTAATTTTTGAAACAACACCCTAAAAGCTGAGTTTTTCCCTGAACATGCCCTTGACTAAGTTAGATTGAATTGCCAACCAATATCCAAGATTTAGAAACATAAATTCAGATTTATTACAAAATAAAAGTTTCTAAAAATTAGAGAAAACACACTAAAAGTTGAGTTCGAAGCCCTAGATGAAACTTTCAGCTCTTGAAAATGTGCTAAAACATATCCTAATAAATCTAAGATCTACTGGCAAAAAAATGTCATCTATTGAGGCATTTACTCAAAAAATTTCAACAAAAACCCAGACCTGAGTCAAAAGTTATGACCTCTAGAAGTTTTCGTATTAGTTTATGACCTACAGAAGGTCTTGCATCATTCTCCCCTTCTTTAAAGGAATGTAGCTCCTACAAGTGGTTATTTGGTGAATTGGTACAACTATGTGGGGTCCAATTTTGATGCAAAAATGGAGGAGAGAGAAAGTGACAAAAAAAAGAAAAAAATAGAAGAAAAGAAAAAGAGAAAAAAAAGGAAGTAAAAAAAAAGAAAAAACAAATATTTCATTTATCGAGGTGTGTACGTGGCATTTTAGAAATTTGTAGAAAGTTCTTGCATTTAATATTTGTAGCTAGGTAGTTACACCTTTCTATTTTCTTATTGGCTCACAAAGGCAATGTAATTTTGCAATTGGTCCACATGGTGGCGCTTAATATTAATTAGGTAGGTATTTAATATTTTTATCATGGTAGTTGTATCTATCTTTTATCCCATATTGGTTGTGTTGTATTATCTTGGGTGAGAAATGCCTATATAAGAAGGCATAGGAGCATTCATAAGCAAGCTCTCAAGTTGGAAGTTCTCAAGTTGTAGGATCTTGTATTAGGGAAGAAGCTCTCAAGTTGAGGTGCTCAAGTTGTAGAAGCTCTTGGAGTTCAAGCTCTCTCATTGCAAGCTCTCAACTGGTAGAAGATCTTGGATTGTAAGCTTGGAGGATGTAAGATATATCATATTGTAGATCTCATATTTGGAGGAACCTTTCATATTGTAAAAGCTCTCAAGTTGTAGGATGTTGTATTAAGGAAGAAACTCTCATGTTGTAAGATTTTTCAAGCTCTAATAATTTTTATGTATTATTGTATGCTTTGTAAAATATTTTGTCTTCTCTTTGCCTCCATGTTGCTATGTATTTGATTATGAGTTGATAAGGGTGGTGTGGCCCTTCATCTGTGGTATCAGAGCGATTGTTCCCTTTGTTAGATCTTTGGTTGGGACTATATTGTAAAATCAAAATCTTTTGTTGACCAGATTAATTTACCCATCCGAGTCACCAACAAAATGGTGACTCTACTGGAGAAAGAGTAAAAGACAACAAACTTTCTTGCTTGGCTTGATAATCCCAGAGTTTGGTTAAATAATCAAAGAGTCAAATATAAAAAACACATTTGTAAAATTTTCTCACTAAGTGTTGAGTGGCAGCTCTAATTTCTTTGTTTGATCAGTGCATCTTCTGATAAACAGTGCATGTTTACTTGGTGGAGTTTTGTGTTGGTTGGAAGAAGAAACAAGAACAAGTGCATTAATTTCCTCTTTAGGGAGGTGGAAACTCTACATAGCAAAGAACCTGATGGAGCTGCAAGATGAGTTCTAGATCTGCCCTGCCTTCTAGTCAACAAGGTCTTCTACTACAAAACTCTTAGGTATTTCTCAAAGATCTGAAATGTCTCCTTATTAAGTGATCAAGCACTAAGAAAATGAGTAAGGTGTGAAGTATGTAGGAAGGGTTCGGTGACAAAAGAAGATTAGTTTCAAGTATAGATTTCCTATCATTAGTCTTGAAGATTTTCAAGTGGGTGTGCAAGAGCTGCAGCTGGTGATGGATGTTCACAAAGTTTCTTTTGTTAGAGGATATGTGCCATTTTGTTATGATGGCATACCTGGCTTCCCTAATAAGATCCCTGATGGAGTCAAGAGATATTTACAAAAGTATGATAAGGACCAGCATCAATTAGCAAGGAAACGTGTTCAATGCTTTGTTGATGTAATGTGTGATTTTGATGTGTGCCATGAAGACCTATGGATGAAATTGTTTGTTCAAACTCTAGAAGGTGATGCTAGAGAATGGTTCTCTTTTCTGCCAACATCTTCTATCTCATCTTGGAGTGAGATGCATTCAGCCTTCACAGAGAAATTTGGAGAAAGGGTATGCATATCTGATTCCTATGATAAGTTTTTAAAGATTCATATTGGGAATGATGAACTTGTTCCTCATTTCAATTTCAGATTTTCAAAAGTATTGAATGAAATCCTTGAAAATTATAGACCCAATGATCAAGAATGTATGAATGTCTACTTTGATGCATTTGGTAAGAAAATGAACTACTTGCTAAGGGATAAGGAGCCTAGGTCATTATATCAGACATTTATAATTGCGATGGACATTGAAAACAATTGGAAATATGGATTGACCAGAGGTCATTTTGCCATGAGTGTGTGCCAGTATAATGAATATGAAAGAGGAGAAGACTTTAGTGTTGGTACCACAATTCCAAATCGGTGTAGCAACACTTCTGTTGTAGTTTGTAATCAAGTTGAAATGTCAAATCAAGATATGTGTATAAATGTTGTTGAGTCTTTTGCTACTGATGAGACATGTGTTCAGGATGCTACAGCAGTAAGATATATTTTAGACCTTGGTAGAATTGAGTAGTATGATGGTGTTTTGAGTTGTAAATTTGCCACTGCGGTCAATTCTTGTAATTTTGATTATAAGCATGATTTTTCTTATGTTCCTAGGCATGAGGTTGTTGCTTCTATGTCTCAGTGTTATACAGATGAGGAGGCTGAAATTTTTGTCTCTAATGATGAGTTTGATGTTGCTACACAATGTGAGGAATGTCATTCACAGATATGTCAGTCACAGTCAGAGGAACATAGTGCTGAAAATGGTTACTCAGGTGAGAGTGATAAAGGCAGTGATGTTGAGGTGTCTTCATATGAGTTAGATGCAACATGGGAGGAAGAAAGTAATGATGGAAGTGAACATTCCTTTATCAATGAAGGCATGTTTTCATTTTCTAAATCTGAAAGTGATAGTGCATCTCAGTTTTTGCATAATACAAATCAGCTTAAGTATGAAGATGTTGAGGGTGTTTTGTCCTCAAATTTTGAAGATAAAGAAATGGTAATTCAACGTGATATCAGTGAGGATGAACATGAAGGTTTGAGTTTAAGGTTATCTAATGGTCCTACATTGGATAATGAGGTTGCACCATATAATAAAGAGTTTAGGAGTGAACCATGGTTTTGGTATGATGGTTTTCCTAAACAAGATAATGAAGGAGATATAATTGTGGACACTATATGTTGGGTAGGTGATCTTGACTGTTAATCTTCATATAATCCTATTTCTTCTTTGTGTGCTAAGAATCTCCATGGAGATGAAATGGTTAGTGAGTTTAAAGTGTTTTCTAATACTTTATATGATGAGGACTATGATGATGTTTAGCCCATTTTCTATCATAATGTGCAACAAGGAGTATTGCATGGAATTATCAATCCATTGTTTGAAGAACACATGGAGGTTTCAAATGTTGTAGAATTTGATGATGATGCCATGTGTAAGTATAAATGTGATTATTCTTTTGAACTCCCACCTACTACACCTGAGGATATGCAAAGTCAAGGTATGAATGAAGATTTCTATCAAAGAAAGTATGTGACTTTTGCATTTTAGATTGATGGCATACATGAATCAGTAGAGAAAGAACAATTTCAATTTGATGATAGTGTTCATGAACATGCTAAGTTTTACTTTCATAGTGAGCAAGATGGTGAAAGTGTTTTAAGTTTTTACATGCACTATGGGAATGAAGATAAGAATTTTGTTTTGCCTGATGGATTGATTGAAAGTATGGATATGCCTGGTGAAACAAATGGGAATAAAGTATCTAGTTTACTTCAAGAAGAAAGAAATGAAAATCAGATTTTTGACAGGGGCAAAGATTGGTTCAAGTTTTGAGGTTTCAGGCTTTTTGTAAAATATGTGTACACTTTGTATATAGTTTCCCTTCTTGTTTTCCTTGGTTTGTTCCTTGTGTTTTTTGAGATCTCTGTGCCCTTTTTCCAGTTGATGGTCTACTTTTTCCAGAGATCTGGTTTCTTTCCATACCTACAAGAGGTGTGCATCACCAACTAGAGCAACTGTTAGCACCTAGAAAAAAATTTCATGGCTCTAGCCTTTTTCTTCTGGTCCCTATAGTCATTTTTGTGTCCTTGGCCTTGAACCCTTGCAAAATATTCAAAACTAGTCGTTACCCCTTGAAACCCTGACCTTGTTCTAATTTCAAGTTAACTTTTTTCGGGTCACTTAAAGTCCTAATCTGAATGTGCTAATTAAATCCTTTAAGTTATTCAGCGGTTAGGTTTTCATGTCCGGTGGGGTCCCTTTTAATTTTTCCTAAGTTTCTTCCCCCGGTAGTGTTTAATTTTCCTATGGTCCCCTCTGCCTGATATTTTCCTTTAAGCCTAAGTCCTATGCTTTATTTTTTCCTATGTTCTGGCTTAATTTTTTCCTGGGCCCCTCTCTGACAGTATTTCCATTTGACAGTCAGTGTAAGTTCTCATAGGATGTGTCAGAAGCTTGAGATCTTATGTTGATCATTGATCTTTCCTGATGATGTAGCCTTTCTTTTCGAGTGGGCCCACTACGAGGTGTGTTGACTTGGTGGTATGTCATTGGTCCACAGGAGTATGAAGTGGAGTGTTGTTAGTGGGACCAGTCTTCTTGACATTTAGGCAGATTAAATTTCTATCTAATCTTGTGGCTGTCATTATACCATTGATATAACTTGCTCAATTTTTAACGTAGCGGTATAGCGACAGCCGTTGATTCTCCTCAAGCCTACAGGTGGGTCCATTTACATGTTTGCACAATTGGAAGCTTTTTATTGATCCATGTATTAGCATCGTGGCATGCTTTCAGTGGGACCTGGTTTTGGGATGTGTCAGAGGGTCCTGATCCTGTCAATGAATCGATGAATGGCATATGATCTCATCGAGTGTGTTAGAGGCTTAAGATCTTGTGACGGCCGTTGATTTTGTTTTGTGTCAGAGGGTTGTTAGGGTAGGGAGAAGATTCTTCATTCGATAGTGGGCATGTAATCTAATGGAATCTTAGAGGTCTATGCGATCCTCAGACAGTCATCAATCTTCCTGATGTGGGCCCGGTCAAAGTTTCTCAGTCTTTTGGTAGTTGGGATAAGTGTTTTGGCAATCCAACAAATTTATGAAGGCTTCGCTTGTTCACATGAAATAGTGGTGGTTCCCTAAGTGTTTTAGTAGTTCAGTGAGTGTGTATTCATGGAATCACTAAACTTTCTGGCAGTTTTATAAAGTTCTTCGTGAATTGGCTGAAACCTTCAGTTGCCAATTCACTAAATGTGACGGGTTATATTAAAGGGTTAAGGTCATAAAGCCTGCAAAACATGAAGATCTAATGACCACGACTTAAAGTTGATCAAGTTTTAAATTTTTACCGCCGATTTGTTGCAAGCACCATGAATGTGACCGTTTAATTTCAAATTTGAATTTTCTAAGGGTTTCTAGCGACAGAAAGTACTAAAATTCAATGCAGAAGCGATTGGTCCTAGTGGGAGATGATTTGTTTGCCATTGTTGTGTGGTCCAGGGTGTGATGATCATTTGCAAGGGTCTATACCATGTAAGGAATGAACAAGGAATGGCTCGAGGTGTGTTCTAGGGTGGTTGATTTGACTAGTTTTCATGGTGGATTTGTGATCTTTTGTACACTGTTCTAAGAATTATCATAATTGGAGATCAACTTTGATCTATTTTTTTGAGATTTCTTGGTTTCTTGCCCCTGCAATAAATTTTGATGTAATTTTTGGTTGGTTGGGCAGTTGAGACCCTAACCCTTACCCTAGCTCTCTGAAGCTTATTGCATCCTAGCCTGTTTAGGATTTCAAGGAAGCTAGTGGTATATATGGTTGAAGTTTTGATTTTGTAAGGGCTCCTTCTTCTATAATTTGGAGGAGAACTGGTTCCATGAAGGGTGTTGGTGTCCAAAATGATGCTTATGCTCTAACAGGTTGCCAGTATACCCTCAGATGGATCTTAGGAATGGTCAGAAAAGTCAAAAAAGTCTGACATCCAGCCATGAGATAGCCAATAGGAACATGCCATCTGTCACCCCTCTGACACTGGGCCCACCATCCATCACACCTGCACACCTAGAGGGAAATCCAGCAAACAGGGAACTAGTGCGAGGTCAAAAACACATTGTTTTTGATGAAAGAGGATCAAAAACACACAAAGTTTTCAACACTTCAACAAAAAAGCACACAAAGCTGGAAGACAAAGGGGTCAAAAACAACATAGGTTATCAACAAAAGATCGAAAACATCATGGATTTTTCAAAAATACTGTGGGTTTTCGACACTGTGGTAAATTTTGAAAACATTTCCAGCAGGCTTGAAACTTGAATAATTGTTTGGATTTTATGATTCAGCACGTGCAAATTTGACTAGAGCTTGGTGACAACATGAAGCACATAGGGCAAGACATTTGACAAACACATTTTTAGGGAGGAGGCCATTTTCAAAAGATTTTGCAATGACAGAAAAATGGCCTAACAGTGGCTCTAGTTGGGGATGCATGCCTCCTGCAGGCATGGCAAAGATTCAAAATCACTAGGAGAGAAAACCAACCACTGGAAAAAAAATAGGAACAAAAAAAACATAGGGAATAGGAAAGGAAACACACAGCAGAAAAGGGAAAGACTATTTACAGAATGTACATTTTTACAAAAACTTGTAGCAACAAACATGAGTTAATTCCTGCCTCTGTCAAAAATCTGATTTTCATTTCTTCCTTCATGAGGCACACCAGATATTTTATTTTCATTTGTCTCCATAGGCCTGTCAACATGTTCAACTAGAAAATTAGGAAGAACAAAGAAGTTTTCTTCATAGTGCATGTAAAAACTTTTGGCACTCTCTTCTCCTTGCTCACTATGAAGAAACAAATCAGTATACCCATGAACAACACCATCACATAAGAACCTACTCTTCTCCACTGATTCATGTATATCACAAATTGGAAACACAAAGAACTCATACTCTGTGTGCTGAAAGGCCTCATCTAGACCATATCTTTGCATTTCCCTAGGCACAACCGGCTGGACCTCAAGTGAAAAGTCAGATTGATACCTAGAGCTGGAAAATGGGAATCCTGATTCAGCTGAATCTGAGACCTCCACATGTTCTTAAAACAAAGGATTAATTATTCCATGCAATGCACCATGCTGAACATCATAACATAAAATGGGCTGATAATCAAATTCTTCATCATACAAAGCATTAGAAAACACTTTAAAATCAGCACCCATCTCAACCTCATGGAAACCCACAGCACATGAGGAAAAGTCAAAACCAGATGAAGACTCACTGATATCACATTCAAACACCCCTTCCTTGTCTTCATACTCCTCACTAAAGGAGTTTTCACTTCCACCATTACTCTTTTCCTCCCATGCCTCATATGATTCACATGAGGACACATCAGCATCACTGCCTTTATCATCCTCACCTAAATAGCCACTACAATCATATTCAGATATTTTTGAATAAATGGAAGATCCTGCACACCTTGACCCTAATTCCTACCCACTACCACAACCTAAATACTCCTCTAACCAAGACTCATTAGAAGAAGTACCCTCAGCACTGGAAATGGATTGCTCTGGAGGAAAACATTCATTCCACTTTTGCTGACAGTCTCTTTGCAACCTTTTCCATTCATCATCATTAGAAAACTCCTCCAAGAATAGCCACTTGAATTGAGCCAAAGAAGAAATGCATTTTGGAGGCAGATTTAGATACCAATTAGATGCAACTCCCTTAAGGGATCTCCCAAAAAACATCATGCTAACATCCTCATTAAAAATATGATATTCTATAATGAATCTATAGAATGCTAGGACATGTCTGACTGCTGAATCACACTTACAATCAAAGGCAGGAATCAAACTTCATACACCAAGAACTAGGTTTGAATAACATATAAGTGGATAGCAAGAAAGTACTGAATGTTAACCACACTCTCATTGACTCTTCGTTGCTAGAGGGTAGAACCACAAACAACCAAATGCTGAAAACTTAAAGAATGGTTCTTAATTTATACTTTTGAGATCATAACAACAACAACAATCAGTATTTGTTGATAGTGAGATAATCATTTAGGCCAGTGCATCATCCATTGGGCAAGATTTCCTAGAACAAGAATGCTATACACACCAGATAATAGCTAAGATTCAAAGCCATAAACACACTTACAATCCCCTCTACTACTTATAAGATATCTTTACATAGACAATTAGATAGATCTATGTCCCATCTAAAACATCATTTCATCTAATCCTGGATTAGAACTTAAGAATGGATACATACACATAAAACAATATGCAGAGAACTAGAAAGTTCAGAACCTATCTAAGTTGACACAAAGGAGAGATAAGAGTCATGTATTTGCATTAAGTATGAAGAATCCTTAAGTATAAACAATCAAACCAGAGGAATCAAGCTTGCAAATTATAGCTTAGACCTACAAATTTTTCTCTATCATCAACAAAATACCAAATGCCAAAATGTTACAATCCTGACTGGGCAGAAGACTCACAACAGAAAAGTTTGAAAATCTAACTCCCAATGCTACAAAATGATCATAAAAATCCCTTTATACTAGGGTTTCAAAGCAAGCGCAATGATCATTTCCCACTCAAAATTCAAAACCACCTAACCCCGCTGAGGAATAAACACAAACATGATAGGGGTCAAGCCGCAGCATGCAAGTTCAAACAGTCTAATTTCAACAGCCAACCTGCCCAGTACTGGTCCAAGTACCAAATCATCATCAAACTCCCAAGGAATCTAGCCAAATGACCTCTACAACACACATCAGGGTACTATTTCATTTATTCCCTCACAGAAAGGCATTCCTCTACAATGATCATGGCGACCAGGACCACAATGGATTGGCGGAGAAGATCAGTTTCACCAACTCAGGCCCTTTCTGTCATCAATTTCAGTCCTTTCTGGTTGCAAGAAATGTTCAAAAATTCAAATCTACAGGAAACAACTATAGTCATGGTGCCAAAAGTGAATCAGTGGTCATCATTCAAAATTAGATTAACATTAAGTCATCGTCATTGATCTGATAACTCTCACGGGATTTGAGATCTTCACTTCACCTTAGACAGCATTGACGGCTGTCGCTAGACCGCCAAGTTAACTTCCTCGCACCTTATCTCAATGATGATATGATGGCCACAAGATCTGTCAACCCTTTAATCACTTTAGAAACCAAGCAGCCCCACTTAATAACTCTGCAACCATGATACCATTAGTGGTCACATGATTGCATAGCCCAGAAACTTGGCTATGGGAACATGCGACAAGCATCCACGTCGGCACCATGTCACCACCCCCACCAATGCAAAATGTGCACCTCTAAAACAAAAGAAAATGGCCCACTGATGAGCCACATCACCATCTTGGACCAATCGAAAGACCCCACCTGGGCCCACCCGATGCCACATGTCATCACACCATTTCTCTGCAACCACCGAGTACCAACACTGGACCCACACCCAAATCAACACTAGATCAAACGGCGGTCGCATGATCGCAAGGGAGAGGAATATTCCTCAAGATCATGCAGCAACCGTAGATCTCCCACAAAGTCATTCTACTTAATAAAATTCTAGGCCCACCATCTAGCAACTACATGACTATGGAAAACTTAACCGCCAGCCAAGTCGCCAGATGCTAGGAACTTAACCACTAGGATTCAGTGACTGAGAGAAGACCACAAGTCACCAGGTCGCCAGAAGAAGACCAACCGCTAGGCAACTAAACATCACAACCACCATGGACACGTGTCAACTGGTCACATGATTTCATAGCCAAAAACTAGGCTATGTGACCATGCAATAGCCAACCCAAAGCCACCATATGTCACACCACCAAATAGCAACCACCACCTGCGAATAACCAGGACCCACGTGGACAGATGGAAAGCGGTCACATGATCACATATCAGAAAAGTCTAACATGAAGCCATGCGATAGCCAATAGGAACATGCCATCTATCACCCCTCTAACACTGGGCCCACCATCCATCACACCTGTGCACCTAGAGGGAAAGCCAACAAACAGGGAACTAGTGCGAGGTCAAAAACACATAATGTTTTTGATGAAAGAGGATCGAAAACACACAAAGTTTCCAACACGTCAACAGAAAAGCACACAAAGATGGAAGACAAAGGGGTCAAAAAAAATGTAGGTTATCGGCAAAAGATTGAAAACATCATGGATTTTTAAAAATACTATGGGTTTTCGACACTGTGGTAAATTTTGAAAACATTTCCAGCAGGCTTGAAACTCGAATAACTTTTTCGATTTTATGATTCAGCACGTGCAAATTTGACTAGAGCTTGGTGAAAAAATGAAGCACACAGGGAAAGACATTTGACAAACACATTTGCAAGGAGGAGGCCATTTTCAAAGGATTTTGCAATGATAGAAAAATAGCGTAACAAAGGGTCCTTTTCCTGTACATTTTCTCTACTTCTTTGCATATAGGGTGTTATTGTTTCCTTTGTTGGTTCAGAGAATATGATACATGTTGTAATTGGTTTGTCTTATGTATGCGGATTCAGTATATTCTTACTGTTATCAAGCTATCTCCATTTGAATCTTGAACTTATTAATCATACATCAAGTGTTTGATTTTTCTGTTTGCATTGCCTATGTGTTTGCAAGTGGAGTTATCTTTGTAGAGATAACTAGTTTAGGATTAGTTTTCATGTACGTATGAGCTAAAGTATCAAAGATATGTCATGCTTGTCTTCCAGTGGATGCCGGTTAATGTATTATCAATTTATAGGTCTCTTCTAAGGGGAGGGCTAAAATCCTTTGAATGGGTAATATCATACTTGGATACACAAGTGGGTTGTTAAAGTGAGGTTTGGTCATAGTGTGTGATTGATGTTAGGCATCAACACATTGAGTACATTGTCTTCTTATTTCATAGTTGTCTATTGCAATAGGGTATTTGACTCTGTGGCCCATTGAATAACGCACTGGTCTATCAGGGACTTAGGACATCTTAGGGGTCCTTCAACCCATCTTCAAATCATTTACTTTCAGTTCCACCCTTTCCCTTTCATGTTGTTAGTATAGGTCTTTGGTCTTCAAACTAATTCTATGCAAATAGGGCTATTGCATGAGATCTTGGTTTTATTGAGGTACAAGATACCTATAGGGATTTGAAGACTATTCCACAATAATCTATTTGTAGGCCTATTGTTTATCATGAGGTGTCTTGAGTGTGTAGATAAGGCAATACCCACTTGAGTGATGTAAAGCTCAAAGAAGGAAGATGTTCTCTATCCTCATCAATTGGTTCTATTTTCTTGTCAAACTTGAGTGCCTCATTTGAGGATCAAGCCCACCTTTTGATTCAAGTTTGGTCCTGCAAGGAAAAGCAACCAACACCCTTCATCAGTGGTATCAAAGAAGGAGTTCTTGAGTGTGTAGATAGATCACCGAGTGTGAAGTAGTTTGTACCAAGACCTTGGGTTGGGTGAAGTTTTCCTTAAGAGGATGTGAGTATGGAGAAAATAAAAAATATGACTTTTGTGATTGGATGGATTCTTAGAATTCCTAGACTTGAGAAAATTAGAGAGAGATATTAAAAAGAGATAAGAGTTGCAATATTAGATTTAAAGAAGAAAGTTGTTGAATTAAAAGTGGAGCTAAAAAAGAGAAGAGCGATTGAAAGAGATGATGAAAATTCTTTGGATAAAGCAAAGAAAGAATATACATTGGACTATCATGCATGCAATACAAAAGAAGACATAGAGCATGAAGATGCAAAGATTCATGAACCTACAATTAAAGAAGATGATTTATTAATGAAGATTGTAGTAGTTGAGGAAGAGTGGAATATATTGGTTGGAAGCCAAAGTAGAGAAGTTGTTACATGAATTGTTGAGGACACAAAATAAGAAAACAAAGATGAAGATATGAAAAAGGTAAATTTTTATGAATCATAGAATACTAACTTTGAGATGGATTTGAAATATAATGATGATGGTTTATCTGAGGACATTGCAAGTGATGTTTGGTATGGAAAAAAAGATTTGTATGGTATTATAGATTTTATTACATGTGCATTAGATCCTACAAGATTGGAGGAGAATGAGAGTTACACTTGGACAAAGTTGATTGCATAGGAGTATTTTCAACAATAGAATATACTTGTTTTAACTAGTTGTTGGAAAAGAAGGAAAAATGAAATATATCGACAGTGGATACTTGTTCCGGCAAGGTGTTGGAAGAGAAGAAAAAAAATGTTAGTAGCGGCTGCTTCATTTTGTGAATCAATATCCATAAAATTTTTCCTACCTTGGGTGTCTGATGGAGGAGCATCTTTAATCACAAAATAAAATGGGGCATTATAAAAAATTGGAGGAGAGAGAAAGTGATGAAAAAAAGAAAAAAAAGAGAAGAAAAAAAAGAAAAAAAAATGATTTCATTTATCGAGGTGTATAGGTGGTATTTTAGAAATTTGTAGAAAGTTCTTGCATTTAATATTTATAGCTAGGTAGTTACACCTTTCTATTTTCTTATTGACCCACAAAGGCAATGTAATTTTTCAATTGGCCCACATGGTAGTGCTTAATAATAATTGGGTGGGTATTTAATATTTTTATTAAGGTAGTTGCATCTATCTTTTATCCCATATTAGTTGTGTTTTAATATCTTGGCTGGAAAATGTTTATATAAGAAGGCATGGGAGCATTCATCAGCAAGCTCTCAAGTTGGAAGTTCTCAAGTTGTAGGATCTTGTATTGGAGAAGAAGCTCTCCAGTTGAGGTTCTCAAGTTGTAGAAGCTCTTGGAGTTAAAGCTCTCTCATTGCAAGCTCTCAAGTGATAGAAGATCTTGGATTGTAAGCTTGGAGTGTTAGAATAATAAGCAGAAAAATACAAATATAAACTCATAGAAGAGAACACAACAACACAGAATTTAACGTGGTTCACCCAATCCTTGGGCTACATCCACCAACAACGAGTCCAATATCTTTATTATTATCCAGTTATTACAATCTAAAACCTGCAACTCAATTCCACCACAGAAAGCACAATAATCCCTCATACAATGAATCTCAAAATCCTAAGCCCTTTTACAAGTATTTTTGACATAATGAAATTACGGAAAAAGTACTCTGACTAATATAAAATAGATGGTCGACCCTTTACAATATTATTATGTCATTCTTGGCATTGAGGGGCATTGCCCCTTGACCCTGCCCTGGGGCACTACCCCTTGACCGCATTAGGGGCTCTGCCCCTTGATCCCACTTGGGGCGTTGCCCTAGGACCCCGCAAAGGGCTCTGCCCCTTGACCCCGTAGAAAAGTCTGATTAGGCTCCACATACATAACATGGAGGATGTAAGATCTCTCATGTTGTAGATCTCATATTTGGAGTAAGCTCTCATGTTGTGAAAGCTCTCAAGTTGTAGGATGTTGTAGTGAGGAAGAAGCTCTTGTGTTGTATGATTTCTCAAGTCATAATAATTTTTAAGTATTAATGTATGCTTTGTAAAGAATTTTGTCTTCTCTTTGCCTCCATGTTGCTATGTATTTGATTATGAGTTGGTAAGGGTGGTGTGGCCCTTCATAAAATTTCATCACTTCCCATTCTGAGATCTAGATGCTATCTGTTGCTGGTAATCCCTCCCTCTGAATCAAGTATCTATTGTAATGACCATTCCGGGTGACTATAGACTGCTTGTCTAGAATGTGGGCAATCTTTTCCTTCTTTTTACTTGGAATATGTTGATGTCAATCCATGTCATTTGTACTATTTAGATCAGAAAGGTTTCCATGAAATGCATATAAATCAAAAACATTAAAGAAAGGAGAAATATCAAGATCATCTGGTAGAAAAACCTCATAAGCATTATCATTGATCTTCTTCAAAATTTGGCAAGGACCTATCTTTTTGTATTTCAGCTTATGATATGTGCCACTGGAAAATATCTCACACCTCAAGTACACCATCACCAAATCACCTACATTAAATATATGTCTCCGGGTGAACCCACAATA
This sequence comes from Chamaecyparis obtusa, assembly GCA_027943335.1. Classification (NCBI taxonomy): domain Eukaryota; kingdom Viridiplantae; phylum Streptophyta; class Pinopsida; order Cupressales; family Cupressaceae; genus Chamaecyparis; species Chamaecyparis obtusa. The sequence continues at coordinate 66,997 of BSBK01009869.1, read as the reverse complement.
GTGGGTTACACTTTTTTGCCTGAACGGACACTTAACTCTACATTTTGAAAAAAAAAATCAAATTCAGATGCATATTGTCATTAAACCATTTGAAATCAGAAGATGAAGTAAATTATATTCTTTTAGGATTTTCTTATCTAGATTCTAAATATATTTTTTATTTTTATTTTTGAATTGATTTTAATAGTTTTTTCTTTCTCCCACGAAAACTTGTATGTTGTTGAAAACATCATTTTCAAATAGTTACATTGTTTTCATAGAGCATCACTTTTTTTCCAAAATAGATATCAATGTGATTCTTTAAAATTTAGTTTTTTAACATCCATACAGAGGGCATTCAATTGGTTTGATGATATTATCATTATTATTTCTTATTTTATTAATGTTTGAAGCTGACTAAAACATAATTTTGACATACCTTCACTACATAGATTATAACTTTTCATGTATTTTTCCAATTTCATTTTTATTTTTTTGATAGAAAGATCACTTCAATACCTAGGGCATTGATATTTTTTAGAATTTTTTTTCTATCATTTACTATTTTTCCATAAGCAGCAAACATAGAGGTAGACATACGGTGAAATATCTATGTTTAGTAAAACTAAAATACAAAGTCATAATAAAATTAATATGTATTAACACTATAATCATTGGAAAGATTTTTCTCAGTAGTACCTTACTACATAGATATTTTTGTTAAATAGATTCATTTGATTTTCCAAAAGTTAAATTTGAAGTGATTTTTTGTCGGCATTTTAATAGGTGTGAAGGAGACTCCATTATAGGTATGAATGAGGAGTCTAGATGTTATATCAATGTTGTTTTTATCTAAGAGGCTTTGAGATAACCATTTGTAATTAAATCCTTCAAATGGAACCTCTCAAGGCTTAAATCATCATATTTTTTTTAAAATATGTTATTTCAGCAAAAATTAGCATCTCTAAAAAAGTGTAACCCACTATTGTGGGGTCACCCCTCCTTCTACTAACATCTACAACAACCTTATATCACTCATTTCTAGCCTACAATTTACTCCTCACATCTTGTTGAAGTTATTGAAGGTGTTCAGCAGATGCTTCCCCATCATCGCTAATTCTATCTTCCACAAGGAGTTGTACAAGGTCCAAAACACCCTGAGGATTCTTACCATAAATGATCTGAAAAGGAGATTTTCCAGTTGATTTGTTATCATAACTATTGTAAGTAAAATCTATTTGAGGCAATGCCAAGTCCCACTATTTGGTCTTTTCACCAACAATACACCATAATAGGTTTCCCAAACTTTGATTGAGTACCTTAGTTTTCCCATCAATTTAGGGATGATAGGCACTACTAAATTGCAACTATTTTCCCATCTTCTTCCATAAGGTCCTCCAGAAATGACTCAAAAACTTTGTATCCCTATCATAAGTGATATTCTTTTGAATGCCATGGAGTCTAGCAACTTTTGAGAAAAATAAGTTGGCTATCCTTGTGGCATCATTAGTTATTTTACAAGTAATAAAATGAGCCATCTTAGAGAATCTATCAAAACCTACAAAGATAGAATATGTACCTCGCTGGGTGTGGGGAAGCCCCAATACAATATCCATACTCACATCTTTCCATGGATCAATGGGTATAGGTAGAGGTGTATACAATCTTGTGTTTTGGGAGTAACCCCTAGCCACTTGATAGATTCTACACCTTTCCATGTACTTAGTAATGTCCCTTTTTACTTTTGGCCAATAGTATTTGTCTTCAACCAAGGCTATTGTCTTGTCCTTCCCAAAGTGACCAGCCAAACCACCACTATGAAATTCTTGGATAATATTTTTCCTCATGGAACCAGCTAGTATACAAAGTTGTTTTCCTCTAAAGAGGTAACCATCCTGCATAAACTATTCTCCTCTCATGTGATCTAAAATATTAGTTCCTTATTTTCTAATGTTCTCTATAATTTCTCAAAAATCACCATCAACCTCATACAAAAATTTAATATCATCAAGCCTAATGACCTATGTTTCCATTGTATTTATGAGTGTAACACACTGACTTAGGGCATCAACAACCTTATTCTGCTTTCTTGACTTATGCTTCAAAACAAAAATTATACCCTTGCAAGAAAGACACCCATTTAGCATGCCTGATATTCAATTTATTTTGTGTGTTCATATATTTCAGGGCCAAATGATATGTAAATAGTAAAAATTCTTGTGGTACTAGATAATGCATCTAATGCCTTAAGGCTTGAACAATAGCATAAAATTCTAAATCATACGTAGAATAGTTCTTCCTCACATCATTCAACTTTTCACTAAAAAAGGCTATTGGTTTACCTATCTGGATAAGAATAGCACCTATCCCAACATGGAAAGCATCACACACTACTTCAAATGCTTTATAAAAATTTGGAAGTGCCAATATAGGAGCTTCAGTTACCTTTTTTTTCAAGAATTGGAAACTCTGTTTAGCATCTGTTGTCCATGTGAATTCCCTTCCTTTTGTACAATCTATTATGGGCACTACAATACTTCTAAAATTTTGAATGAGCTTTCTATAGAAGGTTGCCAATCCATGAAAACTCCTTACCCCTATTATGCTGGATGGACTAGGCCATTCTAGGATTGCCTTGACCTTTTTTGTGTCCATCTCAACAATATCTTCAGAAATGATGAAGCATAGAAAAGTCAACCTATTTTTCATGAATTTGCAATTCTTTAAATTTTCACAGAGCTTCTCTTTCCTCAGTACACTTAGGATGATCCTCAAGAGTTTTAGGTGTTCTCCTTTATTTTTTTTGTAAATTAGGATATCATCAAAATAAACTACAAAAAACTTACCAATGTAGGGTCGTAAGATAGTATTCATCAATCTCATGAATGTACTTGACACATTAGAAAGCCCAAATGGCATAATCATCCATTCATACAAGCCATCCCTAGTCTTAAAAGCTATCTTTCACTTGTCTCCTTCATGAATCCAAATCTGGTGGTATCCACTTCGTAGATCAATCTTGCTAAAGTATTTGGCCCCTGCTAATTCATCCATCATATCCTTTATATGAGGAATAGGAAACTGATACTTGATAGTAATCTTATTAATTTCTCTATTATCAGTACACATCCACCATGTTCCATCCTTCTTCAGGGTCAACAATGTAGGCACAACACATGGCCTCATTCTTTCTCTAACCAGACCTTTCTCAACTAGTTCTATTACTTGTTTGTTGAGCTCTACATGTTGTGTTGGGTTTAGTTGATAAGCTGCTTGATTAGGAGGAGTTTCTCAAGGGATCATATCAATATGGTGTTGTATATCCCTTTTTTGTGGGAGACCATCAGGTAGCTCATTTGGAATAACATTATAAAATTATTCTAGTATCTTTACAACATCATGTGGTATTATGTCTTCTAGTTCTTCTCCTCTTTTTACTACCAATGCATAGCAGCAACCTGTCACCTTCATTTCTTTGACAATATCCTTTCCAGACAACATGGTCTCATTCTTCCTTTCATCCTTAAGCTATAAGAGAGTCAATTTAGAGCCATCCTTCTAGAAGGTATATGTATTTCTCTCTCCATCATGCATGATCTTCCTATCATACTACCATGGCCTTCCCAAAAAAATATGGCAAGCATCCATAGGAATAACATCACACCATATCTCATCCTTATAGATTTTTCCTATAGTAAAACTAACCAAACATATTTTATCAATAGTAACCTCATTTCCTTTCTTAAACCATGAAATATGGTAAGGACAAGGATGCTTCTCACATTGAAGATTTAATTTCTCTACCATTTCATTAGCTACCATATTCTCACAACTACCCACATCAATAGTAACTTGGCATACCTTTTCACCTGAGGTGCATATAGTTCTAAAGATGTTGGTTCGAAGCCATGAATAATCATAGTTCTTTGCAGGGACTTCTTCCTTCTCTAGAATTATCATTGATGTCCTCATCATGAGAGTTTCTCCCACATCTAGTTGGACTTCTTGTTCTATTCCCGCTTCTATGAATTCTAGCTGAACTGGGTTCACTCTAGGTTGTCCTCCATGATTTCATCCTGGCACATTATAATTTGAACGTTCAAAGGATCTGTGTCCTTCTCCACACCTAAAACAAGTGAAAGGCCTTCTCTGATTTTCCTAGCCCCTTCCCCTTTCTTGATTTGGAGGATCTTGCCCAGTGTCTATATTTTTTTCAAATCCTTGAAAGGAATCTCCCCAACCATTATTAGAACCTCCTCGAAATGGAGTTCAGGTACCCCTTCGACCACCTCTAGTCCTCTGGATATATTCCCTATTCTTCTTTTCTTCAGCCTTTAGGGCTAATTGGTAGTCTTCTTCCATATTGTTGACATGATACATGCTCAACTCATGTTGGATGGAGAATTTTAGGTCATTCATATAACTAGCAACCATCTGTTCATTATTTTCTTAATTCTCTATGCACATGGATAGCTTGTAGAATTCATTTGTATAGTCTTGCACTGAAGACAAGTTCTACCTCAAAATTTGGAAATTGTGAAAGAGGGTTTGTGAATAATCCATGGGTAAGAATTTTTCTTTGAGCTTTTTCTCCATCTTGCTCCAAGTCTTAATCTTTTCTTTTCCTTTTCTAGTTCATTCATTTTGGAGATGATCCCACCATATCATTGCATGTCCTTTTAACTTTGTTCATGAAAACTTCATCTTCTTTTCTTCTGTGATAGGCTTCCATTCAAAAAATTTCCCCATCTCATTTAGCCAGTCTATTAATTCTTTTGGGTTAAGACTACAAGCTATAATCACCCAAAAATGGTCATCTAGACTATTAGCCCCTTTCTAGCTTTATTTGCTAAATTCATCAATTGCTTATTCTTGATCAAATTTTAATTCTATCATTTATTTAATTTTAATTGAACATTGTTTGGCATGTTTGGGAAAGGCTTTTGAGATAGGAGAGTATGCTCTTCACCCTTGTGGTGAACCAGAAATCCCAACTTTCAAAGGGTGATCCACTTCTTGTTTAGTTTAGAATCCTTTAGCGAGCTTGCTCTTGAGAAATCAAGAGGAATGACCCAAGTGGGGACAAGCTAATACCTAGCTATTCTGACCCACTATAAACTCAATGCTATCAAGGACATAAAATCTTAGTAGACATAGTACTTGTCTTCGCTTGGTGTGAGTACTTGTGGGATTATGACCATGAGGAAAATGCTAAGAAAGAATGCTTAAGGTACTCTTGTGGTTGCAAGATCTATTACTTTCCACAAGGTAAGGAGTCCCTCCGGGGAGCAAGAGGGGTATTGTGAATGAAAGCCCTTATTAGGAACCTTAGATAGAAGCTACCCAATTTTTCCGCTCAACATCTTGGTACAAGGATCAATCTTAGTGGACTACCCAGATCACCCCAAGATTTTACACTCACCATCTATGTTCCTTTGGTTATGTCATTGAAACTTCCATGAAAAAGCCAACATCTATTGTGGGCAACCACTTTGTGTGAGGCAATGGGACATCATGTGTGGGATAAGTTATTGATTATTGAGTCTTTGTCTTTCTAAGCTAGCAAGTGCTTGAATTATCTTTGCTATGATCTACCCATGGTAGTGTTCATAGGATTTTCTATTTTGATATCCCAAGTGCAAACATATCTATCTTTTGCTGTTACTGTGTTTCAAACTGAGAAATTGAGCTTATTGAACTATAATTTTGATTGAATTACCTTTAAAATTGAGTTTCACACATTCAATGGCCAAACCTCATGCGATACTGAATAATCATCGCACCACTTTCTTGAGTATTATTGTGTGATACTTCACTGCTAAACTTGTATCACATGAAAGTTATACATTCTGTTGCATCAACTACATGGTTACCATCGCACTGCTTTGTGCAAAATATCATCTGGCCCAACTGTATCATCCTGTTATCCTACGAACTATCGTACAAAGCCATTTTGTTGTCCTACTATTGTTTTCAATCCAAAGTGGTTAAATCTAAATCTTAGTTTGTTGTAGAGTGCCCTCTCCTATTCATACCTAAACCTAGACTATTATTTGCATGTCTAAGTTTGTTCTAGACTGAAAAAAATGAGCTAAAACTATTGGATTTGAGCCTATCAAATGCTACTTTTGATCACTTGTCACACTTAGGTTACCTCTCTAGCTATTTGCTAATCAATCTTCTTGCTCATATTTGGGCTTGAGTCAATTGATAGTTGTAAGTTCTTGAGCACCTTTAACCAGCCATCTCTTTTGTTCTATCTCGACAAGTGATCTTTATTGGCTTTTCTTATCTCAAAATCTAAGAAACTTTATCTCATTCTATTAGTCAAACAACATTCCTTTTCATGTCAGTTATAGCTCAGTCTCAATTTGAGCAAGGGAGTCACCCTCCATTCAACTATATGCAATTACCCTCTCCTACAAGACACTCATGAGTGCCAGCTAGTGATGATAATTCTAGCCCAAACAAATGTGAGGTTTCCAAGGTCACCCCATGGTATAAAGGAGGCTTCCTCTTTTCTGCATTCAAGGCCCCCAAAAGCATAGATAGTGTCTCACTTACCATGACTAAACAAGAGAAATATCACCATTTGCAAGAACACTTTGAGAAAAGAGACAACCAAGTGCTCTTAGATAAAGATCATAACAAAAACATAATGGATGCTGCTAGGTGCATGATTTCAAGAGGAATGTCTCACGATCAAACTAAGACTAGTGGCTATGAAAATAGATCTTTTTTTGGTAATATTGGCAATCATGGTAACAATACACCACCAAGGTCTCCTCCAAGATGAACTTTTACAAAACCTTCTTCACCTCCTAGACCTCCTCCCTCTCATCATGAGGAAGAAGCCATTGATGATGTGTCTAGTGAAGAACTTATGAGGTTTGAACAAGATGAAGCCTCCCAATGTTTGATGCATAAATTTTTAGAGCATAATGGAGATTGATACTTTCAATACATGACTTCTAGGGGATACAAGCTCCATCCTAGTTATGATGTCTACCAAATCATTCAAGAAAGAGTGCCAACTGAATTGTAAATCCTTAGAGAGGAATTGCAATGAATGAATCAGCATCTTTCTCGACTTACAATATAAAATGAACCTCCAAAGGTCTCTTTTGTAGAATCTATTTGTGCTCTTCCCTTTGATAGGAGTCTATACATGGTCCTATTTCCTAGGGATATTGAAGCTCCCAAACATGATAAGTATGATGGAAATGGTGATCCCCATGACCATGTGCATCATTTTTACACTCTTAGCATGGACTTCCTTCATGAGAACATATTTCCAGTATGGTTGTTCCCTAGGAGCTTAAGAGGACAAGCTATGGAATGGTTTGAAAAATTGACACCTCCTCTCAAGACCTTTAATGAGTTGGCTAGGTTCTTCACTCAAAATTCCTCATACAACATTCAACAACCTATTACCATGATAGATCTAAGTGCTCTCAGGAAAAATCAAGGTGAATCATTCGCTATCTACTTGCAATGTTGGGGGTCATTATATTCTAGATATCCTTGTCAACTACTCAAGAGGGAAAGGTTTGACATCTTTGTCAATACTCTTGTGCCTGAATTGAATTATGATCTAAGGAAACAACTATTTTCCTCTTTCAATGACATGGTTGAAATTGCATACTGTATTGAGGATGTTTCCATAAGGAAGGGGGATATTGTCATCAACAAAGATACAAAAGGTAATGGAAAGGATAGAAACAAACATTGGAACAAAAACAAGTATGTTGTCAATGATGGGGTTGTGGTTGTTCCTAAAGCTAAAGAGCCCACTTTCCACCTCTCCAATGCTATCTATGTAGCTAAACAACAAGAGGCTGCCAATACTCAAGGTGCACCAAAACCTCAATATGTAGACAAACCTAAGAAGTCATATCAATGATGGGTCTACACCAAGTTGGATGAACCTTATGACATGATTCTTAAGACCTTGGTTGCCAACAAGTATCTTACACTTCCTAACAATTCTCATCCCTTCAACCCACTAGTTAAGCCTGATTGGTGGAGAGAGGATTATTTTTGCAATTACCATAGAAACAAGGGACACAAAATGGATAATTGTTTCAAGTTCAAAGATGCTATTTAGGATCCTATTAATGGAGGCACCATGCTCATAGATGGCTTGGTTAAGAATTATGATCACAAGGCCTTCAAAAACCATGATCTCAAGTGAACAAGAAAAATCATGATGCCAAGATTAATTATACATATGCTAATGATGAACCTGTGATCAACATGGTAGAGCCCATTGAGAGTGTTTTCATGATGAGATCTCAAGCTAATAGTAACGAAAATCATGATAGACCTAAGTTGGTCTTGCAAACACTTGGTGTTTCATCTTCCTGAAGTGAGACACTGAATGTTGTTACTAGGGGGCAAGCCAAAACTATCCTTAAAACTTCTCATGATCCCAAACAAGCCTCATCTTCCAAACAAGTGACTCCTATGGCCATATCTAGCTATGATCTTGTTCACCAATTGCAATGCACACCGACCCAAATATCCATTTTTGAGTTGCTTGAGCTATCCCCCTTGCACAAAGAGATCCTTGAAAAGGTTCTACACACAAAAAATGTTCCTAATAAAATTTATCCAGATAGGTTCTAGGCTATGGTCAACCATATCTCATCTCCTCACTATCTCTCATTTTCTACAGAGGATGACATGTCCCTTAGTCACCCACATAATCTTGCTTTGCACATCAAAGTCTAATTCTACCATACTCAAGTCCACCAAGTCCTAATAGACAATGGTTCAGGGTTGAATATTGTGTCTTTTCATGTTGTGCAATAATTGGGATTGTCCAAATGTGATGTAGATCCTAGGCAGAAGATCACTATCAAAGAATACGATTAAGTGGAAAGATATTCAAAGGGTCTTATTGTGTTGCCTATCCAGGTGGGTGCAGTTGTGAAAGATATTATGTTTTAAGTGTTAGACATCCCACTCACATACAACATCCTTTTGGGTCATCCTTAGATCCATGACATGAAAGTTTTTCCTTCTACATACCATCAATGTGTCAAATTCCTGTACAATGGAGCTAAGATTGTGATTCTTAGGGACAATGCTATTGCTATCAATACACTCACTACCACTAAAACATTTGTTCCACATAATAAACCTTCTCATGATCCTAGTGTGTCCCTCATCACTACTGAGAAGAAATTAAAAATGATGAGTATTGGTATGGGTAAATACACATTGGATTCTATTGTTGTTATGCCTACATCTCCTAAGTCATATGGTAGACCTTCGGACAAGGTAAAGCCTTCTGCTTCTACCATGATAGTTTTCAATACCTTTGTTCACTCATCCATACCCCTAGAGGCATAAAAAGAAGAGAAAGCTATTAGGGATTGGATCTATAAAGAGGAGGAAGACAATACAATAGTTGCTACTACCATTTCTCCTTGACACTATCAAAAAAGGCTATAGATTTCTACAAAAAATGGGCTATCAAGGTCAAGGACCTTTAAATAATAATGGACATGTTGTAGTTGAACCTTTGAGTCATACCGATGGTTGACACTCTAAGGATACCATGGTTGTAGGATATGGTTTCGAAGGCGACCCTCTTGAATGTTCTATAAATTCTCCCATGATCAGTGACTCAGATACCAACATGGATGAATCACCACTGTACACTATGGCTCAAATGGGAGACAGTCTTCCTTCTACTTCACTCCTTTGGGGAGAAGAATACATGCCTAATGATGACATAGCTAAAGCCTCTATGTCTAGAGATGATGTACCTAATAAATTTGACCCCAGAGCTAGACAATGTAGAAATATTAAGTAGTTACTAGAAAGAGGAGATCTCACACCTAATGACATGGGTGCTTCTACTTCTAGGTGTCCTAAACCTTTTTGGTGCAAACATTCTAGCAAAATCTCAATGATAGATTCAAATGAGTATGAATGGGACACTCTCAAAAGGATCTTCCAAACTGGATATGGAAGTTGATGTGATTCATACTTATAGTGCCCAACCTGACATTTGTTTCATGTATTGCTTTAGTGGACCATGCTGGTCCTTTTATGCCAAATCTAGATCTTGATACTTTTGGAGTCGACTCTATAGGCTTGACTTCTCTTGTCTCCAAAGATTATACCTATCACATCAATACCCTTGAACCCATCACATCTCTTCCTCTCATACACTCAAATCTCATAGATTGGTCTGCCCAAGATTAACAACCTATATTGCCTTCCTTCCAAAATGACTATGAGATTACTTGTTACCTCAATGCTGCTAAACCTGTCACCTCTTCCACTAGTGAAACAACAACAAATATGACAGAATCAACTATCAAGTACCTCAGTCATAAAATCAAAAGAAAAAAGAAACTGTCAGATGGTGAAAACCACATTATGGTGGTGTCTGAACCTCAAAATACTAAAAATAAAGATGTATCTAAGGGTGAAAACCTCTCTGAAGCACCCAAGGATGAGGTACTTGGTAGTCTACCCAGCTACTTCCAAGAAAGATCTTCAGTTCTGATAGAACCTACATAGCCAATCAACTTAGGAATAGAGGAGTCTCCTAAGATAATCTATGTAGCTCATTCCCTCTCAGCAAAAGAGAAAGAACAATTTACCACATTCTTTCAGGAGAAAAAGATCAACTTTGCATGGACATATTCAAACATGCTTGGTTTGGACACTAAGTTTATTATTAATCACCTCTCTCTTTCTCTAGAGGTAAAGCTTGTCAAATAGAAACTCAAAAAGATGCATCCTCATGTGGCATTATTGGTTAAGGCTGAGCTTGAGAATCTTCTAAAAGCTAACTTCATAAGAGCTATTGATTATGTTAAATGGATTTCCAATATTTTTCATGTTTCTAAACATGATAAGTCCATTCCCATATGCACTGATTTCATAGATCTCAACAAAGTGTTCCCTAAGGATGATTTTCCACTTCCAAACATCGATATGATAGTGGACATGATAGTGGGCTATGAGATGTATTCCCTTATGGATGGCTTCTCCAGATATAATCAGATCAAAATTGCCCCTAAAGATCAGGAGAAGATAACTTTCACATGTGCATGGGGCACCTTTTGTTGGAATGTCATGCCATTTGGTATTAAGAATGCTGGTGAAATCTATCAAACAGCTATGACTACCATATTCCATGATATGATGCATAAGAACATGGAGGACTATGTTGATGACACACTTTCCAAATCACAACAATGAAGCACTCATTTATCCAATTTGAGTTTGATATTGGACCCCATGGAATGATTTCAACTCACGTTGAATCCTAAGAAATGTGCTTTCGGTGTCACTTCTAGGAAATTGCTAGGTTATATCATATCAGCAAGAGGGATAGAGGTAGACCCATAAAAGGTGCAAGCTATCATGGAGATGCCACCTCCTCACAACATAAAAAAATTAAGGGGTCTCCAAGGCCATCTTCAATCTATTAGGTGGTTCATTTCTCAATTATCAGATAGAGCTCAACCCTTCAATAAGAATTTGCATAAAGGGGCTACTTGCATCTAGAATGAGGAGTGTCAAAAGAACTTGGACTGAATCAAGGATTACCTAGAAAAACCTCCTATTCTTATGCCTCCTATCCAAGGGAAACCTTTCATACTCTACATATCTACTACATCAAATTCCTTAAGAGATCTCCTTGGATAGCAAGATGATATGGGCAAAGAATGAGCTATCTACTACATCAGTGGCACCTTGGTTGCTTATGAGCTCAATTATACTAGCATTGAAAAATCTTGTCTAGCAGTTGTGTTTACATCCCAAAAACTTAGATACTATATGCTCACACATACTATGTAGCTAATCACCAAAATTTATCCTTTAAAGTACCTCTTGAGTAAAGCTGCACTTACTAGATGACTTGCTAAATGGATGTTGATTCTTTTAGAATTTGACATTTAGTACATTGAAAGGAAAGCCATCAAAGGAAAAGTGATCATGGATCAATTGGTCAAATTTCCTATGATTGATGATGCTCCTCTTCAGATAGACTTCCTAGATGCTTTGATCATGCATATCATAGGGCACACATGGAAAATGTTCTTTGATGGTTCTCATACACAGAATGGGGCTAGTGCCAGAACCTTATTTGTTACACCTTATGGATACATAGTTCCTAAATCTTATAAGCTTCTCTTTTGATGCACCAATAACATAGCTAGATATGAAGCCCTTCTCAATGGTGTTAAGCTTTCCCTAGAGTGGAGGATTACATAATTCCATATCTTTTTAGATTCATAGCTTGTCATAAATCAAGTAAACAATGATTACCAGATGAAGGGTGACAAGTTTATTCCCTACAAGAAGATGATAGACTCACTCAAGAATTATTTGACATTTATTACATTCCAACAAATTCCTAGAGCTGAGAACAAGGCTGTTGATGCCCTAGCTACTTTGGCATTTATTCTACAATTGGAAGAACATGAGTCATGCTTTGAGTTCCTGGTGGAAGAGTTGCATCATCCCACCTATGATTCTCCTAATGACCATGTTATCTACACTATGGTCAGTCATGACTCATCCCACTATGCTACTAGAATTTTCCTACCTCTAAGATCAGATTATTCCTAAAAATCTAACACATAATGAGAAGCACCAAATTATCTGCAATGCCTCACATTTTACCCTCATCTCTGGTGACTTGTATAGGAAGGGTTTAGATGGAACTCTCCTTAGGTGCCTAGAAATAGAGTCATAAAAAGTGCTAGTTGAAGTCCATGATGGCATATGTGGTTCACACTCTAATGGCCTTGCCTTAGCTCAAAAATTGCTCTAGACTAGTTACTATTAGCCTACTATGCAAGTTGATGTTGTTCAATATGCTAAGTCCTGAAAGAAATGTCAACTCCATGGGAATCTCATTCATGCTTATAGACATGAGCTTATTCTCTCTATTACATACTAGCCATTCTAGTAATGGGCCTTTGACTTGGTAGGAAAGATTCATCCTAGTTCTTCAAGTGGGCATAATTTCATTATTATAGCTACTGAATATTTCACCAAATGGGTTGAAGTTGTCCCACTATCTATAGCAATAGGAAAACATGTTGCCTTGTTTATCCTTAATTACACCATTTTCCACTATGGTATTCCTTCTTCCATAGTCATAGATAATGGTGGCTAGTTCAAGGATAAAGACTTGAAACACTTGTGCAAAAAATTCAAAATTAAACAACATTGGTCTTGTATTTACTACCTCAAGGGAATGGCTAAGATGAGGCCTTGAATAAAAAATTGTTGAAAATCCTTCATAGGACAATACACAAATCAAGCAAGGATTGGCATCTACAAATAAATCATGCACTATGGGCTTACAGAACTTCTATTCACATTCCTACTAGTGCCACACCCTTTTCCTTGGTCTATGGTTCTTAGGCTATCTTACCATTAGAGGTCAAAATAGCATCATTGAGAGTCTCTCTACATGGTTTGATTATCGACGAAGACCATAGGGCCATGAGAGTTCATGAGCTTACTACTTTGGATGAATCTCACAAGGCCACCTTTGATCACATGCACACTTATCGGAAGAGAATGTTTGCTGCTTATAATAAGAGGGTTCATCCTAGAGAGTTCCAACTGGGTGAATTACTCGTAAGAGAAAATCCTAAGAATCAGTAGAATAGAGAGCAAAAAGGAAATTTTGAGCCAAATTGATTAAGGCCTTACATCATCACAACACCATTTGGGTTTGGGGCCTATCATTTATCTACACCTAAGGGAGAATCACTTGCCAAGCCTATTAATGTTCTACATCTGAAGAAGTTCTATGCCTAAAGTTATTGAGCTCTCTATATATATCTTATTGATCCTAAAAAAAATTCCAAAAAAATTCATATATGATGCTGAAAAAATCCTAAAAAGATATAAAGTCCAAAAAAAAGAGCATCCTAGTGAAAAACTAGCAATAGGCACTTTGATGTCTCACCAAAAAAATCAAAATATTCAAAAAATTCAAAAAAAAAAAGAAAAAGTGCCTTGGTGAAAACTTGGAAATAGATGCCTTAGTGGCAAAAATACAAAAAAATTATAAAAAAGTTCTAAAAATATGTCCGGTAGTGAAAACCTAGAAATAGGCATTGTTTGGGACCCTTGCACCTATGTCTATCAGTCTTGCATGGCGCTCATTCACTCCACTTCTCGCTTTGTCTCTCCTAGCCTGGAATTGACTCTTGTTTTAGTCTAGGGGGCATATGTTGTGTTAGCTTATCTTGGGTCTCTTTGTGCATTATGGTCTCTTGGGAAAATCGGTTCAAATAGTGTTTTTCAACACTTTCCAACTATTTTTTTTAATACTTCCCTAGTGTCAAGTGTTTCTCAATACTTATCAAATATCCTACCCGTAGTCTAGAATGATACGATATTTCTCACCCATAGATGCAATACTCAAAGTTTGACTCTATGACCTACACACACACACTTACACACTCGACTCGCTAAGACTTTCTTGACTTTATTTCTTTATGTGTTGTCTATAATGATTTCTTTTGATTAGTGTTCTCTCCCTAATAGTTTTCGATGATGCATAGGTAGAGGACTAGGGGCATGAGGACATGTGTTATCTATTTTTTGCCTGTGGGTATATCTTTTCGATCATAACTATCATGAGCATTTATGCTTGTTCCACTTGATATTGAGGATCCATAATGTATTATCCTTGTCTATTTTCTGCAAGTGCATGCTTATAGTCATCTTTACTTTCTTGTGTCTTGATGCAAGCATAATCTTGCTATACTAAACTTAGGGAACCTCACTGCACTAGTCATCTTGACCTACATGTCTTTGATGCTTAGGTGGGATTCCCACATACCTATCTGATATAGATCATATTCATATACCCATAGTTATACTAGTGTATTCCCAGATTGATCACACATTAGTCAAAGAGGGGAAAATGTAATCACCAAAAAATGGTCATCTAGACTATTAGCCCCTTTCTAGAATTATTTGCTAAATTCATTATTTGCTTATTCTTGATCAAATCCTAATTCTATCATTTATTTGATTATATTCTATGGATTAACCATTTTATCCTAAGTCTTTATTTAATTAAAAGGAATTCCCTCCCCTTTTATTAAATAAAAAGCCCCCACTTACCTTTTATCCTAAGTTGCACAAGTAAAGCATTATTCCTATTTTATAAATAAGAAGAAAAGGCTTTTTGTCTCACATGAGGCACAAAAGTCAACACTTCTTTCTCATTGGAGGAGACTTGCGCACATGGATTGCTCCCACTTTGAAACTCCACCCTTGATCAAATCTTTTTCCTCTTAATCTCCATGGTCCATTTATCTTTAAAAAGAGAGCTCTCTTCTCATTCTTGATACTAATCTTATGTTGCAGGTTTTTTTGGTGACATTGGAGCTTTCAAAGGACTTGTTGCATTGTAGTCTTCATACTTGCATTGTAGCTTATTTTTTCATAGCATCCTTAGCTTAATTTCCTTTCATATTTTATCTTAATACAAATAGTTTAATTATCAATGGCTTGTAACACTTTCATTTCTATAGTCTAGTTGCATTCTCATTCTAGAATATCTTGCATTGCATTTTCATTGTGATTCTTGAGGATATTGGTATTCTTGTACTTGTCTCTTTGAATCTCCCATTGCATGGTTTACTAGCAAGGTTATATGCTTGATAGCTCTAGCTGAGAGCCCTCTAAACACCCTTGCACTCCATGCCTAGGGAGCTCTAGGTCACTTTTGAAGGTTTCCAATCCATGGATGCTCTTGGAATTAAAGGCTTAGAGAAGTGCACATTTTGAGTGTATGCCAGCGTTGTTTGAAACATTAATCTTGATTGTTTCACTCCTTCCTTCCAAAGTCATGAGAACTCTATCTTCATAGCTTATTTCTTCAAGCCTCTTGTCTATAGTTTCTTCATTTTGGTCAGCATCTCTTTAGTTTACCTCTTCATCATATTCATTCCCTCCTTGTATTCCTTGATTATCTATTCACTCATTGACTCGTTCAATCTTCCTCTACATATCCATCATCAATCTTTGCATTGGCATGACACCTCTTCTTCCTCTTCCTCTTCCTCTTCCACTTCCTCTTCCTCTCATAGCAATCTTCTTGCTCTGACACCAAATGATGTAGCACAACACCCTATATTAACAATAAATTCAATCACTAGACAAATAGCATAGATTTCAAACATTTAATATTTTTTTGATTCATCACTGATTGCCTCTACAATTTGCTGCAAACTCTTAAGTAACCAATAAAACTAGAATATCAAGAAATCTAAAAATTACCCTTTTTGGCAATTTTTTTCCATTATTTTTATTTGCCATTTTTGGTAATTTTTGAAACAACACCTAAAAGGTTGATTTTTTCCCTAAACACGCCCTCAACTAAGTTAGAATGAATTTCCAACTAATATCCGAGATTTAGAAACATAAATTCAGATTTATTACAAATCAAAACTTTTTAAAAACTAGAAAAAAAAATGCTAAAAGCTAATTTCAGAGCCCTATATGAAACTTTCAGCTCACAAAAATGTGTTAAAATGGACTTTAATCGATCTAAGATCCATTGGAAAATCAAATGCCACCTCCTAAGGCATTCACCCAAAAAATTTCAGCAAAAACCCAAACTTGAGTGAAAAGTTATAACCTCTAGAAGTTTTTGTATTATTTTATGACGTACGGAAGGTTCTGCATCACTAAGGGGCTAGACCTAAGTCTTGATGGCTCATCTCTAATGGCCTAGCCTATTCCATGCATAGAGACTTCATATTTGGAGTCTTAAATCTTGAAACATATTATAATCGATCACAAAAGAAGGGGTACAAAATGCATCTTATGTTTATATATGTTTTATAGATACATAAGTGGGTACACCACCCTTTCTAGGATCCTAATCCGCAAGTAGTTTTCTTTATCATCTCCCACCGACATAGGTGGAATAAAGAAAAAGTCCTAGACTTAACCAATTCCCATAACTCTACAAGGATTTCTAACCCATGCCATTATAAAATAAAAGGCATTTCAAGATAAAAATCTATGTCAATTCACATATATGTTTATGTAAAATTATTTAATCTTAGCAAAAAACAACTGATGCAAGAGCGTCCTGGGTGTAAGAGCAATCTTGCATCACCCAAAAATATTTCCTTTTTTTTGTATTCAATAAGGGCTATCTTGTGCAGAGCTGCTATTTATGGAGTTTTGAAGATATTGAAGATTTTTCGTATTGGCAACAGGGTACAGAAACCTTAAACTCAATTTTGAAGGCTTTAGAGGCCCTGGATGAGGTCAAAAATTTGGGTGACAGGTGCTTGTAAAGTCAAGCCTATAGAGTGCTTCGTGGCCTTTTTGAAATGGGGTTATAATAGTCCATCAGGTCAACTGCTGATGACTTATGGTCTCTGGAAGTCAGGTCACCTGAAGTGGCAGAAAATAATTTTTCTTCAAAATTTATTTTCGGGTTTCAAAAGTTATTTTGAGCCAACTTTGATGTAATAAAATGAAAAATAAAATAATTCTAAGTTTGGTCAGCTCTTAGGGCTAAATTTCTAGAACATTCTCGGGTGGTGGAAATTGCCTATATAAAGAAGGCCTGTAGTGTTGTCTAGGGTAATTTTGGGTCAAGATTTGGGTATTTATTAGAGGCTTTGTCCTACAAAATATTGTAAGGGAATTCCCATGTGGCTTTGCATATTGTAATTTTGAAAGTTTGTAATTCCACATTTGTGGAGATAATAAGAAGCCAATTTTTTGTTCTTGCATATTGTTGTTGTTTCTCTATTTTTGTTATGTGTTTGTGGTATTAAGGTGAGAACCCTTCATCAAGTGGTATCAAAGCAGGAGTTCCTGAGTGTGTAAATAGATCACCAACTATGAGGCATTTTGCACTAGGACCATGGTTAGGGTTTCAGCGAGAAGTGCAAAAATGCCTCCACGAAGGGAACGTGGTAGAAGAGCTGGTGTTGTAACACCTGAGGTTAGGACACTAAAAAGACAAGTGTGAGCATTGGAAGAGGATATTCAGAGAGGAATGAATCTTAATGTTAGAGATGAAAGTGAGGATGAAGTTGAAGAAGAAGATCAAGAAGGAGAAGTTGAAGTTGTGAACCAGGAGGAAGAAAGACTTTTCCAAGCCATTTCTAAGATAAAAAAAGACCTAAGATTGAGGTTCCTACATTTTTAGGAAATCTTAACCCAGAGGAGTTGATCGACTGGATCAATGAATGTGAAGAATATTTTGAGTATGAAGATATTGAGGATCTTGATAGGGTCAAATTCATGAAAGCCAAACTGAAGGGTCATGCGAAGATCTGGTGGCAAGAGATTCAATTAGAGTGAAATAGAAGAGGGAAAGATAAAATCACAAGATGGGATTGAATGGTGGATAAATTGAAGTGGCAGTTCATTCCTGTTGATTATGAGCTTGACCTACTGAAGAAAATGCAAGGTTTGAAGAAAGCAGGAAGATCTATTTAGGAGTATACAGAGGATTTCTATCGAATCCTCATCAGAATAGGCCATGCGAAAGCTGATAAGGAGAAAGTTGACTTACCTTTTGAGTACTATATCATCTTTACCTACCTTACCCCTTGATCTTTTCCTTGAGAATACTACAGTGGGTTGCTTGGGTGTCTTGCTGATAGTCACCTTTCATTTCTCTTTACAGGCACTTGTTCTTCTTTACTCTCATCCTTATCCTTTTCTTCTACAATATCCTTTCCTTTTCCCTCGATTAACATTAGAGGTGTGCTAGATTGCATCTTGGCCATCCTCCTTCTTCCTTTGTTAACCACCTATCTGAGCTTTATACTTAGCTCAATTCTTACCTTAGCTTCCTCATATGTTACAAAGTATGGAGCCTTTGGATCAACAAGTTGATTTACTAGGGCTTCAATTATATCCTTTGTCTCATCAATGTTTACCTCATAAGGAAGAGGTTTCACCAATTCAATCCTAGGCCTTACTACCTGAATGTATACTCTATCATAATCAACCATGAAACAAATACCATCTTTATAATCTTCCACCAACTTTTGTGGAATCCAAAATTTGTTATTCATCTTTTCCTTAAAAGATTCAAAATAGTTATCCATTATGCTTACAAAATTCTCACCCATTTCTACAATGTACTCATTTATCTGATAAAGAACATGCACATCTTTTCTCCATTTTACCATGCCTTTTGATGATAAAAACTTTTGAGCATAGAAAAATAAACAAACCAACAGCGAGCCAAACTTACATGGATTGTTCTTTGAGGTTTGGATGCTCTCCATATTCTTGTTGAACTAATTCAACAACAAATCTACTAGGTCAAATGACAGATTGTTCTTCACAATTTTATAAGCTAGGTCAACTACTTCACATGGAACATTATTCTATCAACTTGAACTGTATATCTTATGAGCTATGACATATGTGTCAAATTTTAGTTCTGCATCAATAATACTATTTATTCTCATACCTCTACCATCCCATTTAGCTAGGGTTTTCTTTTCTAGCTCTACCTGACCTAGGGTTTTTGTAGATTTTTCCTTGGCAAGCATGGGAAGACCAGTGATTCGGTGAATCATCTTCTTGGTTATCTCTACTAGTTACTCTAGCCAAATTTTTCCTTCATGTACTTGGCTTAGGATATATCTGATCCATTTTATCTAGAAACTTTGAGGCAAGTGGGTGATGTGAACTAAACCCTTATCTTCCAAATGTTTATGTTTTGGTTTGAGAACACCATCAACACATAGTTCATCACGAACAACATCTATCTCTAGGGTTCCAAGCTCTTGAATTGTACACTTAAAATAACTACAAATGTTATTTACAAGAAGTACCTTTAGAGGAATTTGTGATTGAGCTCCACTTGAGTCTAGGGCTTCCGCAATTGTGGGCATGAGCTTGAAATCTGGTGCTTTCCATTCTCCTTGAGCTAACATTTCCAAACCTTTCTTCACTTTAGTGCTGGATGATGCCATGGTAGCTTGGTAGAAAATTCTTTGAAAAATTTCTGCTACAACTTTTGCTTCGAATCGCTTGATTGCACTTGGAAATTTCTCTACTCAATATGCTAATATTCATAGTGAAGAATGAACTCAATTTCATGTTTTTTGTTAAAATTTTGTCATTAATGCTCTGTAGGAATTAGGTCATTGAACTAGACAGACTGTCACCACTATCCATTAATTGCTTGGTGAAGATTTCACAACTCGATGAACATACAAATTCATACTGCTCTGACCTTACTCAGTAACCATATGAAATTAGGTTACTCCCGACCTTGCTTAGTGGTAACTGGTACTGACCTTCTTGTGATCCTACTATATCTTGCATACTAATTTGGATCTTTCTTTCTTCTCAATTCAGGAACTGTTTGGAATTTTTCTATGAAGATACAATTCCAATGCTTCCTTGGAGACTTAGTTGGAATTGATAGAGCCACCCTCTTCATGAGTGACTTCATTACTTGAATTGGTTTGCTCGGTAGATTCATTAATTCACTGTTGTCTCATCTGCTTCTTGATGCTATCTACTTTTTCTTTCTTTACATCTTCAACTTTTCCTATATTCAAGTAATTTTTAGCTAGGTGACCAAGTTTAGTGCATGTATAACATCTTATGGTAGTATCCCTTTTTCTCAAGTGATGCGTTACACAATTTATGCCAATGTGTCCATATTCACCATAGTAATGACAACTACACAAAGTGTTGTAATCTCAACCAAATATTTCTTTCATCATTTGTTCTACTGGATTGGGTGTTTTAGATCTGCATTCTGATGCCTTGTGACCTTGTTTGTTACATTTGTGATGTTTTCCTTCAAATCTTTGTTTCTTCTTGCATTCATTTGCTTTATGACCATGCTAATTACAATTGCATTTTCCATTGAATTTTTCTTTTCCATTGCTCCAACCTTGATTAGAGGATTCACCTTCTTCTTTGTATCCAAGCCCTACTTTTACTTTTTGCTTATGTAGCTGATTTATATCTTCTTGAGATTTCATCATTCTTTCATTGATTTTCCTTTCAGTGTTTAGGTCATTCACCAATCTTAGACTGATTTTTTTTTTAGATCTCAGCTCCTCTCTTATCCTTTCATTTTTTGATCTTAGAGTCAAGATTTCTTCATTTGCATTAGAGATTTGATCAATAAGGTTTTCTAGATGAAGAGTTTGATTCTAGATTTCATTGTTCTTTCCATCTATTTCATCTTTCATCTTGTTTTTTTTCTCCAAGATTTCACAAAATCTTGTTGACTGAATTTCCTGTTCTCTTCTCAATTTTCCTACTTCTTCTTGTAGAGATCTATTCATTTCTAGAAGTTCTTTGATTGCATTGTTTACTTCATCTAAGCTTCTTGAAGGGAAAAAGTCTTCAACCTTTTCTTCAACATACTGATGGTCATTCATCTAATTTTCAAGTTCCTTCCTTCTCTTTAGGGATTGGGAAAGATGCTCTTTTGCTTCCTTGAGTTGAGCTATGGCCATTTCCAGATCTAGCTTTTCATTTTCAATTACTTTGTTAAGTCTGAATATCTCCATTGTCCTGGATCTTTTCTCAAGCTATCAAACTTTATCCTGAGAACCACAAAGCTCTGATACCAATTGTTGGAAATATTCAAGACTAGCCAAGTTACTAAGAGGGGAGGGGTGAATCAGTAACTTCGAAACTTTTATATCAATTTCAGATCTTAACCATATTACAAATAACATTTAGCTCATTGATCTAATTGCATGCATGAGAAATTGAAAACATACAACATTCATAACACTTTGAACACAATGATTTGGTGACCCAGAAACCTCCCAAATAGAAAGTAAAACTAGGGTGGGGATGATACCCACAAAACTTCAATATTGTAGTATAAAGTTTGCCGGTTAAGGCTTACAATGACCACTTCTAATGATCTTCCTGTTAGGAGCAATTAGGAATGCTAGGTCCACATTGTTAGAGGATTTAAAAACATACAATGAAGTATGCACTCAGTTAAGAGATTTTATAAAAGAATGTTAAGTCTACTCTGTTAAAGGATTTGGGGGCTGAATCACCTATTAGGATGAAATAGTAGATCTCTTACTTACAACTATACTTGCTGATTGAGATTATTTGATGTACTGATCACCTTCTATGATAAATATATCTCTGCTACTCCTTATACTTCTGTAGCCATTTGTAATTTGCTTATCTCTTCCTTTCTTGTATCTTTGCATATGCACATATTCTTTTCATTACACACTTCTCACTTATTCACACCTTGGATATGATACAAAACATTGTTTATATATCAATCCAAAACAATTACAAAATAATTACAAAGTCGGCTCTTAAACAAGCTAACACAAATATTACTGAGTCAGCCCAAATATAGTTACAAAGTTCCTACAAACTAACTCGTTGACTTTCTGAAACTCAACATCCACTGCAATACTCGACATCATCATGCTCTCGGTAGGAGTGCAGGCTTGGTCCATACTAACCACTCAGTTGTGGTTACGAACTTGGTATATATTGGAGACTTGGTAGATATAGTGTCACTTGGTAGAAACTAAATTCCCTGTTTACCATGTTGGCACTTGATAAACACTACTCATCTCATCACTCAGTAATGATAACTCGGTAAGCACTATGAAGCTCGGTCTGCTTGATAAGCACTGTTCTGCTCAGATTTCTTGGTATGCATGCAATGTCTGAATAAGTGTTGTCACTAATGACAAACATAGTTAATGCCAATAGTTTTTATGGAAATTCCTTGGTTTACTGTGCTGATCTCGCAAATTTTCATGATTGCAAATCTGTTTGAGATTTATTTTTTTCGAGTTGACTATGTCTCTTCCCCTGCAAAAATTTTTGATGTAATTTTAGGGTTGGTGTAGTTGTTGGAATGCTAACACTAGTCATCTGAAGCTTGATGCATCCTTTTAGGATTCCAAGATGACTAGGGATTATAAATGGATTTGTGTTAGTTGTTTTAGGGGTTCCTTCTTCTACAATTTTGGGGAGAACTTGTTCCATGAAGGGTCCTTTTCCTATAGATTTCTTCCTTCTCTACATATAGGCTGTTCTTTCTTCCTTTGTTGGATCAGAGAATATAATACATATTGTAATTTATTTGTCTTATGTATGAGGACTCAATTTATTCTTACTATTACCAAGCTATCTCCATTTGAATTTTAAACTCATTGATCAATACATCAAGTATGTTTGATTTTTCTATTGTAATTCCTATGTGTCTGCAATAGAGTTGTCTTCACAGAGATAACTAGTTTAGGATTAGTTTTCATGTATGTATGAGCTGAGGTGTCAAAGAGATGTCATGCTTGTCTTCCATTGGATGCTAGTTAATGTATTATCTATTTATAGGTCTCTTCTAATGGGAGGGATAAAGACCTTTGGATGGGTGATAACATACTTGAATACATAGGTGGGTTGTTAAAGTGAGGTTTGGTCATGGTGTGTGATTGGTGTTAGGCATCAACACATTGAATTTATTGCTTTCTTGTTTCATAGCTATCTATTGCAATAGGGTATTTGACTCTGTGGCCCATTGGACAAGACACTAGTCTATGAGGGACTTAGGGTATCTCAAGGGTCCTTTCAACCCATCTTTTATATCATTTACATTAAGTTCCACCCTTTCCCTTTCATGTTTTTAGGATAGGTCTCTGGTTTTCATACTCATTCTATGCAAGTAGGAAGTTTATTGCATAAGATCTTGGCTTCATTGAGGTACAACATAACTATAGGGGTTTGAAAACCATTCCATAGTCAGTTACCTGTAGGCCTATAGTGTGATTCAAGTTGTATGTGTGTGTAGATGAGGTATACCCACTTGAGTGATGTGGAGCTCAAAGTGTAGAAGGATCTCTCTTTGATCCTTGTCAGTTGGCCTTTTTCCTTGTCAGATTTGGAGTGTTGAGTGAATGTGACACTGGCCCTATCAATACTAATGTCAATCTAACCTTTGGGGAAAAAGAATAGCAACACTATCAATGCTTGAAGCTCATCTCACTGAGATCAAGAAAATAAAAGGACCAATGAAAAATGCTATACTCACTAAGTTGAAGGCATCAAGAATAGCATCTTATGCACTGAATGGACTGGTCCATGTTAGTGAACTTTTGATTAAGACATGGCTTGATGAAGTGAAGACCTTGGAAAACTCTTTCCAAGACATTTTGAATCTGGTCAGTAAGCACTAAGTCTTGTGTGCTTAAGATTTTGAAAATTTGTAAGAACCTTTTCTATTGATGTCGAAGGGAGAGGAAGAGAAGAGAAAAATGATAAAAAGAGAATGTCATGTAGGGGAATCCATGGTTAAGGTAGGGGCATTCTATGTCCTTGGTAAACTGCATAAAGTGTTTGTGTTTTTGCCAGTTTTTACTTGGTTGTAGCCTTGACCAATGGTCTCGGTCATTGAAGGAAGCTTGGTCACTAAAGGAACTTGGTAGTCTCTAGCGCTTGGTGAAATGGTTCCTCAATCATGCCTATAGTGCTTGGTCAATAATGGTGCTTGAAGATGCCTGGCATGCTTGGTAATTTTACTATTGCTCAGTAGTTCAGATTTACCAACTGGAGTTCTATGTGATTTTTGAGCCGACATGGTGAATTAATTATTGGTAGCCATTGTCTTGGGTCGACCTATAGAATTAAATGTTTGTATACATTTGTAAGCTAGCTTGTATGGCATTTAATTTATTTTTCTTGGTAGTTAAGGGTTTTATCTATCTGACTTGTGGCTGATGAATAGTATTTAAGGAGGGCTTGGGTAGATTCTTACGAGTAGAACAAAGAGAGAAAAAAAAAGGTTCATGACTTGGAAAACTTAGTAAGTCAGATCTGAGGTTCTAAAAGCTGAAGTTGGTGAAGTTGTGGAAATTTTTTTGATGTTCTTGTAGATCAGATTGTAATCTAATAGTCCTTTGTAGAAGATCTAGGAGTTGCATTCTTGGAGACAAGGAGATTTCTTGGAGGCTTGCGAGATCAAGTTTAGATCTACCTTAGGGTTTCCATCAACTCTGATTGTCTTCAAAGCTGAACTACCTAAGATATTATTGGATTTGGTTGTAGATCTTGTAGAATTATTTCATTTTGTAATTGGCCCTAACCCAGAAGGCCTTACAGTCGGGCATGTTAAAGAAAATTACTTGAAACATTTGTGGTGTTGACTATTGTGTTGAGTATTCCATTGTGTAATTCTTTTGGTCGTAAGGTTTGGACTATCCTTCATCGGATCCACCATCCTTGACTGCATAAGGTGGTATAAGAGTGAATTTTGTTCCTATTGAAGCATAAGTTTGACCTAGCAAGGCTGATCTTATGAAGTTGATCTTGTTGGAGTAGAGATTGTGTGCAATCTAGATTGCAGATCGAAAGCATTGAACTTGCAAAATTGTGCCCTAGTTGTTTACAAGGTTGTAGGTTGAGATCTAACTTGTTGCGGTTTGGAAATTGTTACAAGGTTGTTAGTGTGGATTTGCTACAGAGGGTTTCTCTTATCTTTAAGGATGCCTCCCAAAAGATTATACCCTAGAGTTATTTTTGATCTTTGTGATACTGTTGAATCCAAGATCATAGATAAGGTGAAATCAGAGTTCAGATCTGAGTTGAAATTGATGAAAAATGATATGGTCATCAAGATCATGAGAATTTTTCTGGTATACCTCAGAATGTTGGTACTGAGGGTGGCTATGAGAAGCTATTGAAGAATTTGAAACTACTGGATCTAGTGGTGATGACGAGAGCAAGAGATCTAGTGAAGATAGAACTACTCAATTGCCTAGACCTCTTGCTTGCTTTAGTAATTACCAAATGAAAGTTTCTACTTTCTCTGGTACTTTAAAGCCTGATAATCTAATTGATTGGATTGGTGCACTTGAAGATTTTCTTTGAGCTAGAAGAAATTGAAGATCCTCTTTGGGTGAGATTAGCATAGAAAAATTTGAAAGGATATGCTACTCTTTGGTGGAAAGAACTACAAAGAGATAGAGAAGATGAAGGTGAAACAAAGATCAATCGGTGGAGATTGATGGTGACTAAGTTGAAAGCTAAGTTTATACTGACTAACTATGAGCTTGACTTGTTTAAGAAGTTGCAAAATCTGAAGTAGAAGGAATTATCTATTGAAGATTATACTGAGGAGTTCTACAAACTTACTATATGGTTTGGACACTGAGAGCTTGGTAAGGGAAATGTAGCTCGGTATGTGAATGGTCTAAGATTCAATATCTAGGATGAGCTTGGTATGCTGAAGATTGATTCTGTTGAAGATGATTATCAGTATGCTCTAAAGGAAAAAGATAATTTGAAGAGGAAACAACCTAGTAACTCCTGAGGGAAAGAAAAGATTGATCACTTGATGAAGGAGAAACTGACTGATGTAGAAGACAAACCAAAACCTGTGGAACCAAAGAAGAAGATAGGTAGAGTTATCTTTAAGGGTACTTTCTATAACCGTGGAGAGGAAGGACACCATTTTTTTGAATGTACATAGAAGAAGGTTGACCGATGAACTACTGTGATGAGTGAGAACATCTAGAATGAACCTAAATCAAAGAACTTGTTACTTCGGCAAACATTGCTCGGTACAAAGGATGAACCTTGTCAGAGGAGTAATTTGTTTAGGACCTGATGGAAGACTGAAGGTGATGCAAGAGCATCCTGGGTGTAAGAGAAATCTTGCATCAACCAAAAATATTTTTGGTTTCTTTTTTAATAAGGGCTATCTTATGCAGAGCTGCTATTTATGGAAACTTACTATTTTTAGTAAGTTGGTCATACAATCTCAGAATGTTCTAATTTCACAGTTGGAGGTTCATCTCAGTTATTTCAACCTACCAATTGAGTTTCATTGCCACATCATCAGTATTGGTGAAGTTATTAAGGTTTCTAGGTATGAAATCTTTCAAGTCAATTTTGAAGGCCTTAGAGGCTCTGAATCATGATTAACCCTTGGCTGAATAGCACTAGCACATGTTAGGCACTGTAGATCTCGTCATGGCATTTTCGAAAAGTGGTTATAATAGAAAAATGGAGTTATTGTTAAAAATTTATGGCCTCCGAAAGTTGGGTTAACTAAAATCATATTTTGTATTTCTTTTGAGCCGACCCTATTGTAATAATTGTGAAAAATAAATAATTCTATGTTTAGTCAGTCTAAAGGGCTAAATTTCTGGAACCTTCTCAGGCGGTTGAAATTGCCTATATAAAGAAGGCCTGTAGTGTTGTCTTAGGTAGTTCTAAGTAGTTTGGGATAGTTATGGGTAGATCTAGGTAATAATTTAAGGCTTTGTCCTACATAATATTGTAAGAGAAATGCCCATGTGCCTTTGCATATTGTAATTCTGAAAGTTTGTAATTCTACATTTGTGGAGATATTAAGAAGCCCATTTTTTGTTCTTGCAAATTGTTGTTTTTTCTTTGTTTCTATTATGTGTTTGTGGTATTAAGGGGAGCACCCTTCATCAAGTGGTATCAGAGCAAGAGTTCCTAAATGTGTAAATAGATTAGCGATTGTGAGGTAGTTTGTACTAGGACCATGGGTTAGAGAACTCAAGAGAAAAGTGTGAGGATTGCAAGAAGAGATTCACAGAGGAATGAATCTTATTGTCAAAGATGAAAGTGAGGATAAAGCTGAAGAAAGAAATGATGATCATGAAGTAGAAGTCAAAGTTTTGAATCAAGAGGAAGAAAGGATTTTCTGGGCCATTTCCAAGATTAGGAAAATACCTAAGATCGAGGTTCCTACATTTTCAAAGAATCTTAACCCAGAGGAATTGATTGACTGGATCAATGAATCTGAAGAATATTTTAAGTATGAATATATTGAGGATCCTGATAAGGTCAAGTTTGTGAAGGCCGAACTAAAGGGTCATGTGAAGATCTAGTGGCAAGAGATTCAATTGGAGTGAGATAGAAGAGGAAAGGATAAAATCACAAGATGGGATCAGATGGTAGATAAATTAAAGTGATAGTTCATTCCTATTTATTATGAACTTGACGTATTGAAGAAAATGCAAAGTTTGAAGCAAGAAGGAAGATCTGTTCAGGAGTATACAGAGGAGTTATATCGAATCCTCATTAGAATAGGCCATGTAGAAGCTAACAAGGAGAAAGTTGCCCATTACCTTAATGGATTAAGGATGAGAATTTAGGAAGAATTGAATCTAGTTCGAATGAATAGTATTGAAGAGGCATACCAATTTTTCCTAAAAGTAGAGGGAAATTTGAACAAGATGTTTGAGAGCAGACAAAGAGGAAGAGGTCATGATCAAAGATCTAGTGGATGGTCATATGAAGATCAAACTAAAGATCTGAGAAAGTAGGATGAGACCAGTAACAATAAGAATCAGAGAGGAGACAATTTTAATCATTTCCATGATTAGAATAATAGAGATCAAAGAGGAAGAGGAGGCTTTTGTGGAACATGTTTTCACTATGGAGAAGAAGGTCATAGGGTATATGAATGTCCTCAACACCAAGGAAGGATAGATAGGAGAAATGAAGGCCAGGCTAGAGTTGTACATGTAGATGAAGATTCCAGATAATCACATTCTAAAGATGCTGAAAGAGGAGAAATGCTAATTAATAGAAGAGTCCTACTGAGTGGTGAGAATGAACCTAAACAAAGGAGGAGCCTATTTTGAACCAGGTACAAGTGTGAGGGTAAGTGTTGTGATGTTATTATTGACAGTGGTAGTACTAATAATTTGGTGTCAGAAGAGATGGTGACAAAGCTGAAGCTCAAGAGGGAGAAACATCCACATCCATATCGGGTTGCCTGGGTGCAGGATGATCACAAGGTCATGGTCAGTGAACAGTGCCTAGTGAAGTTCAAGATCGGTGGGTACCAAGATGAGGTACAATGTGATATCATATCTATGGATGCATGTCATATGTTGTTGCATCGACCTTGGTAGTTTGACAGGTGTGCTATACATGATGGTTGTGTGAATACTTATTCCCTGATAAAGGATGTAGTGGGACATAAGCTAAAACTATTAAAGGAAGCATAAGAAAAGGTATGTGGTAATGGAAGAATAACTTTTGTTGATAGAAGAAATTTCTTAGATGGTATGTGGCATGAGCATATGTGTTTTACCTTAATTCAAAAGGTTGGGAAATAGGAAGTAGAAGATGTACCTATAGAAGTTGTAGAATTATTGAATAAGTTTCAAGATATTGTATCCGATAATGTACCTGATGGATTACCACCATTAAGAAAGATCAGTCATCAGATGGACTTGATTCCAAGAGCCAGTTTGCCGAATAAGGCAGCACAGAATGAAACTAGTAGAAAGTGAAGAGTTGAAGATAGATTTGAAGTTTAGTTCATCACATCATCCATAGATTGTATATGGAAGTAGTCCCAGACATGCATCTAAGTTGATAAAGATAGATAAATGAGAGATCAGAAGTGCTAAAGCTACGGATTTTGTAGAACACTTGAAGAACATCCATGAGGTGGTGAGGAAACATATTACCAAGATGAATGCGCAATGTAAGGCTAAGGCAGATGAGAAAAGGAGGCATAAGGAATTTTAGGTTGGAGATGAAGTCATGGTTCATTTATGGAAGGAGATATTTCCAATTGATATATATAACAAGATTAAAATGAAGAGGTTTGGGCCTGCTCGGTAATTTTACTGTTTCTTAGTAGTTCAAATTTACCGACTACAGTTCTATGTGATTTGTGAGATGACTTCATGAATTAATTGTTGGAAGCCATTTCATTGGGCTGACATGTAGAATTAAATGTTTGTATACATTTGTAAGCCAACTTGTACGGCATTTAATTTTTTTTTTGGGAGTTAAGGGTTTCATTCAGCCAACTTGTGGTTGATGATTAGTATTTAATGAGGGCTTGGGTAGATGTTTAGGGATAAAGCAGAGAGAGAAAAAGAAAGGTTCGTGACTTCAAAAACTCAGTAAGTCAGATCTGAGGTTTTGAAATCTAAAGTTGGTGAAGTTGTGGAAAGGTTCTTGATGTTCTTATAGATCAGATTGTAATTTGATAGTCCTTTCTAGCAGAGCCAAGGGTTGCATACTTGGAGAAAAGGAGATTTCTTGGAGGCTTGCGAGCTCAAGTTTAGATCTACCTTAGCATTTCCATTAGATCTAATTTTCTTCAAAGCTGAAATAGCTAAGATTGTATTGGATCTAGTTGTGGATCTTGTAGAATTGTTTCATTTTGTAATTGGCCCTAACGCAGAAGGCCTTACAACTAAATATGTTAAAGATTTAGGCCCTAACACTTGGTCATTTTTTGCCAAGTGTCTCTATCAATGCCAAAGTGAGAGATTCTTGTCAAGTAATGTTTTGGGAGGACTATGCATCACTTAAGGGTTGTAATTTATGGAAACACTTATGCTGGAGTGATCACATGAAGTAAGATTAGGTACCGGAGACACAGTCATGAAAATGACTAAGTATAGAATGAGAGTAACAATATTATGTAGTACAATTTTGGTCAGTAAAGATGATACATGATGTATTATGGCTTGTTATGTTAAAGGAAGACATTTTGGGATATGTATGACCTTTAGTTAAGGTCACACATGTTTTGGAGTTGATATTAGGAAGAAACAACGAAATGAAGGTAGAGGAAGATAGAGAATCACTGAAAGATGGTATATGAATAGTTGTGATGACTGAGGGAAAATCAGATGAAATGGTAATGTGCTAAGTTAGATGAAATTTGTATATTTCCAACACCTTGGTAATATAAGATCATCAACTCAATTTTTATCATTTGTATAGGTATTTATTATATTTTGTAGTGTATTTGGGATAAAAAAAATGACAAAATTATTATAAGTATAGAGTCTTTTGTAGAAGTGAAATGTATCTATGAGAGGATGATATGATGGATGTGAATAGCATATGTGAGATTAGAGATTGACAGAGCTATAACTGGTACTATCAAAGCATAGAAGATGCTTGCATAGTTCACTTTTTGAAGAACATTTTTATGAGAGTATTTTGATTGTAAGCATTGTAAGCTCACCACCTTTTATAGGGTTTTTGTATACCCCTAATAGGGGTTTTTATTCCTCTAACAAGGAAATGTACTATGTAATACTCATCTCCTAATAGGGATAGATCTCCTAATAGGGATACTAGATTTTAGTGCATAGTTGTGGGTACCATCCCCACCAGGGTTTTCCATTGGCAAGGGTTTCCTTGAGAACAAATAATTGTGTTATGAGTTATGTTTTATGTGTTTATGTTCTTTTCATTTTAGAATTGATATGGTTTATTTGCAATTGGTTGAAGTTTAATTTAAAGTGTTGTAATATTGATTCACCCCCCCCCACTTCTTAGTATTACTTAATCCTAACAATTTTCAATGATTATCCAAAGAGCATAAGGCTTGAGTCCCTCCAAAAGTCAAAAATAGATAAATAAAGGAAAGTAAAATAAAATAAATCCATCCTATGGTGAAAACCACTTCTTGTGGTATCTTGGACAACAACCATGATGAAAACTTGGAAAATAGGCATCATGCATAATTCCTCTCTCTGGCACTCTATACTTGGGGACCATTTTCATGCATAATATCATCCATCTATCTACCATTTATCTCACTTGCATCAGTATTCTAACTTTCACCTTTGATCTTGACAGGGTTGAACATATTTGTGAGCATTAACTATCTTGACATACATTATCCTATCGATTAGCCTATTCACTTGTTTCATTCATGCTACTCTATCATGATCTTTCTTATCATGAATCCACCTTCATTATTCCTAAGAAGTCTTCACATAATCCCAAACTGTCACTCATAGCCTTCATCACGCCTTTATCATGATTGTGTGATCCTATCCACATTGATCCCTTGATCTTAATCCAAATGAAAAATGAAAGAAAAAAAAGTATGTTATAGAAAGTCTCTTGATATGTTGACTCCTTCACCTCATTGTCATGCCACCAGGTCAGTATCCCATACATTATCTAACACCAAATTACTAGCCTACATTGTGATTTTATTTTTCCCTAGCCTGGATAATCTTGGGGAGATGGTCCTATCGGTAACAGACTTTCTTCATCCATCATTTCCTATTCATATCTAAATCATCAGTTTGAAAATCCATCTTTCATGTCTAATAGCTTGCTAGACATTCGGGACAAATCAATGTGATCTTGTTTGAGAACTAGGGATCTCTAAAAATCTAAAAATGTGAAAATGTTTCTAAAACGAAATCCAAAAAATATTAAAATTATTTGAATGTCCAAAAACATAAAAATCTCTAAATAATCCAAAAAAATCAAAATATCTAAAATTCAAAAACATAAAAAAAATCTCTAAATAATCCAAAAAAATAAAAAATATCTAAAATTCAAAAACATTAAAAATCTTTAAAAATTAAAAATTCTTTTAAAAATCCAAAAAATGTAAAATTTTAAATTACTATCAAAAGTTGCATTTCCCAACAAAGCATTATCTTTTCCAGATCAAACTGGGGGCACTAATCCAAATTCAATGAGCTTAGTAAAGAAGACATCAATTGGCTCAAATCATTGTATCAAATTCAAAAAATTGCTACACTTGAACTTATTGATCAATATCACATTTCAAACAACCAAATACTTGATCTAAACAACAACATTTGACAAATCAAATCAAAATCTAAAAAGCTTAATCAAATAAAAAATCTCCAAACAACAAATTAAATCAAAATCTAAAAAGGCTTAAACATAACTAAGAAAAAAAGTGGATGAAGTTTTTGAAATATGGATCTACAAACAAAAACAAAAAAATGTTCAAAGTGTTACATTATTTTTGGAATCTTATCTTTTAGAAAATTGATGAAAGTTGACTAGATGAGCGATGATGAAGACATGATATTTTCTTGATTTATGCTTGAGTGCTTGCCATGTTGATTCATAGAAGTATGTGAATTCATATAATGACATAATCATTAAAGAATCATTAAGGGCATTTGTATATGAAAGGGATCAGTTATTTGTTTGTTTACTTGCAATCTTAGAATTTGAGGAAAGCGGTATACATATCATCATGGTTGAAAATCTAACCAGTGAGAGTTGTACCAATTTCATGCTCCAAAATCTCGATGATGAAAATAAGCATCCAAATTTTGAATAGTGATAGCTAGCTACATCCATGGTAGATTAATTGCATATTAGCTTGCATGTTGTAATGCCCCACTAGGGAACCCATAAGAAATAGGTAAAAATTTAAAGAAAAGAAACTATTATTTTTTAAAACATTACTAACACCTCATTGATTACATCTAAAAATAAATATTTCCTTAAAGGTTCCCTTATTGATACTTCACCAATATTAAAACCAATTGTATTAATGAACTAATTGATATGGGGATCCTTACTAGCAACCGCAACCATGTAACCCCGGTCCCCCCTTTATGAATAGGGATCTATCCTGATAGTTATCCCTAGTCCCGGTACTCCGATCATTTTTGTGTGGCCTTATTATATTTTCTTTCATTATCTTTTAACTCCCCCCTTCCCAGATTAATTTTTAAGGGTATCACATGATTAAAAACTCACCATAATATCATCTACCAATCACTTTGTGTTCCAACACCTATGGTGAGCCACACACCTAGGGTTCCTATTCCCATACCCAAAACATGACAAAAGAAATGTAATACTTCAAATTATTTATTTCAAATGTTTAGGAAACTCTCATATGTACTCAGACTGACAAGACAAGCCCTAACCATAACCGTAAACAACATAAGAATAATCCAAGGATGCCACATAATCAGGACACCTTAAGTACAACATTATGATCAACCTAAATAAATAAAATAAACATTAAGAGAGGTACCAAGATGTAGATAGAGACCAAGATCAAGGTTGGAAGATATAGACCAAACCCCGAGCCAAACAGGTACCCAACACTGAAATCCATAACTCCAAAGTTTCCAAAATAGGTCCAAATAGAACATAAAAGTAATATAAATTATAAACTAATAAAGATTGATGGGGAAAGGAATGTACTATAAAATAATGAACCTACGGGGACCAATGAATCAAGGAAAGAAGACAAAGTAATCTTGTCTTAGAATGGTGGTAAGATATTACATATTTAAGTGTTGGTGAATTTTCTCTTGTGGGTTGGTTCCAAGAGTGATATTGATTAAGAGAGGAGTGAAATTGTATTGTAGATGTGTCCTAGTGGTTTGAATCATAAGGGACCCTTTATCTGTGTGATTTTAGATATTGTCTAAGAGATATATGCATGACTATATCTAGAAACATATGCACGAGTGTCATAAAAATATAGTCTTAGTATCAGGAGCATAACTTTTGTTTGCATTGTTGGATTTTCCTAATTTTAATATATGTTGGCTAAACCCTATTTGTGCACATTCTCATTGGAGAAATTTTCATAATAATGTTGGTTTCAAAAGTTATTTAAAATAGAGTACAGGTATAGGGAAACAAACTAGAACACTTTGTCCATTTCCAATTGATTTTTTTTTTCATTATCATCCTATCTATAAATCATTTCACAATAGAAACTTTACAAATCATATGAACATTATAAATATTTAAGAACACACACACATATACATAGATAAATATGCCAAATTAAAATTATATAATCAATCATAGACTTCTAGGAAGAAATTTGAATCAAAAATATCATAGACAAATTCCTAAACACTTCTCTTATGCAATATTTTTTTAATAGCCAAATAACCAATCTAATTATTCATATAACTATAGTAGATTTAAAACACACATCAATACTTTTTATAATTAATAAAAACACCCATCCACACAATCCTATAGGAAAGAAGGTGATTCTTCTTGGTTCCAGATCCTATAGGTGGAGTCTTTCAGAGAATCCCTGTGTGGCCCTACCTTGACCAAACTTAGCTCGACAGTTATTTTGACACTTGGTTTATCTTTATGATACATTGTTTAGAGATATTAGACATATTTTGGATTATGACTTGCTATCATTGGACCTTATGAGATGTTTTTTATAGATTTATATGATGATGATGTTAGTCATAAACTTTATATGCTCATATTGGTTTCATGTTTACCTTATGATATATGAAATTCTAAGTTTTGCATTTCTTACATTATCTTATAGAATACTAAAATGCTCATAGTGTACTTGATGAAGGGTGCTCCCCTTAATACCACAAACACATAACAGACATAGGGAAACAAAAAAAATAATATGCAAGAACAGAAAATTGGCTTCTTATTATCTCCACAAATGTGGAATTACAAATTTTCAGAATTACAACATGCAAAGCCACATGGGCATTCCCTTACAATATTCTGTAGGACAAAGCCTGGAACTATTACCCAGAACTATTCTGAACTGCCTAAAACAATAATACAGTCTTCCTTATATAGGCAATTATCCACCGCCTGGGAAGGTTCCAGAATTTTAGCCAATAAGGCCGACCAAACTTAGAATTATTTTATTTTACATTTTATTACATCATAGTCGGCTCAAGATAACCTTTGAAACCCGAACAGAAATTTTGAAGAAAATTATTTTTCGCCATTTCAGGTGGCCCAACTTTCGAAGACCATAAGTCATCACCAGTTGACCCGCTCGGCCACTATAACCCCATTTCGGAAACGCCACGAAGCGCTCTACAGGCTTGATTGGCGCAAGTGCTTGTCACCCAAATTTTCAACCTCATTCGGGGCCTCTAAAGCCTTCAAAACTGAGTTCGAAGTTTCTGTACCCTGTTGCTAATACCGAAAATCTTCAATATCTTCAAAACTACACTTGATTTGGCAATGAAACTTTACTGGCAGACTTATATGACCAAAATCAACCTCCAAGAAAGAAATCAGATCATTCTGAGCACATACAAAAATTACCAAAAATAGTAACTTTCCATAAATAGCAGCTCTGCACAAAATAGCCCTTATTGAATACAAAAATAGAAATATTTTTGGGTGATGCAAGATTGCTCTTACACCCAGGATGTTCCTGCATCAGACACCCGGGGTAATTTGAGAAGTGACCCGGTCACGACTCAGGCGTGTAGAGGAAAACCAAGACGGTTAACCTCCTCCTTTGTTAGCCATGATGAATCTTCAACAGGTTGTCCTTTCCATTTGACCAAATATTCTTCATATGTCCTATTCCTTGTGCTTCTGCCAACACGATTGTCCAGTATGTCTTCAATCTCCTTGATATCTGAACTAGTTGCTGGAATACTCCACTGTGCTGCTGTGATCTCATCTTCAACACCTCCTTCATGATACTCTGTCAGATCTAAAATGTTAAACACTGGTGAAATATTTAGCTCAGTAGGCAATTCTACCTCATATGCGTTTCCTGAATCATGCTTCTTCAATATCTTACATGGTCCAAACTTCTTCATTTTCAACTTGTTATATGTACCAACTGGAAACCGCTCCTTCCGCAAATGAACCATGACTTCATCACCAACCTGAAATTCCTTATACCTCCTTTTCTCATCTGCCTTAGCCTTATACTGTGCATTCATCTTGGTAATATGCTTTCTCACCTCCTCACGGATGTTCTTCAAGTGTTCTGAAAAATCCTCAGCTTCAGCACTACTTATTTCTCCTTTATCTATCTTTCTCAATTCAGATGCATTTCTTGGACTACTTCCATATACAATCTGGAATGGTGATTTACCAGTGCTCCTGTTGACAGAATTATTGTATGCAAATTCCGCTTATGGTAAAATCAAATCCCATCCTGCTGGCTTATCTCCAACCAAACATCTCAGCAAATTCCCCAAACTCCTATTCACCACCTCTGTCTGTCCATCAGTCTGTGGATGATGTGATGAACTAAACTTCAAATCTATCTTCAACTTCTTCCACAATGTACGCCAAAAATATCCAACAAACTTAGTGTCCTGATCTGAAACTATGGTCTTCGGCAAACCATGAAGTCTCACTACTTCTCTGAAAAATAATTCGGCTACATGAATAGCATCATTAGTCTTCTTGCAGGGAATGAAATGTGCCATCTTTGAAAATCTGTCAACCACCACAAAAATTGAATCATGTCCCCGCTGTGTCCTTGGTAAACCAAGAACAAAGTCCATGCTGATATCCTCCCAAGGCTTCTCTGGTACAGGTAATGGCTGATACAACCCTGTATTCTGCTTCACTCCTTTCGCCATCTGACATACTCTGCAACTCTGTACAAACTTCTTCACATCTTGCTGCAACTGTGGCCAATAATAATTCTCACTAACCAAACCAAGGGTTTTGTCACGACCAAAATATCCAGCCAATCCTCCGCTATGCTTCTCCTTGATGAGATTCTCCCTCATAGAGCTTCGTGGAATGCACAACTGACTCCCTCTGAATAGCATATCATCCTGGATGATGAAATCCAACCATTTTGTCCTGTCTAGAGTAACAGGTTCTGTACAAGCTTTCCAGGCTTCACCAAAATCAGGATCCTCTGGATACAAATTCTTGAGTTCCCTGAACCCAACCACTTCAATCTGCATTTCTGTCAGCAATAGTTGCCTTCTGCTAAGAGCATCTGCAACCCTATTAGACTTTCCACTCCTGTGTTTCAAAACAAATGTATAACTCTGCAAAAACTCGACCCATTTCAAATGCCTTTGATTCAATTTTCCTTGACTATTCAAATATTGCAAAGCTTGATGATCAGTATACAAAACAAACTCCTTAGGAAGCAGATAATGTCTCCACTTCTTTAATGCCTGAACTATAGCATAAAATTCCTGATCATAAACAGAATATTTTCTCTTGGCATCATTTAACTTCTCACTGAAATAAGCAATAGGTTTACCTTCTTGGCTCATAACAGCTCCTATTGCAGTACCACTAGCATCACAATCTACTTGAAACACCTTATTAAAATCTGAAAGTGCTAAAATAGGTTGTTCTGTAACTTTTTGTTTCAATAATTGAAAACTCTTTTCTGCTCCTTTAGTCCACTTAAACTCTTTTCTATCCCCTCTCATTGTTTTAGTCAAGGGTCCACAAATACTGCTAAAATTTCTGATAAACTTTCTATAAAAGCTAGCTAGACCGTGAAAAGATCTTACCTCAGTAGCACTCCTTGGAGTAGGCCATTCAAGGATAGCTTGCACCTTCTCTGGGTCCATTTTTAGACCTTCTGCTGAAACTACAAATCCCAAATACACTAACTCTTTCTTCACAAAACTGCACTTCTTCAAATTAACCAACAATTTCTCTTCTCTCAACT
The DNA here is from genome assembly GCA_027943335.1 of Chamaecyparis obtusa. Lineage (NCBI taxonomy): Eukaryota > Viridiplantae > Streptophyta > Pinopsida > Cupressales > Cupressaceae > Chamaecyparis > Chamaecyparis obtusa. The sequence continues at coordinate 28,824 of BSBK01009869.1, read as the reverse complement.
TCTCAAATACCATACGAATATGCATCATATGCTCATCCAATGTCTTACTAAAGATCAAAATATCATCTAAGTAAACAATGGCAAACTTACCCAGAAATTCTTTCAGAACCTCGTTCATGAGCCGCATGAAAGTGCTCGGTGCATTGGTTAGCCCAAAAGGCATGACTAACCACTCATACAGTCCTTCCTTTGTCTTGAAGGCAGTCTTCCATTCATCTCCTTCTTTGATCCGAATCTGATGATATCCACTCTTCAGATCTATCTTTGAGAAATACACAGCTCCACTCAAACAGTCCATAATATCATCCATTCGTGGCAATGGAAACCTGTACTTGATTGTGATCTTGTTTATTGCCCTAGAATCTATACACATCCTCCATTCTCCATTCTTCTTTGGTGCTAATACCGCTGGTACAGCACAGGGACTCAGACTCTCATGGATCAAACCTTTCTGTAACAGTTCATGTACTTGTCTGTTCAACTCCTCACTTTCTGCAGGTGTCATTCTGTGTGCTGCCTTATTCGGCAAACTCGCTCCTAGGATCAAGTCCATCTGATGACTGATCTTCCTGACTGGTGGTAATCCATCAGGCACGTTATCGGATATAATATCCTGGAACTCATTCAACAAATCTGCAACTTCTACATGAACATCTTCTACTTCCTCTTTACCAGCTTTTGGAATTAAAGAAAAACATACATGCTCATGCCTCATACCATCTAGGAATTTCCTTCCATCAACAAATGTTATTCTTGCATTACCACATACCTTTTCTTCGGTCTCCTTCAATGGCTTTAGCTTATGTCGCACTCCATCCTTTGTCAGGGAATAGGTATTCGCACGACCATCGTGTACAGCACATCTGTCAAACTGCCACGGTCTACCCAATAACATATGACATGCATCCATAGAGATGATATCACATAGTACCTCATCTTGGTACCCGTCGATCTTGAACTTCACTAGGCATTGTTCATTGACCATGACCTTGTGGTCATCCTGTACCCAGGCAATCCGATATGGATGTGGGTGTTTCTGTCTCTTGAGTTTCAACTTTGTCACCATCTCTTCTGACACCAAATTGTCAGTGCTTCCACTATCAATAATCACATCACAACATTTACCTTCACACTTGCACCTAGTGCGAAACAGGCTCCTCCTTTGCTCAGGTTCATTCTCACCACTCAACAGGACTCTTCTGTTAATCAACGTTTCTCCTCTTTCAGCATCTTCAAAATTTGATGATCTGGCATCTTCATCTACATGCGCAACTCTGGCCTGGCCTTCATTTCTCCTATCTGTTCTGCCTTGGCACTGAGGACATTCAAATGCCCTATGACCTTCTTCTCCACAGTGAAAACATGTTCCACGGAAGCCACCTCTTCCAGATCCTTGTCCTCTTCCTCTTCCTCTCTGATCTCTATTATTCTGATCCTCGAAGCGATTGGAATTATTTCCTCACTGATTTTGACTGCTACTGGCCTCATCCTTCTTTTTCGGATCTTCATTTCGGCCACCATATGACCGTCCACCAGATCATCCATCGCGACCTCTTCCGTTTTGTCTGCTCTCAAACTTCTTGTTCAGCTTTTCCTCTACTTTTAGGGCAAACTGGTATGCCTCTTCAATACTGTTCATTCGAACCAGATTCAGCTCCTCCTGAATGCTTGGCCTTAACCCATTAAGGTATCAGGCAACTTTCTCTTTATCAGCTTCTGCATGGCCTGTTCTGATGAGAAGTCGATAGAACTCTTCTGTATACTCCTGAACAGATCTTCCTGCTTGCTTCAAACTTTGCATTTTTTTCAGTAGGTCAAGCTCGTAATCAACAGGAATGAACTGTCACTTCAATTTATCCACCATCCGATCCCATCTTGTGATTTTATCTTTCCCTCTTCTATTTCGCTCCAATTGAATTTCTTGCCACCAGATCTTCGCATGACCTTTCAATCTGGCCTTCGCAAATTTGACCCTATCAGGATCTTCAACATCTTCATACTCAAAATATTCCTCACATTCATTGATCCAGTCGATCAATTCCTCTAGGTTAAGATTTCCAGAAAATGTAGGAACCTCAATCTTAGGTCTTTTCCCAATCTTGGAAATCGCCCGAAAAAGTCTTTCTTCCTCCTGGTTCACAATTTCAACTTCTTCTTCTTGATATTCTTCTTCGGCTTCATCCTCGCTTTCATCTCTGACATTAAGATTCATTCCTCTACAAATCTCTTCTTGCAATGCTCGCACTTGTCTCTGCAGCTCTCTAACCTCGGGTGTCACAACACCAGCTCTTCCGCCACGTTCCCTTCGTGGAGGCATTTTTGCGATGCGCGCTGAAACCCTAGCCACGTTCTTGGTGCAAACTGCCTCACAGTCGGTGATCTGTTTACACACTCAAGAACTCCTGCTCTGATACCACTTGATGAAGGGTGCTCCCCTTAATACCACAAACACATAACAGACATAGGGAAACAACAACAATAATATGCAAGAACAGAAAATTGGCTTCTTATTATCTCCACAAATGTGGAATTACAAATTTTCATAATTACAACATGCAAAGCCACATGGGCATTCCCTTACAATATTCTATAGGACAAAGCCTCGAACTATTACCCAGAACTATTCTGAACTGCCTAAGACAATAATACAGCCTTCCTTATATAGGTAATTATCCACCGCCTGGGAAGGTTCCAGAATTTTAGCAAATAAGGCCGACCAAACTTAGAATTATTTTATTTTACATTTTATTACATCATAGTCAGCTCAAGATAACCTTTGAAACCCGAACAAAAATTTTGAAGAAAATTATTTTTCGCCATTTCAGGTGGCCCAACTTCCGAAGACCATAAGTCATCACCAGTTGATCCGCTCGGCCACTATAACCCCATTTCGGAAACGCCACGAAGCGCTCTACAGGCTTCACTGGCGCAAGCACTCGTCACCCAAATTTTCGACCTCATCCGGGGCCTCTAAATCCTTCAAAACTGAGTTTGAAGTTTCTGTACCCTGCTGCTAATACCGAAAATCTTCAATATCTTCAAAACTACACTTGATCTGGCAATGAAACTTTACTGGCAGACTTATATGACCAAAATCAACCTCCAAGAAAGAAATCAGATCATTCTGAGCACATACAAAAATTACCAAAAATAGTAACTTTCCATAAATAGCAGCTCTGCACAAAATAGCCCTTATTGAATACAAAAACAGAAATATTTTTGGGTGATGCAAGATTGCTCTTACACCCAGGATGCTCCTGCATCAGTACTGTTTCAATGATCTAACTTAGGGTCACTTATTTATGTGAAAATTGAAATTACATTTCGATGTTTGAACAATTAGGGTATAATGTGGATTATGTTTATGATTCATGAAATCCAGTTCCTTTATATACATTGAGTTCAGATGTTATTATTTCACTTTCGATATGATTATATATGCATTGAGTTTATGAGGTACTGACATCAGAATTGAGTGTGCATGATTATGACCATAGTTGTAAATATAGGGAAACATGATGGATCTATGTGAAAATCAATTTAAAACCAAGGTCAAATCTAACAAGGGAATGACCTCTTTGTTACATGATTTTATTCATAAATGTGATGCATGTATATATGTGGTTGCAAATTTTTGTAAATGAATTAATAGATGTAATTTCATTTTGTGAAAAATTTAATGTTAAATATCCACTAGGCATGCCAAGTGTGTAATGTGATGTGTACTTTTGTGAGGTGTCACTTGACACCATTGTGATAAGATGGCATGCCTAAATGGAATGTAGACCCCACATTTTTCATAGGTTATCTTGTCTATCCATAGGCTTGATAGTGGTTTAGGGAACCAAAGCTTATGTCATCATGATTCCATTTTCGGATGTAAGCTTAATTAGGGTTTTTGAAGGGTTATATGGAGCCCTATGTTGTAGTTAAGGTTGGTTTTTAGTGCTCCAAGTCATGTACATGGGTTAGGAGGCCTAATTTTACCATTTCCACTTCTCTAAGATTCCATTGCATCTCTAAATGGGCCATCTTTGGTAATGACAAATTTAGGAATATTTTCTAGGATATCTCACATTTCAATGTTTTGAATTGATTTCCATTTCCATAACAAAGGCAAGTGTCAAGTTAGCTAGGATGTAGAAACCTAACTTACTTGGGATGAGGGAATGAGAGAGGAAGGATATAGAGTCATTAGGAAAAAGAAACTAGGGGTGGAGGGACTTCTTGACCATGCTAGTTTTGATTTGATAGGAAGAGACTTTGGAAATTCTAGGAGTTTTTTAGAAGGGAGGATAAGCAAGGAAAGAAAGGATTAGCTCTTCTAAAAAGCTCCATCACCATTGCATAGGGAAAATTTTGGTGGTTCTTCCTTGTGTTGTTCATGTTGTTGTATTGTGAAGATGGATCTTTTGTGTGAGTATGTGATGTTTTGTTTTCTTTATGCAAATCTATTTTATTCTTCTTTCTCCTTTTTGTGTTTTTCTATTGTGAAATGGGTATGCAAGATAATTCTCTTCCTTTCGAAGATTTGAGAATATCTTAGGGTGAAGGGCTTAGTTGGGGAATCTATGTGTTTGAGAGCTTGGATGTATGGGCATCCTTGAGGCCTACTTATGTTATACCTTGGGGGCCATAAGGGATGTTTTTTTTATACTCATATGATGAGCTAGTATGTTGGAAGGGAGCCTTGTGAAAAAATGTAATTTTTTTTTTATGTATGGCATCTCTATATGAGATAATTCCACCTTCACCCATATTGAGATCAATTATGAATTCCTATGTGAAAGCTTGGGAATGGGAGTAATAATGTGATTGTTTATGTCTCAAAATGTTGAATGTATGTTTTAGGTGTGTATAATATTTGTAAACTATTCCTTGTTTCCCCTAGCTCAGGGGTGGCCACAAAATGGCCTAGGCTGGGAGCTAAACCTCCATGGTCATGTGAAAAAGTTTTTTTTGTGCTATAGGTTTTTCTTGCATGGTGTGAAGATGAAGTTCAAGTTTCAAGGTTCAATTTAAAGTTGAAAAATTTAAGGAAATGTTTAAAGTGTATTAAGCTTAAGTGATCTTTCTTTACTCATATTGTTTTCTAAGATATGTAATTGTAAAAGAGAAAATGTTGGAATTAAGGCTTATATGTTATCCTCTTGGATGAAGGTTTTATACTAGTTGAATTTCAAATTTATTTCTTAGTAAAATTATTGCTTCTTTAAAAGTTAAATTTACTACATCTATAAATAAATTTTAAATCACTTTCCTACATTTATGTTAAATCAAATTGTAATGGAATGAAAATGTTTAGTTTAATAATTAACTTAAAATCTTGCAAAACCTAAGTTGATGAAATGATGAAACTTTCTAAGTTAAGCAATACAATACATGATATTAAAAATGATTTTATTTTTTGAATAAAAGAAGAAATAAAGCATCATGCATTTAAAAGACATTTATCAGCTATTTCTAATTGTAATAAACATCTATATTTTAAAAGGGGTAAATTTCATTATGTTTTTTTGAGTAGTTTTTTGGGCATTACATTCTGGTATTAGAGCCAATTTCAGCTCTAGGGACCTTGTTTGAAATTTTAAATTTCCCAAATTTTTGTAAATGGGAGTAGACACAAACATTATCTTAGAATTAGGGGAGATAGGTACTGAGAGGGGAAGGGTGAATCGGTGTCTTCAAAAAATTTATTTGTAAACCTTCTAGATCTATGACTGTAAATAGTGATAACCTTTGCAAAATAGCTTGTATCCAATTGCATGAATCAATCATTCATTTAACTTAAGAAAGTAAAAAATATGAAATCAAGTAGCAATCACATAACACAAGTATTTTGGTAACGCAAAAACCCTTGTTAGAAGGTAAAAACTATGGTGGGGATGACACCCATAAATTCTTCACTACTCCAGATAGAAAAGGTTTGCATGTTACGGCTACAAGTTTTAATCACTTTTGGTGATCTTACCCTATTACGAGTAACTTATTAGATCAACTAGATCTACCTAGTTATAGAATTTTAACAACACTAATGAAGTGTCCGCTCAGTTAAGAGATTTACATAAGACTATTAAGTCTACTCTATTAAGAGATTTATCCAAAATATTTATTTAAATTGTTAGAAAGCAACAGGAAATTATTTGTTAACTGACAACTCAATTGTCTGATACAGATCTATAGGTTTTGACAAAATATAACCTTGACTATGATGAATCTCTGCTCTGAATCTACTCGGTAGCCTTTTTTGATTCTACCCAATCTGATATTTGTTGGAAATTTGGCTGAGTTGATTACATATATGTTGTAATTATGTCAACATATTATCCACATGAAGATAGCATGGGTTAGAGAGAAAGTATGACAGAGCGCATTGCAAATTTGTCTAAGTATGACATAATATTTTTACCAGTGAACCTAGACATAGTTTTTATTTACAATATTGATTGGAGAATGTTCAATGCTTGTGGACTTGAACATAGACTCTATGATGACTATTGAACACTCATCCTAGAGTGCAAGTGAGTATGGCATGTATAGAAGAAGCTATGACAATTTTACCAAAGACAGTGTGAAGCTGATAGGACATAATATGAAGACAAAATTATTTTGTTTATTAAAATAATGACTTAACAATATAAAGGGATGACATCCTAGATGTTAAATCTTGGATAAATTTATTTGTATAAATGTAATTGTAATTGTAAGAAAAGATATGAGAGATGTATGATGAAGTAATGAAATATAATAAAGTAGTGATATGATGTGAAATATATGATGCATATGTAATAGTGATAGTGAAAGAGTAGAAAAAAGATATTGATGCAAGAAGTATAAGCTTATGTACCTTAACCTTCTTTTGTAATTAGTGTATATTTTACATTACTTGTTTGGGCAGTGGGCTCATCTGGTAATCACATTTTGTACTGCCAACTCCTAATAGGGTTGATGCTTCTAAGAAGGCCTATAGTCCCTTAATCAGAACTTATATACTATATGTTTGTAATAGACTCTTAACAGGGTCAACATTCTTAACAGGATACTTTTGATTAGTGGATCTTTGTGGGTACCATCCCCACCAGGGTTTTCCCCTGGCCAGGGTTTCCTCAAGAACAAATAACATGTTATGAGTTCTTTAGTCTTATTGCTATGCATGTTGTTTAGCTTCTTATGTTATGCATGTATAAAGATAATTTGTTATATCCATAATTGGGCAAAGGATAAAGTTTGTAGAATATTGATCCACCCCCCCCCCCCTCTCAGTATTCCCTATTTCTAACAATTGGTATCAGAGCTTAGTTACTCAGAAAATAATCATTCAAGGAAAGCCTAGCAGCTTGAGTAAGATCTCTATGGATATGGATCAACTACAGAAGAATCTTGAAGAAGCTCTTGAATAGATTGAATTGATTACTATTGAAAAAGATACTTTGAAAAGAAAATATGATGATGCAAAGAACCTCATTGAGAAACTGAAAAACAAGTTGGAAGATCTGAGATCTGAAAAGGAATTCAAAGTTTTTATTGAAGATTGTGATGACAATTTAGAAAAATAAAATGAGATCCTTAAGCATGAAATAAAGATAAGAAATTTGAAGCTTAGTTTGAGAGATGGAAATGGAAAGAATGAAGTAAATCTGAAATCTGAGAATGAAAGACTAAAGACTGAAAATGAAAGACTAAAATCTAAACTTTGTAAAGTAACATCTGAACTTGAGAAAGTCAATTTATAGTATGATGAACTTGAGAAATACAATAAAATTGTGAAAGGTGAATTGACTCAATCCAAACAACAACTTGAGAGGCTATATTCAAACAGTGAGAAGATTGATGAACAAATATCTTATCAAAAACCTTTCTATGATAAGACTGGTCTTGGATTCAACACTTTTAAAGAAAATGATGAAAGAAAGGAACTAGATCTGAAAATATTTGAAAGCATAAATGAGATGAAGTTTGATGAGATCAAAAAATCTGAAGATACACCTAAAGAAGAAGAATCACCGAAGCAAGAGGAATTACCCAAAGGTATGCAAAAAGAATTCAAAGGTAGATGTTTTTCTTGTAATACTATTGGTCATATGAAGAGAGATTGCACAGGTAAGAAATTTAAACCTCTTAATGGTTACTATTATAATTGTCATGGTTTTGGACATAGAGCTATTGAATGTAGGAAACCTAAATTTATTGAGAATAATGATGGTATTAGAATGTTTAAGAATACTAAAAATGCATATAACAAACCTACTGAAGATATGAATAGAAGAAATTGAGTAATATGTTATAGATGAAACAAGGTTGGACACATTGCTAGAAACTGCAGATCACAAATCAATCAGCCTGGACCAAGATATGGAAACAATAAAATTGTTTTTCAGATATGCAATAAGATTGGACATACAAGAAGGTTTTGTAGAATGAACAATATAATTTTTCATCCTAATCCTAATACCAACAATCATGCAAGAAGAAATGAAGATGCAAGTAACAATCAGAAAGGATGCTATAGTAATTTAGATGAAGTGAAGTATATCAAAAGCATAGACCAAGGAGACATATTCAACATTAAAGGAAATCAGGAAGGTGAAGTATCAAAAGGTAAGAATGAATCTTTACCTAACCCATCTCAAAGTACTTAATTTATGAAAATTGTAGTAGAATAGGAACTTAGATTAGTGTAGAAGTAGATATATGATGAATTGAGTCTTGCACAGTTAATGCAATGTAGTTTATGATATTCTAATGCTATGGTTAAGAGCACAAAGAAAAATATTGTATTTTGCAAGATTGCAAGAAGTTTTAATTTTTGCAGGTTAGTAGAAATAGATATTTGGAAAGGAGTGGCAAAAGAATTGAATGCGATGTCAAATCTAAGTGAGATTGAATTAATAAAAGGTCATGATCGGTATTATTTGATCATCAAAGTGAAATCAAGTGCTAAGGAGATCAAAGAGTAGTGTTTGGAAGCATTTTGCAAGCATTTGGAGAAGAATTTTGTGTCGAATCTATGCAAGCCCTAAATTCATGAAATTAAGGTATTTTACTTGACAAATCTTTAAATCAGTGAAGGAATTAGAAGAAATCATGGATGTTTCTTTAATGCACAATGTTAGAGATAAGAATAGATCTAAGTTTAAAAGGGAACCAGTAGAACCCTTGGAAGATGATCCTAGGTTAGCTTTATCATCCATACAAGATGGAGTTTTACACCTAGAGAATGTCAGTTTTTATCTTGTTAGAATAACTGAGAGGGGGTTGAATCAGTTATCCAGTGTCCCAATTCAAAATATATAATTCAAAACATCTTCTTTAATTTTTGCTCATCGGTAAGGAATAATAACTCTCACTATCTGTCTGTGCTTTTACCAATTACCAGTCTAATACTTATAACAGTTTACCAATCAAATCTAACATGTAACATGTAAAGAATGATAACCAACAATTATCAAAATCAACACATAACACAAGAGATTTAACGTGGAAACCTTGTAAAGGGAAAAACCACTTGGGACCAACAACCCAAAATTGTTCACTCTTCTGAAGTGAGGTCAGTTAAGACCCAACCCTGTTAAAGGGTACAAACACACTATCAGGTGTGACCTTGTTAGAGAATTTTAGACTAGAAGTTATCATCCAACTAGCATTCACTATGGGGTTGATAGGATAACAATGTTCATTCTATGAATGATACATCATAAGACTTTCAGAGTCCACTCAGTTAAGAGATTTAGACTGTATATAATGGTTAAATGTGTAACAGTAAAATGACCTGCCTTAATACAACTTCAATTACAGATTACAGATCAATATTTAGTCCATACAAATCCTTCTTATCAATATTTCACTTCAGATTGAATACTGTATCAACTTACTATCCATCAGTAATTACTCTCTATAGCTCAGTAACTATTCTGTAGCTGGGTTCTCACTAACTAGTATGATCAGAATGCATGAAAGCTTGTTCACGCAAAATTCCTGCAGCTTCTTCTTCTAGCTCTCTTCATAAATAAATTATGTTCTCTTATATAGATGAGTAAATCATTTTCTTCTCCACCATCAGATTTTTCCACTCAAAACTTTCTCAGTACTTGTGTCAATAACACGTTTCAATTTGCTCCGTTAGATGTTCCTTGAATTTTATCAACTATTGATCTTTGTAACAAACTTTATCTCTTACCTTGATGTTATACTCTTGCTAGCTCATCAATCTTATCGGCTAAACTAATCATTTAATTCATTCTGTCCTCCTTGATTAACAAAGAATGTGTCGGTGAACACTGCTCAATTAATATTGCAGTCGGTATACACTACACTCCATTGGTGTATACTAGAAATGCTTCATTTACCGACAACATGGCTTTGTGTCTTTCAGCTCTATACTTCATTATAGATGAATGCAACATAATAAAGTCAATATTATCAAGTCATAGACTCATCAAAAAGTTACTCAATGTGTTCCTTATCCTCATCTGTCTTGTACATCTTTCCTCATGTAGATTTCTCTGTTCTTCATTTCTTTTCCACTTTTCTTTAGATGTCTTGATGTAGTAACTTACAAGATAAGTGTTGTCAAACTAGTTGACATTAGTGACAACATAATACTAATTTAATCATATTACATATCTAATTAGCAACTTCTCAGTGATCTTTAATCATAGATTCTTCAATCAAGTTCCAAATTAGTTGTAGTCCAACAATCTCTCCCTTTGGCATTGATGGAAACTCAAGTAATATGAAATGTACCATACACATACCAAATATACATTCTACAACTTTGTGAACAAATGATGTAAGTTGAATAGACTTAATATGTTTAATCACTATGTTACTGAACCAGCATTAAGTAATACAACTTTACCATTCTATAGTTGTAATCTTTTTAGTTCTTCTATTCTATTCAGATTGTCTCTTCCTTAGATAGTTCTCATTGTCTCTCCCTTTCATTGTTGTACATTCCTTTCATATTTTTTATCTCTCCCTTTGAAAACAATGCCAAATAATAGACCTAAGTTGAAAAGGGAACCAATAGAACCCTTGGAAGATGATCCTAGGTTAGCTTTATCATCCATACTAGATGGAGTTTTACACCTAGAGAATGTCAGAAGTTATCTTGGATGCAAGCTAGAGACTGTTAGTGATAGTGATTTCACCAATGAATATCAGAAGATCTATAATTAGAATATGACACTAAAACAAGGATTTGAATATTTGGAAGATAATGAAATTGTTATGTATGCATTACAGTATGAATTTGATAATGAAGAATGTACTAAGATTATCTTAAGCAGAATTCATAATGGGAAGTTTTGGTTAGAAGATAGAGTGATAGATATCATAGCTAATTTGATTCATGAAGTCACTGGATTATCTAAAACTAGAGCTATTCCTTTAAATGAGAAGAACATGAGGAAAATAGTCATTGACAATACAAATTCATCCTATAATGGAAGAGGAATTGTGATTAGTAAGATCAAACAAGATGATGTGAGATACTTATGCAAGATCCTAACCACTAAGTTTTGCGCAAATTCAAGAGAGGATGACATGGAAGCTGGAATGATACATGCAACTTATCTAATGTGTGTTGACAAGGTACAAGTTGATATGTGTGAAATTCTAAGAATTCAACTATTTGAGAATCTAGAGAAGATTAAGAAAACTAATATGCACAGTTTAGGTTCTCATCCTTAATCACCTATATGTTTTTTGATCTATTGAGAATATTTCCTTACACCATTGGAAATGAATAGAATGATGGCCAAAATACAATGGAAAGGATTAACCTAGTGTATAGAAGACATGTTATTGACAAAGTAATTGAGAGTGCAGTACTGATAATCAAGACATTTCAGAATATTGTGTCTAGCAGATCAAGTATCCCAAAGTCTCTTATGGAGAAGTATAAAGATGACATATGTTTTATGGTGGATACTGACTTTACCTATATTAATGTAGTAGAACCTAGAATAGAGTTGATAGACCCTCTTGGCTATGAGATATCTGAGGTAGAGATAGAAGAGTATGTTAGCAGGTTACTTAAGTGTAAGTTGGACAATCAATGTAACAGGTTTGGAATCTTTGAGGAGAACTTCAAATCCACAAAGACCCTAATTGAAGAGAAGAAGTCTAAGAAAAGAGTTGAGAGTATCATAAAGAAAATCCTAAAAGATACAGGGATGTTAGAGCATGAATTTTTAGTAGCAAAGCAAATAGAAGCAGCAGTCAAAGAGAGTGCACAAAAAGATGTTTTTTCTATTCCACCTTTATCATCAATTGCAACACAATAATAAGAATCACAAGTGAAGGTGAAAGTGGAATAAATTGAGAAGGATCAAGAAGCAAAGATATCCACTAGATCCACTTCCTCCACACCTAGCAAAAGAGTAAAGGAAAGTGCTACTCAACTAGGAAAGAGATAGAAAACTTTGGTGCAACCAGTTCTAAGAAAAAATGCAGAAATAAAATATGATGTCACTACTATTAAGAAGAAAGCTTGGAAATTGAAAGTTGACAAGCTTAATGAGAAGATCATTGAAGATGGAGACTTTACAAGAATGAATAAGTACTATGATCATTATGATTTTGTAGAGAGACTAAATCTAGAGAATGCAGTTGTAAAGCATATGATTTGGGCTAATAAGAAGTTTGATACAATTCAGGGATAGATACTTGATGATTTATATAATAAACTTGTGAATAGGAAGAAGAGAGAAACAGAAGAGGACACAACTATCAGAGAAAACCTTGTAAGGAAGCTTTGTTTAGTAAGAGATGAAACACATTTTTGTCAAATCATGAAATCCTTAAGAACCCATCTAAGAACCAAAAGGACAACCATTCAAATTATGGGAGGCAAATATGAAGAAAATAATTCTGAGATAGAGCAAGCAATTATCAAGGTTATGATAGAAAATGTTGGAGAACCATCAGTTGCAGGAGAGAAAGTAGGTGTGATAGAACAAGAGGACATTCCCTTTCCTCCAGCCATTAACATTGAAGATGAAAGCATGAATGTAGAAGGAACAAAGATCACCTTGGATACTGATGATAATGTATTCAAGAATTTGGAGAAAATTGTTGACAATTCAACCTTTGAAGAACAAGAAACTACAAAAGGAGAAGAGACAACAGTTGTAGAACCCCCAGTAATAGAAAAACAAGTATCCATTCCCTCTAAAGAAGATATCAGTCTTACTCCTAAGAATGGAAAGAAGAATAAGATTGGATCTATGATTGAGCATTTGGGAAAGGAAGTAGATGGTGACGATCAGATTGAATTGATCACATCCTTGAATAAAATCATTGGCAAGAATAAGAAAGTGAAAATTCTTGAAGGATGCCTGAAGGAAATTACTAAGAGGTTACAAAGCATTGTAACTACACAAATTGTAGAAGCAGACCCTCTAGAGAAAGCAAAGAAGGTAATGAGCACTTTTGTCAATGAATTCACAAACTTATCTGATATTACAAAAGTGAAAGCACAAGTAGCCTATGAGGCCAGAATGCTTTTGAACATCAGCCAAAATATCAGGAATGATATCAATAATCTTGATATTTGTATCAAGGATTTGAGGAAGAATTTGGAAACAGGAAAATCTCTTTACATACAGTGTAAAAATTAGAGACCTTGACAATAGAAAAAGATAAGAAGATGAAGATGAAGGAAGCAGAAATTCTGAATAAAACTAACCTTCTTTCTACCCCCAATGTGAAGTTATTTGATGTTGAGAAGAAAATTTGGAAGCTATATGATGAAATCATAGTTGTGCAAGATGAGAGAGACAAAAAAATGAAAAGATTCACTCTTTTGAGAGAGCACACTTATATGAAGTTAAGCATTATTGAAGAGCAATTGGACGAATGTCTTTCAGCTAAGACATCTTTTTAGAAGTTTAACTTTGAAAACCTCCAAGCATGTGAAATAGAATCTTATGGACTTAGCACACCACTCAATGTGGTAGACTCCATTAAGAAATCATGGGAGAAGGAGTTAGAAGCTATAAAGATTGATTTTGTAGATTGTGTTGCAAGCCTACCAACTTTGCAATAATTGAATTAAGGTATAATCTTTTTGTGATATAGTTTTGTAACCCTCCTTACCTATATTTTGTCATTGTTGTCAAAGGGTGAGAGATATATAGAAGAAAATTGATAGTATATGATAAGGATTGATACTCTTATGGGGAGTACTATATTAGAGATAAATTTTTTTGAGGAGTTATAAGGATAGTATATATTTCATACTATGGCCACAATTTTGAGATTTTGAAGTTGTACACTTAGCCAATTTTGTCATATGTTGCCACCAATGACAAAGGGGGAGATTGTTGGAAATTTGGAAGAGTTGATTACATAGATGTTTTCATTATGGAAACATATGATCCACATGAATATCACACAGGTCAGAGAGCAAGTATGATAGAGTGCATTGCAAATTTGTCTAAGTATGAGACAATATTTTTATCAGTGAACCTCAACATAGTTTTTGTTTGCGATGTTGATTGGAGAAATTTTAGTGCTTGTGCACTTGAACATAGACTCTATGATGACTATTGAACACCCATCTCAAAGTGAAAGTTAGTACAACATGTACGAAAGAAGTTATGATAATCTTACCGAAGATAATGTCAAGCTGACAGAACAAAATATGAAGACAAAATTAGTAAAGAGTTAAGGGATTATTTTGTTTATCAAAATAATGACTTAACAATATAAAGGGATGACATCCTAGATGTTAACTCTTGGATAAAGTTATTTTTGTAAATGTAATTGTAATTGTAAGAAAATATATGAGAGATGTATGATGAAGTAATGAAATATAATGAAGCAGTGATATGATGTGAAATATATGATGCATATGTAATAGTGATAGTGAAAGAATAGAGAAGAGATATTGATGGAAGCAGTATAAGGTTATGTACCTTAACCTTCTTTTGTAATCAGTGTATATTGTACATTGCTTGTTTGGGCAGTGGGCTCATCTAGTAATCACATTTTGTACTGCCAACTCCTAATAGTGTTGAGGCTTCTAACAAGGCCTATAGTCCCTTAATAAGGATTGATACACTATATGTTTGTAATAGACTCCTAAAAGGGTCAAAATCCTTAATAGGATACTTTTGATTAGTGGATCTTTGTGGGTACCATCCCCATTGAGGTTTTCCCTTGGCCAGGGTTTCCCCGAGAACAAATAATATGTTATGAGTTCTTTAGTCTTATTGCTATGCATGTTGTTTAGTTTCTTATGTTATGCACGTATAAAGATAATCTATTATATCCATAATTGGGTAAAAGATAAAGTTTGTAGAATACTGATTCACCCCCCCCTCTCAGTATTCCCTATTTTTGACAATATCCTCTGCAATCTGCTCTGTTAACTAATAAACTTGAAGTTAGGAAAATGCTTCAAGTTCTCCTTGATTCATCTATCTATTCTCAAATCAGTTCACACCAAAACGATGTAAACATACATTTATATAGTGATCTTCTTTTGCCTCTTTAACAAAATTAGGTTACACAATGTAGTCATAACCCTAAGATCTATGGTGTACAAAAATGACCTAGATCAGACTATTACATAATATATACATCACATTTAATGAATATCATAACATTAAATATTAAAGAATGTGCCATTTCAGATTACTATGTCATTTTTTGTGATCCTCAGTAAAGACTATATAAACTACTCAGTGTATACCGTGATGCTTGGTGTTTACTATCTGTTGGTGTCAATGTCTATTGGTGCATGGTAAACTATCTAATGCTCGATGTGTAAGCTTTATCGACTAGTCTATCTTGCTTCTAGTTACTGATTTTATCAATGCAAGTGACTGATTGATATCTTTGATAACCTTTGATACTAATGATAACCTTGAATGCTCAATAGAGATAACAATCTCCCCCTTTGGAATTAGTATCAAAACTCTAATGTATATAGAAAATTTTTTCTATATATACCTTATCTCTCTACCATATACATATACTTATCAAAATTTCTAAAAATACTCCCCCTCGATGCATGCTCTCGATAATATGTAGTATACGTAGCATCTATGTACTTATTTGGCATATGATTTATACATTGATTTCCCCCATTTTGATATTAATGCCAAATAAAAAAATTTAGTATTATACTCACATCTGGTCAAAAATATGTTGGTGGGTTTTCTTTATTGACTCCATGAGGTTTTCCCATTCATCTTTCAAGTTGGTGAGAGCAATATGCTCAAGACTGACTTGTGCATAAATGTCAAATTTGTTCACCAACACCAAAATCTTGGGTGTTGTAACAAGTTTCTCTGCTTTGACAATGTTTGCCTCAAAATTTTTTAGGTATGGCAAGAGTTTTGTCTGTAACTCAGTGACCTAATCTATTATGTTCTCTTCTTGTTTCTTTAAATCTGCTATTAACTGTCAGAGTTCCTGAACTCAGTGAATGTGCTTTGAGAAAGCATTTGGCTCAGTTATAGCTATAGTTATACTAACCTTGATTTCTACTTCCAGTCCTTTTATCTTTTCATTGACTATAATAGTGAAGGTGTCCATAATACAAAGCTTTAGCAAAAACTGACAAATTAAGTAGGTTATAGATTTATTTCAGTTATTACCTTAGATAGTTTGACCTTGTTGATTTCCACTTCTTGGCTTATTTTCTCTGCCATTTTATTTTGTATCCTTGACTTTTCCCTTTCTTCCATCCAATTGTCTGCATCAGTATCTAGGGCATTGATCTCCTCTATCAATATAGCAAGTTGATAGGAGTATCTTCATCATTATTCACCTCAAGTACTACCTATTGTAAGATATCCTAAACATCTATTAAGATTTATTTTCATTTTTTTTCTTGCTTCAACTTCTCTTGTGTTTCTTTCTTTGACATAATTCCCCATATTTACTTAGCTCCTCAGGTATTCAGGAATAATTATCACTTCATCTAGGGTGACTGACCCTTTTCCTTTCTTTTTCTTATTTTTCTCTGATACTAATGGTGATTTATTTTTACTAACGACAAGAGACTTATGCCTAGTCCTCGGAGTATCCTTCCCAATTGACACACTTTCTTCCTTCTTCTACTCCTTGGTAGCTATTGTCTTAGTTGATAGAGTTCGAGCCTCGAGTGTGGTGTTAGATGGGATTACCTCAGTTTCCTTTGTTTCATCTATTACCTTTGTCTCAATGGAAGGTGCCTCTATTTGTTTAGGCTCATCTATCTCTGTAGGTTTCTCAATGTCTAGTTCCCATGTGATGTCTTTATGTTGCTTGGGGTTTGAGCCATCAGGTTGTTCCTGTGAAAGAATTTCCACTACTTTTGCAAGTACAAGGAGCTCACCCGATAGTGATGTAAATGCACATGTTATGACTTGTTCTTCATCTTGAGTGTTTAGTGGTGCAATATTTACATCCTCACCATCCTTGTCATCAGGATCACCATTTTTTATGTCCTCAATGAGTACATCATCATTGGTTTTCTTCTTCATTTGGATTTCTACTTTATCCAGTGCATCCTGTAAGATACTTATTTCCTCCTTTTTCTCGGTGATATCAATTACCTCAGTAATTGATATACCAGAATCCTTTGACTTCTCTACTATGCCATCATCAATATAAATACCTTTTCCTTTGGAATTTTGTCTCTTCTTAGATAGATTTAAGTATGCTTTTTTCTCAGTTTGTTCTTTTTCTTTAATTATTTCTCTCCATGGGTCATTTCCAATCTCCTCTACATCTACCATGTTCTCATCCAGTATCATCATAGCCCAGTTCTTTACAATGAATCTCTGTTGATGATTATCCATGAGTTCATCAAGTTCTGCTAGGCTTAGATGTGGAGCAACCTGAACTAGAGATCTTTCTCTCTTTCTTTTCTTAGTTTCAAGTGCATAGCCCCATTTTTTATTTATCCTATTATCGAATTCCTTCGATAATGAACATGCAAATTCCAATGGAACTCTCTTTAATTTTATCATCATCTGGATGAATGACTCTTCCATCTTGGTTTGATCCTCATTTGACATCTTGTCAAATCTACATATTTCTAGATCAGTAAGGTCTCCATTCTCAATTATCTCTTCAATGACTTCATCTATGGACCTTACCTTATTGCTGACCACCTTGAATTGTTTTATGTCATCTTTAATTTTAGTATCTTCAAGGTTTTCTCTTCCCCTTATTAGTCTTCTCCTTTTCTTTGGTGCTTCAATTGCAACCTTGGATCCCTTTTTTGCATAAGTCTTAGTTGGTGTAGTTGCCTTTCATTTTATTACCTTCTTTTCTTCTTTCTTCTTAGGTGGTGAGGTTGCAGTTGATGATCTTGTCCTCATACCTTCTTGTACTGGTAACTGCTTCTTCATAGGAACTTTAGGTGGAGGAACTGGTGTGGGATCTTTTCCTTCGTCAGACTTAGTTTCCTCACTATCATATGACTTGTCAGCTAACATTAACTAACCTTTGGTTTCTTGGTCAACCAGTGTCTCCTCAAGTGTTTCAAAGACATCTCCATATCTAGTAGTAAGATCTTTCCTCATCTTCTTTTCCTTTCTAGACATTTTATTGATATTTATACCTATAGTTATTCTCGATTTGTCCTCTTCATATGCTCCAAACCTAGTGGCAATAGGGTCTTTTGGTAATGTAAGTAGTGCATTAATAGATTTCAGTGTGAAATCATGGTTCATTTCATAACCCATTGGTGCCAACCATTTTGATCTAGGTTCAACTTCTTTTGTCATACAATGATGTATGTCTACTACAAAACAAATGTCCATCTCAAATTTTTCAACTAATTCCTTGGAATTCTACTCCTTTGATGAATTTTGGTCTAAAATTCTTTGAAGTATGCATCAAATACTATATTTAGATTATTTCCTAACTTAATTATCATCTCAGTAATCTAAGTCATTATAGGTTTGTCTATTGTCCAATTCACTTTATCGATGCTAGGTAAAAACTTTTGTATGAAGAAAAATATACACATAAGTAGTGAACCAAACTTACATGTGTTTGACTTCTTTGACCTTATTATCTTCATCTTTTCCTGTAGATGATGTAACAGTACCTCAGCAAGATCATCCTGGTGACCTTTCTCAATAATTTTGTATGCCATGTCTACTGCGTTGTCAGGTATGCTGTTGAGTTTGCTCAATTGAAATATCTTATACCTGAATACATGTGTTGCGAACTTAACTGCTAGGTCTCTGATTGTTGAAATCTTCAATGCCCAACCATCCCATTATGCTCTAGTGTTCTTATCAACATCAGGTCATTACAAACTATAGAAGGCTTTTGCCTTGTCAGTTGTACGGAGCCCAGTAACCCTACTAATCATTTTCCTAGTGACCTCTATCAGTTTATCCAACTAGAATTTTCCATCATGGTACCTACTCAATATGATTTTGATCTAGTTAGTCTTAAATGATTGTGGATAGTATGTGATACATGATAACCCTAATTCTGTAATCTTCTTGTATTCTAGTTTCAATTTTCCATTTGTGCCACAAAGTGGTTAATGTGCTGCAATAGTTTCAAAGTCTCATACTTCTCCAATTTTGTAATGAATATACGCTCTTACATCTTCTTTCAATAAAACCCTATCTGGTCTACTTGAGAAAGCACCCATTAAATCTATTTTTGTTGTGACCTTGGGATGTGGCTTGAACTTAGGTTTGTCAAAATTTTCCCTTACAATTAGATTAACTTCTTCCTCAACACTTTGTGATTTTCTAGTGTACGATGTAGATGCCATAAATCAATTTAAGGTTTTAGCTAGCAGTAGGTAAATAAAGTGTTTTATAGAAAATAAACTTACTTGAAATCGCCAAAGAGTGATGGCGGTTCGATCTATAGTAGCCTTGAATTCTTCTAAAAAAATTTTAGCTTGAAATCTTCTCTATGAAATCTTCACTCTTTGAAATCGCAATGTAAAAATGAACTCTGTTTCTCATGTATTTATATACTTTTTGATATTCCTGCTCAAAATTTCATGCAACAATTTCTTGACCTAACTTTCAGTATGAAATAGCTGTCAGCTCGATGAAAACTAAAAATTATATCTACTTGGTTAACATAGTATCTCTTCGTCATTTTGCACTATTGTCTGATTAACCTTGTGTAGTGATTACCATCAGGTAACCAACTCTTGGTCTCTATTTTACTGACTATATAACACTATTAGCTCATAACACATAAACCATAATACATCTTTATTCATGCAGATTTGGTATTTGTACATCATATATAAGGAACTATATGTAAAATGTGATCATTTTGAAGTGTCAGTTCAATACATACCTATATCACCTTAAGTGGAGGTACCAATGTCACCTATTCTAGTGGATGAGGTTTCACCAACAACATTACTTGACTCAGCATTCTCATTAGATGCATTCTTCCACATAGTGTTCCTTAACTTCATGTTAAATGCAATAGTATATCCACTCTCAAATACAAGGTTTTCATCTGGTGCTTGGTCTCTTTAGTTATTTCTTAAATGACTGACCCTATGATAGTGCATACATGCTAGTCCATGCTTGTCTAGCTTCTTGATTGTCCAATCCAACTCTTTTTGTAACAATTGGTTGTAATGTGTCCATATATACCATAAGCAGTATAGTTATCCCAAGTGTTATAATCCAAAACATAAGAATTAACTTGTCTCTTCAGTTGAGAGGGCTTTCGCTATGTTTTTTGCTTAGGATTTCATACTTGCTTCATCTTAGCCTTACACTCTCATGCAGTGTGTCCATGTTTATTACAAGTATAGAATATTTTCTCCACAATAGTATTGTTAGAAATATCATTCTCTTTAGCTCTACACTCATAAGCTGGATGTCCAAACTTGCCACATTAATAACCATATCCATTAAACTTAGGAGTGACATGAGGTTTACCTTGTGCTTTGCTTCTACACACATTAGATGCATGTCCCAATTTTCCACAGTGATAACATGCCAATGCTTTAGGTTTTTTATTTTGATTATTGTTCACTTGTTCATCTTGTTGTGAGGATTCTCCTTGACCAGTGTAGCCTATACCATCTCTACTCCCAAATCTTCTTTGATTAGTCAAAAAGTCATCAATCTTCTTAGAACTATGCTCAACCAATTTCATTATCTCATTGTGTTGCTGTTGATTTTTCATATCATTTCTTAGTTTCTCATTGTCCTCTCTGAGTCTTCCAACATCTTCTAGTCTTCTTGACAATTCTCCATTCACTCGATTTACTTCTTGATTCATAGTCATCATTTGATTAGATACTTGGAAGTGACGATCGGTGAGTCTCTATATTTCATTCTCTTTATCTTGAAGTTGTTTAGTCATCAATAGCAAGATTCCTTTCTTTCTCGACTTGTCTAGCATTGTTCATTATTTCTACCATTCTCACCATCTCAAATTCTTGACTAATTTGTAGTGCTTTCACTTGATCAATTAAATGTTGATTCTTTTCTGATAAATCGGTCATTATGCTTTTAGATCCATTAGAGATGCTTCCAAAACTATATCCAATATGCTTGAACATTTCATCAATAGATTCTTCATGGTAACTGATCTCATTTTGTAGAATAGCTAGGTTCTTACTTTCAACCAATAATTTCTTCAGTCCTACCTTGGCTTTCTTGTACCATTCAATAAACATTTGCATTTGTATCTTCTGATTCTCAATAGTATTATCAAGCTTAATCTCTCCATGACTTAGATCTCTACCCTTCATTGGTTAAACTATTCAACAAGAGTATTGTGGTTTGATACCAATTTTTGGAATTAGGAGAGATAGGTACTAAGAGGGGAGGGGTGAATCAATGTCTTTAAAAACTTTACTTGTAAACCTTCTAGATCTATGACTGTAAACAGTGATAACCTTTGCAAAATAGCTTGTATCTAATTGCATGAATCAATCATTCATTTAACTTAAGAAAGTAAACAACATGAAATCAAGTAGCAATCACATAACACAAGTATTTTGGTAACACAAAAACCCTTGTTAGAAGGTAAAAACTGCGGTGGGGATGACACCCATAAATTCTTCACTAGTGCAGATAGAAAAGGTTTGCATGTTAGGGCTACAAGTTTTGATCACTTCTGGTGATCTTACCCTATTAGGAGTAACTTATTAGATCAACTAGATCTACCTAGTTATAGGATTTTAACAACACTAATGAAGTGTGTAGTTAGTTAAGAGTTTTACATAAGACTCTTAAGTATAATTTGTTAAGAGATTTATTCAAAAACTCTATTACAATTGTTATAAAGAAATAGGCAATTATCTGTTAATTGACAACTTAATTTTCTAATACAGATCTATAAGTTGTGACAAAATATCCCCTTGACTATGATGAATCTCTACTCTGAATCTGCTTGGTAGCCTTTTTTGATTTTGCTTAATCTGATATCCTCTACAATCTACTCTGTTAACTGATAAACTTGAAGTTAGGAAAATGATTCAAGTTCTCCTTGATTCATCTACCTGTTCTCGCATCAGTTCACACCAAAATGATGTAAACATACATTTATATAGCAATCTACTTTTACCAATTTAACAAAATTAGGTTACACAACATAGTCATAACCCTAAGGTCTATGGTGTACAAAAATG
Source organism: Chamaecyparis obtusa (assembly GCA_027943335.1). Classification (NCBI taxonomy): domain Eukaryota; kingdom Viridiplantae; phylum Streptophyta; class Pinopsida; order Cupressales; family Cupressaceae; genus Chamaecyparis; species Chamaecyparis obtusa. The sequence continues at coordinate 6,233 of BSBK01009869.1, read as the reverse complement.
ACCTAGATCAGACTATTACATAAGATATACATTGCATTTAATGAATATCATTGTAGACACCTAAAAATCTTTTAGAAAATAAAGTATTTTTATTTTTTGAAAAATCCCTGATGACATCATCATTTATTAATTAATTAATTATTTAATTAATTTATTTATTTTTATGTCATTAAATCCCTTTATCTTAATTAAAAATATTTAATTAAGGATTCCCTCCCAAAAATGTTTTAATCTCATTTAAACATTATTTCCTTATTTATTAATTATTTAATTAATAAATTGACCAAAAATCTCAAAATAAATAATTTATTTATTTTTTGACCAAAACTTGGCCAATTTCCTTAAGACCACTAACCTCTTCCAGAATCTTCTAATCCTTCTTTAATTTCGATTAAAGACTAATCCCATCATTTTCTAACCCTAATCCCAACTCAAAATATTTAATTAAGATTAAATATTTAATCCTCATATTTATTAAATTCATTTTAATAAATATTCTCAAACCTAAAACCATGGGAATAAATAAATCTTTATCTATTTCCTAAAATCCATGTTTATCCTAAGGAAATTCAAGACTCTTCTAGAAAGTCCTAATCCTAATCCTAATCTTAATCCCCTCCTTAATCCTGTCACATTCCCTAACCAAGGTTAGCCAGCTCCTAAGCTTAACCCAAAGTCAACAAACTTCTAGAAACTTCTCTTACATGCATTAAGTGCATTTAAGGCCTCTTTATCCCTCTTACATGCATTTATCATGCATTTAAGAAGCCCCTCACCCCTTTCTTACACCCTTTGACCTTAGGCACATTTCCCAAATTGTGCACATCCCTCCCATCTTTCAATCCAATGCCCTTGTGACACTTGTCACTAGGAGGTGGCCCTAAACTAGCAAAATCCTTGTGCTCCCCTTTGAATGAATCTTGGCCTCTCTTAAGGATTTTGATCCTGGCCACTCATTCCTCCTCCCCAAATCCTATAAATGCTCCTCATTTCCAAGAGCAAAATACCCATTCACCTTTTATTTCAAGCAATGTTATAATGCTAGAATAGCTCTAAATCATTTAATTCTCACACTAATTGTTAGTTTTAATCATTTTCAAGCATTTTAGCTCATCTTAGCATAGATTTAATGGATTAACATAGTTTCTTTCATTGTTTTGCATAAGCATAGCATCATATTACATCTCTATTTGGCTTAAAATCAATCTTAGCATAATCATCATGTAGCTTAATCTTCATTTCAGCATCATTTGGATCCTTGAGGCCTTAGGGGAAAATCAGGTGTTCTATACCTATTTTTGTGCCATTTATGGGGTTTTCATAGATCTCAATCCATCTTAGCATGCATTAGAATATGCTCCAAGTGCTTAGAAAGCACACCCACATCCCCTAAGCAAGAGCAAATCAAACAGTGCTTGGGTGCACCTGCTTAGGCTCTATCTGAGGTGGCTTAGTTTAGAGTTTTATTTGCTTTGGATCGATTTCATGCTAGACTAAAATCTAATCTTTGTTTGGTTTGAAGCTTTCAAAAATAGGTATCCTCAAAAGCCTTGTCCACATTCTGGCACGTCCGGCGGGACCCACTTCACGGGTCTTTTGACAACATCTCATCGATTTTGGAGTTTTTGCTAAATTTTGACGCTTGAAGGTGGAGGGAGCTTGTGGAAATATTCTTCCTCTTATTAGTCTTATCATTCTTCCATTCTATCTACCCCTTCTTCTACTTCTTAAGAGATTTTTGCATATTCTCCTCTTTAAAATCCATAACGAGGCACTTCCATGAAAAACCTTGTAACTTTTGCATACGAACTCCATTTTTGGTGATTCAAAAAGCATTGGAAAGTTGTTTTAGAGGTCTATAATAATATCTAGGAAAGAAAGCTCGGATTAGGGGTGACAACAAAATCATTTCAGTTTGGGGTAAAAATGAACAAAACAAAGTCATACACATCTTGTTTTAGTGCTTAAAATGAACCCCCAAATCATTCTTAAATGCATTAAAGACTAAAAAATTGCAAAAATCTTCTAAAAAATGAAACTAAATCAATCCAATCACTTTCATCCTTGCAACATCAATTTTTTAGATGCATTCATTTAAAGTTAGGAACACTTCATTTTTGGAAACTTAAAAAGAACTTCAAGTTTCCATTTCAAAAGGTTCAAAATCAACACTAAGTGAACACAAAATTCTAAATCAAACTCGAAGCATCAATCAAGGATAAAATGAACTTCATTTGCAAATATTTTAAAGTTCTTTTAAAATCTCATGCAAACTAAGAGTCCTAAATGGTTGCCAAAACTGTCCTAAAAGCTTTGTTATTTGTTCCAAACAAATATCTTGTTGCAAAATCTTGAATGTTTCCTAGGTTTTTCATGCATCAAAACAATCTAGGAATACCATTTTTGGGCTTAAAACATGCAAAATAGAACATAAAATCTTGAATGAAAACCAAAGTCCAAAGAGTCATTTTTACTTTGAGTCAAAAATAATCTTGAATGATCTAAATTGGAAAGAGAAGCATCCTTATTCCTTCCTCTTTGAATTTCGGTTCAAACAAACTCAATCTTGAATGATCTAAGGTTAAAACAAAGTACATCTTCAAAGTTCTAAATCAACATGCCAATCTCAATCTTGAATGCTCAAAGAAAGAACTTGCAATCGCTCAAACGCTTACTTTTTGGAGAAAGAACAAATCAAATCTTAAACACTTGTGTCTTCAAAATTTTCAATTCAATCACACTTAATCAATTTTGGGAAAAGAACAACTTGCTTGATGTGCATCTAGGAGCTTTATCTTTTTGCAAATCCTTGTTAAAGTAAGCAACGTAGAACATTTGAACTTGGACAAGTTCACTTGTTCTACTTTTAGCGAGGCCTATCGAGGGAGAAAAGCGCTTCCTCCTCAGAGAATGACCTCAAACTGGTATCCCCCCCGGCCGGTATATAAATAAAGTGAAGGAAAAAAGTACTCACTTATATCTCCTAATCCACAGGCATTTTGTGCCAAATGCAAATGTCTGGGGACAGGTAAATATTCCTCCCCCAGCATTGTTGGCTAGGCTATTAAGTGAGTCACAGGCAGTCAGCATAACCAGGTATGGAGACTCCACAGAACTATTAAAAACCTGATAAAATAGAGGCTACCCTATCTACATCTAAAAGTATCAAAATCCTTGTGCAAGGACTCATTCCAAGGGGTTTACCGGGTCACCTCAAGATTACTCACCATTTGTATTCCCTTCTAGGGGATACCAAGCTGTGGGCAAGCGATTTTGATACTCACCTTCCTTAGGTAGATCTGTTTGAAGTGCTTGACAGTCAAAACTCCATGAAAACATTATTGGAACATACACTTTCAAAGCTTTATCAGAGTCAGTTATCCTGTTTGTATCCCACAAGGTTGCTTTGTCCCTTGTGGAGATTGCTTTTCTGAAAATCTTTGTTGAAATCTATCCTTTGTCATTGGGAAACATCAAATTGATCAACAAACCCAGTTCGAGATACTCAAGACATTTTGCAGAGAAACTATTGGAATCAGATATCCAAAGAGTCTTTGACGCCACACCACTTGCGGCATTGCATCAAAGAGGGGCAAAATGTAGACACCTAAAAATCCTTTAGAAAATAAAGTATTTTTATTTTTTGAAAAATCCCTGATGACATCATCATTTATTATTTATTTATTTATTTATTTTTATGTTATTAAATCCCTTTATCTTAATTAAAAATATTTAATTAAGAAATCCCTCCCAAAAATATTTTAATGTCATTTAAACATTATTTCTTTATTTATTAATTAGTTAATTAATAAATTGACCAAAAATCTCAAAATAAATAATTAATTTATTTTTTGACCAAAACTTGGCCAATTTCCTTAAGACCACTAACCTCTTCCAGAATCTTCTAATCCTTCTTTGATTTCGATTAAAGGCTAATCCCATCATTTCCTAACCCTAATCCCAACTAAAAATATTTAATTAAGATTAAATATTTAATCCTCATATTTATTAAATTCATTTTAATAAATATTCTCAAACCTAAAACCATGGGAATAAATAAATCTTTATCTATTTCCTAAAATCCATGTTTATCCTAAGGAATTCTAGACTCTTCTAGAAAGTCCTAATCCTAATCCTAATCTTATCCCCTCCCTAATCCTGTCACATTCCCTAACCGAGGTTAGCCATCTCCTAAGCTTAACCCAAAGTCAACAAACTTCTAGAAACATCTCTTACATGCATTAAGTGCATTTAAGGCCTCTTTATCCCTCTTACATGCATTTATCATGCATTTAAGAAGCCCTTCACCCCTTTCTTACACCCTTTGACCTTAGGCACATTTCTCAAATTGTGCACATCCCTCCCATCTTTCAACCCAATGCCCTTGTGACACTTGTCACAAGGAGGTGGCCCTGAACTAGCAAAATCCTTGGGCTCCCCTTTGAATGAATCTTGGCCTCTCTTAAGGATTTTGATCTTGGCCACTCATTCCTCCTCCCCAAATCCTATAAATGCTCCTCATTTCCAAGAGCAAAATACCCATTCACCTTTTATTGCATTTAGCTCATCTTAGCATAGATTTAATAGATTAACATAGTTTCTTTCATTGTTTTGCATAAGCATAGCATCATATCACATCTCTATTTGGCTTAAAATCAATCTTAGCATAATCATCATGTAGCTTAATCTTCATTTTAGCATCATTTGGATCCTTGAGGCCTTAGGGGCAAATCAGGTGTTCTAGACCTATTTTTGTGTCATTTATGGGGTTTTCATAGATCTCAATCCATCTTAGCATGCATTAGAATATGCTCAAGTGCTTAGAAAGCACACCCACATCCCCTAAGCAAGAGCAAATCAAACAGTGCTTGGGTGCACCTGTTTAGGCTCTATCTGAGGTGGCTTAGTTTAGAGTTTTATTATTTTGGATTGATTTCATGCTAGACTAAAATCTAATCTTTGTTTGGTTTTGAAGCTTTCAAAAATAGGTATCCTCAAAAGCCTTGTCCATAATCATAACATTAGATATTCCTCGATCTAGGTAAAATGTTTTCTGATCTGTTGTAATCATTTGCATAGAAGAATGTGTCATTTCAGATTGCTATGCCATTTTCTGTGATCCTTGGTAAACATTTATAAACTGCTCAGATGACGCTCAGTGTTTACTATTTATCGGTGTCGGTGTCTGCTGGCGCTCAGTAAACTATCTGATGCTGTGTGTAAGTTTTACCAAATAGTCTGTCTTGCTTCTAGTTACCGATTTGCTCAATGCAAGTGATCGACCAATATCTTTGATAACCTTTGATACTAATGACAACCCTTAATGCTCAATAGAGATAACACATTATTTTAAAATAAAATAAAATCTAAAAATTCTAGAATAAGAAATCTTTCTAATTTTTTGAATTCAATTTGTAAATTTAAGATTTAAAGCTTAGTATCCTTGTAGTTTATAAGATAATTATTGTATTACTGATTTTTTTTAAAAATTTATAAATTATTGTTTAAACGGTACAGAGATATGTATTTTAGCATTTACATGGATATAGATACTAAAGAAAGAAAATTTTCTTGTAAATTATGTGTTAATTTTTATGTTGTTTCAATGTAAGGAAATTACTATATTAATATTCTTCCTGCAAATTATGTGGTTTTGTAAACCAAAGGAAACAATAATATTCCTTCCTACAATTTTTGTGTCTTGAGTTGTTTAAATTGCAAAATTCTATTTGTTTGAAAATTCACAAGATAAGTAGGTAAATTTAAAATTATCTACACTATACTATTTTATGCATTAACAAATAGAGAAGTAATTACTATTATATATATATATATATGTGAGTGTGGTGTGTGTGTGTGTGTACATATATATATATATATATATATATGTGTGTGTGTATATATATATATATGTATTATACATAGATATACTATATATATATACATATATATATATATATATATATATATATATATATATATATATATATATATATATATATATATATATATATACATATATATATATACATATACATATACATATAGTAAAGCTAGATATACATATATATTTATATTAACATATATATATATATATATTTTACATATACTATAGTACCACCCACACCACTATATCTACACGGCATATATATATAAAATACTGACGTATATATATATATCTATATGCTATATTATAATATATAAATATACTAATATATATCTATAAATTATAT